>OZ004698.1:24263446-24863446 GCA_963924545.1 Pogonocherus hispidulus | reverse complement strand
TTAAGCTTCTTATAGTTATAATAAAGGTTACAGGAAATATGATAAGATAAAGAAGCTGCTAGCGCGAGACTAATATAACTTAGATAACAAAATTTGTAATAATTGCACTGTCACACTGTCACTTTTGACAATAAATAATTAGGTTATTATTCTCTTAACTAAAAGTTAGTAGCCTAAATGAAAAGAAATAGATGTTTTTCTTACATAGAACACGCCCGAGATGCAATTTTAGTTTCTTCCAAACCGATAGATGGTGCTGTAGCTAATGAGATAAACAAAATCGTACACATCTAGTAGTCTAAAATATTTACTTTCCGTCGCCATTTTGCCGCGTCGTTTTTCGTTGAAATATAACCTAACATTCAAACATTGAAGTTTTCGCCGCAGTTTTTTAAAGAATTTCCTATGAAAAAAAATGCACTAACTGCTCTGTGTTTGATTTGTTTCCCCAGTAGCTGACAAACTTTAGTCCATTATTATCATTCTGGAAGAATATTCTGGGGAGATGTAATAATACAGGTAATGTAATAATAATCAGTTTTAGTAATTAGTGTTCAGTTATTAGATTATTATGTTTTAGGTTTGAAAGAAAAGATGCAAGAAGGTGCATGATAGACGTTTCAGAAGAGGTGCTGCAAGAAAAGATTGTACTTATTATTCCTTGGAAACACAATTACTTTATAACCTTAATAATTTGATAATTTATAAAGTTTTCGCAACGTAAGTTTTAGATTATATTAATGTAAAAGTGTTTGTAGAGCTTTTTATAAATTCGTGATAAATATATATAATGTCTCATATTTTTATTTTATTTGTAACAGTAAAAAATGTATTGGTAGAGAAGGTCAAGGATCCTGCAAGCAAATATTTCTTATGCAACCAGTTAAACGTTACTTCCATTTTCATTGAAAATATCTGATGCAACCAGTTATACACCTACTTCCTTCCAAACCGTCTGAGGGCGCAGTTCTAATTCTTAAAATGTCAATATTAAGATAGTTATCTATTGTATTTTTATCTAGGGTTAGTAGGTACGCAAACAGGCACTTTGACTGGCAGTTATCAGTTCACAGAGGTTTCACGCTTTTAACTGTTAGCTAGTTCTAAACTGATAGTTATCAATCCTTATCCGTGCATTGAAAAACCGGTCCTCAGTAACTATCTTAATATATTAATTGCATGTATGGCTACGTTTTGAGAATGGTATATAAACTCTCTTCCACGCCATGTTGAGTTAAGTGATTTATGAATGAATGTGGAGTGACACCCGTCACCGATATAATGAATGGAATGATATGAACTTGTTTCTGTTTCCATATTTTTTCAACTTCTATTGCTAATTGTTGATATTTTTCTTTCTTTTCTCTATATTTTTTTGCTATGTTTTGGTCAGATGGTATTGCCACATCGATAAGGTATTATTTATTATTATTATTATTATTAGTACTATTATCATTTAAATAATTGTATAAAATATAACTTATATGATCTGCACAAGCAGTAAGCTTTCTAATTGCGCTTCATATATTTGAAGAAAAATGGAGGTTCATGTCATCTAAAACCGCGGGGTAAGTGTATCCATACAATTAATACAATATTAGGACATTATAGGTCCATAATATTGAACTGCGATAGATTAAATTAAGTCTTATTTTTAAGATTTTATCATGAGTATTGTATCATGCCTCCCACAAACATTACCATTTTATATACATACACTCACATGCAAAAAAACGCAACAAGTTAATATTTTGTAAAATTTGAGGTCCCATAATTTATTTATTTTTAGTTCAATATTCATCACTTTTTTAGCAAATTGTAGATAAAATGACTAATTTCAACTTGCTTATACAGTCTTTTGTAAAATGCTGACGCTTTAGTCATTATACAGAGTTAATTAAAAGGTTGTTGTATAACCCTAACTTTAAAACTCCCTGGGGAATAATTTCATAATCAAATTCTTTCAAAATACCAATTTTTGTATAGAACCATTCCTTTCCTACATTTTGTTTTCAATTCATGTCTTTAGGTTTATTGGTTAATTTTTAAGAGCAAAATGAACTTTGAATATTTAATATGTATGCTTCTGGTTTTTTGCTTTTTGTTATTTTACAGGTGGTGTAATCCCAGAAGAAACTATGAATCATGAAAACGTACCCCAAATAAGTTACAGGCATTATCCCTCAAGATGTTGTAATAACTCTGTTTTTTACTGCTTTTATACCATACTCATACTAATAAAACTCCTTCTTACTATATATTTGTCAACCATTTATTATCTACTTGTAACTTCGTTGGAAGACCAGAGCATAAGCCTCGTATCTACATTGTTACAATCGGTAGTTGTCTACCTGTCTTAACCTACATACAAAGCCCACTCAATAGCTTTTACTTACACAATACTAACTATTTTTAATGCTTACTATTACATCTCCCCTGAAAAATTGAAAAATATTATGTTTAATAAATATAAATTCTTTTCCCATTCACTTACTCTAATTTTTTAATACCTAATATTTAATAGAGTTGCGACTTTTAAAAAAATTCAGGCCAGGCCAGGCCCGGCCCGACAGAATATAGGCCAGGAGAACTACGGGAATGCCAGTACAACATAGTGTGATATTTTGTCAATGATCTGCACCCTAGCTTTCATTATATAGGCAACAACTGTCCTAATAATTATCCTACTTTTTTTCTTAAGTATTATGTGCTCTGAATTTCTTCGGGCAAGGCTCATTCTGAAAGCTGTGGGCTGTGACTTTAGTTTAGGACTTAGAGCCGGTTTTTCAATGCTTGGTTATCGTAATTTAAACTAGAGTTATAACTACAAGTTTAGAATGTGAATAGTTATTCATAAAATTTTCGAGGTAAATATAGCTTACCTAACTACTGGTTAAACCGTGTTAACCAAGCATTGAAAAACCGGCCCTAACTCAGTCTGCTGTGAGCAGATTCCTAGACAAAGTGGTGGGTGCCCTAAATCACCCTGAAATACTGGTTTCCAAATGTTTCTTAGACCAAAATAATATATTGGTTTAAGTAAACTTACCTACCTTACTATAAAGTCAATTAGCTTGGACGCTATATGAACTCGTATCATACGTGCAGTCCAAGGATTGTTAACTGTTTACAGGATTGCTCGATCGCTCAATTTTGTCATCCGCCTTTGTGACGTCATCGAAGATATATGTAATCGAATTGTCAAAATATACCTATGTTGTGTTTGTTATATTTCACATTTGCAAGAGAATTTTCGTATTTGAATGATTATTAATATTATTATTTATTAAAGTTTGTAATAACAGTATAAAGTGTACCTATTTCTACAAGTTCGAGATCTTTGGATCTTTGATGACGTCACAATTATGGATTACATTGTAGTATAGGGATCGAGCAATCCTGTAAACAGTTAACAATCCTTGCGTGCAGTCAACCAAAAAATACTGATGTCAACTGTCAAACACAAACACACGCACTGTGATTGGTTGGGAGCATAGCAATCGGGCGACATCGCATGGCGTTCGCAATTTTCCCGGTCGCCCTTCGATTCCTATCAAACCAAACGGAATGGTTCCCGATAAGCGATACTGAATTGCGATGTACGCTACTGAACCGAGTGTTGGACTACTGCGCCGTTCGATAGTCTACCGAACCGAGCGATTCGGTCTACAAAAAATAAATACAGAATAAGGCCCCAGGCCAGGTAAACTCACCGAACGTTTGGCACAATTAAAGCCAGACCTATTGACAGTAATGGCCAGGCCAGGACCAGCCAGAGCAGGCTAGGCCAGACCCGGCCAGATCAGACCAGGCCAGACTAGACCAGAACCGACCAAGCCAGATTGAAGTCGGGAACAACAACGGGAAAATTACAAAAACATTTTATTAGATCACAGATTACATTCCATTAGAGATGGGATTTGAGTAGTAAATGACAAAATAAGGGAGGCGGATCCGGAATAACGCACGGAAGTGAAAAATAATGCCATATTATTGCCAGTAGTGACTTTTATAATATTCATTCAAAAATATTTCGTAAGGCGATACTACACTTCTGTTAACATTACAAATAATCATTTTTGGTACGAGAGTTAAAATAAATGAATTATGTTGCTTGTATGGAACATTTTGCGGCTTAATTTTTCAATAGTAAATATTTATGCTTATATTGGAAAAGATACATATCTAATGGCCTATCCCACCTACATTAATAAAAATTTTAGATGTGCTTAAATAGCAGAGTAATACTTATAATAGTTATTGTTAAGTATAAATTTTCCATTTAAGGGCACCTTAAATTTTAAGTAGTAGATATCAGTGAGATTGGCTGTAAGTGGTTAGATAAATGAGTAAAACACCTCATGATATTATGAAATACGAAGAACAAGATATAGTATTTTAAAATTGTTAAGTTATACGGCAAACCGGTTATCTCAGGTCAGGTCTGAACCGGTCCGAACCTGCCCGAACCGCCCAGGCCAGGCCAGGCCAGGCCCGAACCAACCAGCCCAGGCCCGGACCGGCCAAACCAGGCCCGAACCGGCCATGCCCGGCCCAAGTCGGTTAAGCGAGGCCCGAACCGGCCCGAAGGCCCGACTGGACCAGTCGGGCCTGACCAATTCAATTTCAGCCCGGCCCAGCCAGGTATTACAAAGCATCCGGCCAGGTCCAGCCCGGCCGGTAAAATATGCACATTTTCCCGGCCCGATTTCGGACCGGACCTGGCCTGGCCGGGCTTCTGGCCTCAAATCCCAACTCTAATATTTTACATAGTCCTAACTAGTTTCACTATTACTACTACATCTCCTCTAAAATATAAGGTCAAATAGGCATATTTAGGAAAGATAAAGCTTAGTTCGGTTTTTGTGTACGATTACACTCTTCCCATTTTTGCTTATTGTAATGTTAGGTGTCAATTCTTCTACAACTGGGTAAGGCCCATTATATACTGAACCTAATTTTTTTTATTTTACTTGATATTAAATTATTACGAGCATCTTGATGTGCTTTTTGTAATCTAAATTTTAATTATCGAGGATAGTTATCGAAGTAATACAGTGACTTGGGATATTACATTATCGCCCAAACACTAATTCAAAAGGACTATATTTTGTTTCCGTGTGTACTGTTGTATTATATGTAAAAGCCCAATATGGAAACCATGTACTCCATTCATGCGGGACTTTGATTTTGTGTTTGTGTTCTTAAATACGCCCCTAAAACTTTATGTGAGTTTTCTAGCGCTCCTACGCTTTCATGATGATAAGCGGTTGATTGAATTTGAGAAATTTGTAGCAACTGACAGGCTGTTTGCATGGTTGATGAAATAAATTTGGTACCTAAATCAGTAACAATTTCCTCTACTGTTCCGTATCGTAAAATAAAATTTTCAACGGAAGCCTTAGCAACTGTACCCGAATCTTCCGACTTCAGTGGATAAACTTCTACAAATTTTGTAAGGTCACACTGTAGTATCAAAATATAACACCTACAATATCTAGGTAAATTTTCTGAAATGAAAACGTTGCTTTAGAAGTTATAACCATTGGTTCCTTTACACGTTTACTATGTCTTTGTTTCTGACAACTAACATACTTCTTAACAAAATTGGTAACGTCTCTAACAAGGCCTGGCCAAAAATAATGTTTTTTTATTTTGTTTACCATTCTGTTAATATCTGCTTGTCCACTAGTAGGAAGTAAATGAAAATCGTTTAAAATGATTTTTTTCGTTTCCTCATCTCTCATTTTTTAAGTTCCCTTTACTATACAAATACGGGGACCGGTCCATTCGGACCTTTCCTGTATACCTTTAATTAACCCTTTTATAACTTGCGCGCTATTCTCATTTTTTAAAACACTTAATTCATTAATTTTCATTTTATTACTTATTAAACTCAAATCTAAACAATGCGCCTGGCGCCTGGCGTCAATGCCGATCGAGTATATGGATTTATAAAAAGTTTTGTGAATGATGGAACGTAATAAAAACTTTTTGCTTTAGTGGAAACGTGTTCTAATTTTTATACTTTTAAACCATCTTTATCAGGCATTACTACTAGTTCTATAGAATCTTTTGGTTGTTTCAGAATTTCTATTATATTTGGTTGATTAGGCCAGACATCAGTAGTATTCTCATTTTCTAGTACCCTACTATTTATGTTGTCATCTTTTACTTTTGTAGTGTGTGCTCTTGTCATAACTGCCACTACATTTTCGTGCATGCCCTTTAATTCGTTTGATGTTAGGATTATCCTCGACAATGCATCTGCTGTTACATTTTGTCGCCCTTTTATGTATTAAACATGGAAATCATACTCCTCTATCCCTAACCTATATTTTGTTAAACGACTTGAAGGATCGGTTAAATTAAATAGATAAACTAATGAATCTAAGATCCATTAAAATTTTAAAGTGTCTTAAATATAGATAAGGTCGAAATTTTTAAACGACAGCCAATACAATGCAACTAATTCTCTATGTATTACTGGATAGTTCTGTTCAGATTTATTGAGGCTTCGACTAGCAAATGCGACGGGTTTGTTATCTTTATTTAACAGTATTGCCCCTATCGTCATTTTTGAAACATCTATCATTGCTATCTGAAAAATTTGGATAATCTAATACTGGTGGTTTAATAAGAGAACTTTTTAGAGAATCAAAAGAATTTTGACATTCGCTGGTGCATTAGAATCTTGTATACTTCCGACACAATTTATTTAAACATGAAGCTTTTCAACAAAATTAGGAATACATTTTTTATAATAGTTTGCAAAAGGTACGAATCTTTTAACTTGTCCGAATTTTTTGGTAGCGGGTATTTCGTTAATACTCTAATTTTTTCCGGATCAGGAAGTATCCCATCCGCTGTTATTATGTGTTCCAGATACAGTATTTCTTTTTTTAAAAATCGCATTTTAATAGCTTCAATTTTATGTTTACTTTTCTTAGTCTAGTGAATACGTCAATTAAATTTTTACTATGTTCATGAAGACTTGTACCAAAAACAATGACATCGTCTAGATATACAAAGCATCTCTCAAAATTCAACCCTGACATAGCAACAGTCATTATACGCGAAAATGTACTTGGACTTGTTTTTAGCCCCATTGGTAATCTAGTCATTTCCCATTGCCCTCGGTTTGTTGTAAATGCAGTGTGTATTCGACTTTTTTTGTCTAATTCTACTTAATACTAACCCTGAGTAAGATCTAAGTGTGAAAAATAAATTTCTCCTGAAAGAGAATCTATAATTTCCGAAATATTTGGTAATGGGAATTTATAGTCCTGAATATTTTTATTAAGTAATCGATAGTCTACCACTAATCTCCATTTCCGTTCACCGTTATTATACGCCTTTTTGGCACGAGAAGCACTGGTAAAGAAAATTCGCTCTTGGCTTCCTCAATTCCTTTTACTTCTACAGTATTGTTGTGTAAATGGATATCCCTACTCAGATATTCATATTTAATTGTACACAACGACACACCCGTATCAGCCAGAAAATTCAAACCTTCTTCATTCACACAACCTTTCACCCAACTCATATTAACATTTTCACACATATAAATTTGACTAGTTCTCTCAAAAAAAATAATTTAATTCATTGTTTGGCTGCTTTGATGAACTGGCTTCCTCTTGATATTGGTTGACATTAATTTCCGTGAAATTAATATTGTTTGGCCTTGTACTTTCTATTATGCTGATCTCTAAAATTTGTATTTCTAGCGAACCGCTGATTCAGGAATCTCCTGTTCTGCCTATTACCTGCATTTAACTGTGTGTTATAATTCCTATAAGTAGTATAGTTCCTATTAGTACTATTTCTATCACATTTATTTAAATTAGCTCTATTAAATCGTCCGTTTATATTCATTGACATTATTTGGGAATTACCGCGTCCAGTGACTTCTTCATCCTGAGCTACCCTAATGGCATCCTTTAATGAAGGATAATTCAGAGATGCCACTATTGTACTAAGTTTTGGATTGTTTAAACCATCCGCAAATCGTTTTATAGCATTTTTTTCGTTAATCGATTTTAGGACTGTGTGAGCCGTGTGATCACCTTCAGCTTGAAAAATAGTTAGATCTACAAATAAAGTCTCTAACTGTTGATCAAATTCTGCAATAATTGATTTGTTACCTTGCTTGGCACATACCAATTTTGCCTGCAATGCGGTGTTTTGCGTTAATAAATGCTTTCTCATGTCAGTAGGTAATTAAGGACTTTACTCTAACGTATTCTGTAGACAATCTTGATTTGGCACTAGTTGAAAGTCTAGTTTTTAACACAGAAGTAATTAGTTGAGTTTTACCTACCCCATCAAGGATTGAATCGTATAGTTCTATCACATCTATTTATCGATTTGTTATCTCTTCATTTCCATCCATGAGAATTAGCAAACTTACCGTGGTTTTTAAATCAAAGGAACCCATGATTATGTCTGACCTCTTTTATTTCAAAATCTAAAATTTCTGAATAAATTTTCCTGATCTTTTTGGTAGTCCCCCTGATAGCTACGATTTTAGTGTCACTTAACTGTACCTGTTTTATTTGAACATTTATTTCTTTTGTACAATTGTCGAGTGAATAAAAATATTTTTTGCTTCCCTAAGTTTCGTTCTGAAAATCCCACCTTTACGTTTTTTCGGACCTATTTTAATTAAATATGTTCTTATTTCTGTTAACGTCACAAGAATATTTTCTAACTTATTTGACCCCATGTACTACTGTGTGTGCTACTACATGTACTACATGTACTACTTACTAATATTATAAAACTGTGTCACAGGTACATATGATTGTAATTAATATATATATATATATATATATATATATATATATATATATATATATATATATTAATTACAATCATATGTACCTGTGACACAGTTTTATAATATTGTCTCAGCAATAAGTTAAAAGAATTTCCATTTCCATCTAACCTTGCTTATTCTCGTATTTTAATTATTGGCAATTACTTAAATACCATAACATGCTATTCTGCCATGTAATAATTCTGTTTTTGATTTACAATTCCAAATCATTTCCCCATATACCCACATAAAGACCATTTACTGAAAAAAATAAAAAAAAATTGTTACACCTGCTCCTGCGAGCTCCCAATCTCATTCATGTGGATCTCTTGTCCAACAGTCCTTCTTAAATAATATTTACATCTCTTCTTAACAATCCACATCAATATTACCAACAGAAAATAATATAATTGCAATTAATATCCATTCAGTCCTCGAAATATTTGTTGTTGCATCACCACTGGCCGATTGTGGAATGATAACTTCTTTCTTGGTTTCGGATACCGATATTTATTTTAATTTCGTATATATAATTTTACTTTCCCCATAATTATCCAGAACTAGTAGTCTTGTAGTATTCTTTTGGCAGGATCTCCATGTAATAAACTCTGTTTTTTACTGATTTTATACCATACTCATACCAATAAAACTCCTTCTTTCTATATACTTGTCAACCATTTATTATCTACTAGTAGTAACTTCGTTGGAAGACCAGAGCATAATCCTCGTGTCTACATTGTTACATTCGATAGTTTCCTACCTGTCTTAGCCTACATACAATGTCCACTCAATACTCAATAGCTTTATAGCTTATACTTACACAATACTAACTATATTTAATGCTTACTACTACAATGTTATTCGTAACCTTATTAACAGTATGAACCGACGTATGCAGGCAGTTATAAGAGCTAGAGGTACTAATACAAAATATTAAGCTAAATTTGTTGTAAAAAGGTTTCTTTAGGTTAGTAAGTAAGGTATAAATTGGTTTGTTTTGAAGTTTGATTTTGAAATGTTCTTATTTTTTTTATGTAAGTTGCAATAATTTCTTATTAAAACGAAACAATATATTGTTGCGTTTTCATTGCTAGACTCATAAACTAAACTGTCAAATTGACATTAGGGCAACAACGTCCAAAGTCATCTCGTCATTTCTTGAAGTAAACTATTGGTGACAAGTTCATTTTCCTCTTAAAAATGAACCAATGCACCTAAAGACATGAACTAAAAAAATAAAATGTAGGAAAGGAATGGTTCTTTAAAAAAATTGGTGTTTTGAAAGAATTTGGTTACGAAATTATTCCACAGCGTATTTTAAAATTAGGCTTATACCTTCTAATTAACCCTGTCTCTGTACAATGACTAAAACGTCAGCATTTTACAAAAGACTGGATATGCAAGTTGAAATTATAGTTATTTTATCTACAGTTTGTTAAAAGAATTATGAAAATTGAATTAAAAATAAAAAAATATGAGACCTCAAATTTTACCAAATATTAACTTGTTGCGTTTTTTTTCTTGTGAGTGTATAACACTGTTTTAGTACAGCCTATTAATTACTACATAACCTCAAACTGTATGTATGTCTCTGTCTCCACATTTTTCTAATATTTGTGTGTGATGTGTATCTATCTCATCCTCCAACTATATATTCTCTCTCATTCTCATATTGCGTTTGCTTTTGTCTTATGCTTTTCGCATATCTCATAAGTGCATTTTTTAAGACCAGATGGCACTGATGGCACTTCTGGTTATACCTGAATTAGACGTCAACCTACTTATTTTAAATAGGACACCCTAAATATACATTATATAAATTCTAGATTCTACGTCAAATTATAAACACTTTCCATAATATCCTATACCTAAGTCTAACCATTTTTGACATTTTATGTCAAGAATGACATTTGCAGGCCAAAACATAATGACCAATTTTTACTACAAGGAAGCGTTTATTATTTAATTTGGGTTGGTTTCATTGTAAAAGGGGACCTACTTTAGTAGACTTTGTATGATATTTTGATAATTATTAATACAGGATGACCGAAACAGAAGAATAAAAGTTAAGTTGAAGAAATCGTCAAAAGTCAATTTTTTCAAATGGAAACCCCCTATTTTTATAATTTTATCTTATTTAACATTAAAAATAAGAGTGAGAGTAACTTTGTATAAGGTTGTCTATTCCGCAAATTGGTAGTTTTCGAGATATTGTCCATTTCCCATTTTTCTATTGTAAAAATGCTACCCTCGGCTTTTACGTTCATTTATTAAACGTTACTAAACAATCACGTCCTACAGAAATGTCACTAAGTGACATTTGACGTGCTTTTTGACTATTATGAATAATCATGGCGGGGCGATTAAATTATACGCACGAAGATTATTTAAATTTGTTTATTATCTATGGCGAGTGTAACAAAGTTTTGTTAAGAATATGCCAGATGTTTGTTGATAGATATCCAGATAAACAGAAACCGTCACCGAACAGTGTTAAACAAATTATACAGAATTTCAAACATTTTGGCACCGTTAAGGCAATAAGTCATAAAATAAGTAACATTAACAGTAACAAGTTCCAAACATTTTTCACATCTCCGAGTCAGTTCGTCATGGGTGGTCGCTCTAATAGAATCTGGAGATAAACTTCTGAACGTGTTCCTTATCCTTGCCATACAATCTTCCATTGTTGTCACTGGATCTAAATAAACGATATTTTTATCGTTCCCCGTATAAAATAATCTGTGACAGTCAAATCAGGAGAACGAAGGGGCCACAAAAATGGTTGGCAATCCACTTGTAAAATGTTTCTTGCAAGAAGTTGTTAACCATAAAGCCGTTGTGTGGTGGGACTCCATCGTGTTGGTAAAAAATTTGCCTGTGTTCTGCCAGAGGTAAATTGCTGAAATATTAATGATTTAAATTTTGTAGTATATTTAAATACCTTTCTCCTACAAAAATTTAATACGTAATTTAAAATAAAGCAATAATTTGAATTGTATTATTAATAACTTACCATTTAAGTTTTCTTCATATAAATACTACTACGTAGTTTTACTACTTCATTATTCCTCACATTACAGAACACGTTAAATTCCCAGTTTTGTCGAAAATTTCGCCGCTATTAAATAGTATAGGTTAAATAAAAAACAAACTATAAGTACTTACATCTGAATTTCCCGAACATAGAGATTCATTACTATTTTGAGAGGAAATATTTCTTTCAGGTACCTCTTGCTCACTTTTCATTTTGTTTTCATTAAACATTATACTGGAAAAAATTTAACCTAGAAGGAGTTAATCAATTTTAATTCAACTTTAGAAATATGAAAAATATGTTTTAAAAATAAGTATAGCAAAGTTAAATTTCTCAGTCATAACGAAATTTTCTTCATGTTCTTTCTTCTACGGAATTTAAACAAAATTTCATACAGAATTTTCAAAACCTAATTATTTATTAAGTATACATTTTGAATAGAACAATTTCAATAATACCTAACAGAAACATTTATAGAACTGAGATGACATTAGATTGCATAAGTTATGTACAGGGTGTCCAGAATAATATCTTCTATCCCCTTATCTCAGATATAAGAGGTAGAAAAAATTAAATGACCCACCTTAATTTAATTTTTACCATCCTCAGCTAAAAACTGTTGCAAGCAATCAAATGAAACTTTGCACAGAATTTGAAACGAATAGTGGATGCACTAGCTCGTGCCTTAGAATTCGAAACAGCTAAGTAGAGTGCGAGTAGAGTACGAGAAGTCAGGTTCGAGTTAGTCAAATCGCCATAAAATAAAATTCGTCAAATACATAACAATATATACTTAACTCTTTGGGGTTATTTATCTTTAATAATTTTCGAGATATAACAGCAAAAGGTCATTATAGAAAATATTAATTATCTAAACAACAATGAAATTGTTATATTTTATGTATGGCAAACAATATCGCAATAATATAAAATATGCTTAAAAATTGTTCTTAGTTTGTTAAAGTCAACTAAACAAAGCCTATTTTGCTATATTACAAAAAGCGTTGGATGATGAAGGACTATTAAATGTAAATAAAGGCTAAATGCTTTAGCTTACTCACATATTTCATACAACATAATATGTTGGGAACGTGCTAGATATAGAGTTTTTATTTATTAGAAACGCCTCAATCGATTAAATTTCAAATGAATTATAATAATAGCTGAGAGCTGCAGGGTGATATTCAAAAGAAAAGAAATAAAGACCTGACCACACCTTGTAGGTATATTTATAATCAAAAGCAGGAGCGGCTGGTAATGAAATAAAGCAAGTATTCTGCAAATGTTGATTTTACCTATTTTCTAAAAAATTAATTCGATTCTACTATCCGTTGTATCAGATTCCAGACATCCTCTCAACAATTTCAACGCCAATTTAAAAGCTCCACAAAATTTTATGCATTTTCTAATCTTGGATAAAACATCAATTTGTTTATCACATTGTCATTATGTTGTTGTAAATAATTTGTTCAATAAGCTAAATCTAACAACTAAGTTATAATATTAGTAGTTCCCTATGAAGCTAATTCCTTTGTGTTATGATTATGGCATTTAGAGTTTAGACTTGTCATATTTTTTATTTTTTCAATCATTTGTCACCTTTACTCACTTACTATGTCCATCATTTACTATGTCACTTTTACCCCCCGCCATGCTTTATCGCCGACAAAAAGTACACAAGGAGCACGCAAAACAATACAGTTTTTGTATTAAACCCGCAAATTTTTTCTTAAATAAATTTCTCTCTTCAGTTGGCGTTTGTATGTTTTTCTCGGACTAACACCTGCCATTTCAATAATAATGCCTGGCAAAATGTCTATTTTGATTTTTTAATAATTTTTTTAATAAGTGTATTTAAAAATCTCTTCATTTCATATGAATCAAATCGTGAACTAAATCCATTGTTAATATAAATAATAAGTTTATACCAAACAATTTTACATACACCCACAAAAACTTACTCATTTTATACAAAAATTAACTGCAAGTACTGCGACCGATACAGCTCACTAAGCAGTGTAAAATCTGGAATGCCTAGGCTAGGCTGTTAGAGAGGAGGTGAGAGGAAGAGCGCGGGTGTCGAAAGCAGTGCACAGAACTGCCTCATGCGGCCCAGTTAAACAATGTAAAGAATACCGCGATAGCGATTATAGAATTCGTCTGACCTATTGTATTAGCTTCGCCGATATTATAACTCGGTCAGAGGTATTCGCTTTACACAATAATAAACACGTCACGCCTCTAATTCAAAGATAGCGATAGTAAAATAATATATTATTGTTATTATAAAAATAATATATTAAATGTATAAATAATTAAATAAATATAACAAATTTTTGGCAGTTTTGCAGCCCTGCAGCATCTATGGACCAGCCGCCTCTGATCAAAATTTTAACATACTCACATTACATAGATCTCTTTACTGTAAGAAACACATACCATTTTATATCCTACGAGACAAAGCGATTTATTGAGCATCCCAAAATACTTAATACAGAATAGATTCTAAGCATTATTCACACTATACATAATATGTGCATTTGTTTGTATAATAGCTTGCTAGTCCAAATTAAAGCAATTACTACGACCCATAAATATAACACTGCAGTAAATAACTTGTTACTAACAGTTGGTATTATTATTTACAAGAATGTTTAAGTGGAAATGCCTAAAATTTCATTACAGTGTTTATGATATTAATAATTGTTCTTTTTTTAATTGTTATATACTCGTATTATGTACTTATATACCTACATATTAATTGTACCTAGTTATGTACCCTATTATTTTGCTTACCATATATTATAAATTATTATTATTATTATTATCAATTTTAATTTATTGTAAACATTAGCGCTATTTTTTTAATATTACTTTGCTTTCTCTAATATGATGTTCTGTAATAAACTTTACCACATCAGACTAATACTAATAACAAAATATCTAAAAAGTGCAAATATCAGGAAAACTATGAAAGATAATTCCAAAGAGTTATATCGACAATAGACAAACAATATGCTTGGCTAAAGAAAAAATATGAGATTTAATTTTACAAAATATATAGGGTGTTCCATTAAACAAAAGTTAGTTTTTAGTACGACCCGTATATTTTTTAAGTAATTAAAATTTTCAAATCGGAATTTTTTTTTACAGGCGAAATTACACGGGTCTAGCTTTTGAACGTTGAGCGGCCAAGTTTTACTTGGTGACAACGTTTTTAAACAAAAAAAAAATGTTGAGAATTAAGACAATAAGGGGGATCAGTTTTACATGAAATACACTGTACGTAGAGGTATTTAGATGTAGGTATGTCATAAATATCTTCAATTTTGTGTATATTTAGTATAATATAACAATGTTCTATAGGTTACTAATAATAGTAGGTAATTATTAGGAAGGTATAAATTAATAAAAATAGAAATAAACATTAATAATAATTCATTTTATTTTCTTTTGGGATTACACCACCTGGAAAATAATAAAAGACAGAAAACCGGATGTAGGTATTCAAAATAAATATCGAAAGTTAGTATACTTTACAGGTGGTGTTATTCCAAAAGAAAATAAAATGAATCATTAAACTACACCATAGATAAGTTACAGCGACAAACACTAATAATAGTTTGATTTAATGAAAAATATAAATTTTCTCTTTAATTTTCGAAAATATTAATATGATAATTATTCAATTCATGGAATAATTTGCTGGCACAATTTTATGAACACTGAAATATCATTTAATTTGCAGTCCTTAATTACATAAATATTTAAAATGTATGATTACCTACCAATTGCGCGACTAGCTACAGCAGACGTATTCTTTAGTTCACAGACCAACTCTACATTTCGATTACAAATCATTTACAAACTACCGATGATTGTTCTCAATTTTTTCTGACAGTGACAATCAGATAGGTTAGGTTGAGTGAACTGTCAACCGTACCTTTAAAAGTTGTAAGTAATCAATCAACAACTGTCCTAATTGATTGTTATATTTAAAATAACCAATAGAAATAATTCACGGGTGATGAATTTATTAGAATAACGTCTAACAATAAGTAAATTTATAATGGTACATAAAAGCATAGCAGAATAGGATTTTAATTTGCAAATTATATTACCTGTTACTTGATAGCAGGGCATGTACTTGTAACTCCTCTCAGTATAAATTGAGCAATAGCCTTTTAGGACATGTGAAATGATCCTTGTTTCATTTTGGTAGGTACATTCATCCGTGATTGTTTTTCTTGAAGTCATATTTACATATAATTGCTTGAGTCTAGGGAATTATTGGGTGCGAGGACGTTGACTTAATTTTTGTTGTCACTTAGTTGTTTTACACGTGTATATATATATATATACAGGGTGTGTCATTAGTGGGTAATTGTTCGATTACTCACAAACAGCAGCGGGACTCTTGAAATGTCGATATCTGAATATCGACATCGAAATTATTTCGATATCGATGTCGATAGATACTAATCGAAATATACTTTGGAACTCTTGAAAGGGATCGACATTACGCTCGGACAACTTCGTCAAAATGACAGGGTTTCCAACGAAAGATAGCTAATTTCATCCTTTTTCTTACTCTATTGTTATATTCTTTCTCTTTCTTAATCATAAGTGTACACAAACTCTTATAAAAGAATTTAAGCATGTACATGTTTTTGATAGTATTTACAGAAATAAATAGCTTTATTAAGTGAAAAAGTGACTTAAAAAATCACCAGAAGTATGGTACCTATATACTGAATTATTGAGTGCGAAGTTTGAAAGTTAAAATTTATATATAAATGATAATATACAATATTGCCTGTAAATTTAACATAGTGCAACAATAATTAGAAGAGAAAACGTTCAAAGATGACAATTACGAAACACAAATGATGTATTAACTTTACTAAATATAAGGTTTGTTGAATTATTTTGAATATATAAGGCCATGATTTATTATTCACTATGAACAAGCCTCAGGAGTAATTCACTGCCGAATCTTCTATTAGAATCACTTAAAAATTAATAAACACGAGCCAAGAGGTACCTAGGTATATTTAATTGACACTTAATATTAAACACTCGATGATTATTTATATTCCCAGTGACAGTTTTGACACTGAACCTAGAGGTTATGTTATATCTCGTAAACAAAACCAAACATTTCGATGGTTAAACAGAAATAGCATATTCTGCCGTGTGTTAGAAGGAAACAGTAAATCATTTCGGGCAGGATATCCTCGTCGACATTATTTCGATACGAACGCTGGATTTTTCGTAACTATTTCGATAGTGACATTTTCGGGAGTACCAATTGTTCGATATAATATCGATATCGATCGGTTGACATCGAAACGACATTTCGGGAGTCCCTATGCAGTACCTACATTATATCAAAAAACTTTTTATATGAAAGTTTTTGGTCACTAAAAGTGCATATTGTAAAAATATTTTCAATTACACAGTGTTCCAAAAATTCGGTTATTGTTGGTTATTTCAAATGCGACATCCTATATATTATTATATTTTTTAAACCTAGGGATCACTAGGAACATATTTGTATTAAATATTCCAAAATGCTCTCAAAAGCACTACGAATTCTGTTCATGTTTTCTCGTGTGGTTGGTGAGTGCGTAAACTAAATCTTTTGTGTATTCCCATAAAAAAATCTAATTTTGTAAGTTCCGGGTATCGAGGAGGCCGTGAGATAGGTCCACCCTTCCTATCCACCTATTAGAGTAGGTACTCTTTATTTAAAAATCTCCCTGCTGAACCGCTGTAATGTGCAGGGCAACCGCCATGCTGCAACCGCATCCCTGCTAAAATGTTCAGAGGAATATCTTCAAGATAATTAAAAAGTTCATTTTCCAAAAAATGCAAATAAATTTCTCCATTGATAGTCGCTTCAAAAAAATATGGTCCAATAACCTTGTCGCCTAGAATCCCACCCATACATTTAATGCCCACCTATGCTGCATGTCTACCGTCCTAAATACTATCAATGGAGAAATTTATTTGCATTTTTGGAAAATCAACTTAAATTATCTTGAAGATATTCTTCTGAACATTTTAGCAGGGATGCGGTTGCAGCATAACGGTTGCCCTGCACATTACAGCGGTTCAGTAAGGAGATTTTTAAATATGGAGTACCTACACTAATAGGAGGATAGGAAGGGTCGACCTATCTCATTGTCTTCTCGGTACCCGGACCTTACAAAATTAGATTTTTTTTATGGGGATACACAAAAGATTTAGTTTACCGCACACCATCAACCACACGAGAAAACATGATGAACAGAATTCGTGGTGCTTTTGAGAGCATTTTGGAATAGTGCATCTTGCATATAAAATGTACAGATTACACAAAATCGAATATTTATTTGACAGTTAAATAACTTCCACAACAAAATAAATTATTTTCATAACTTACTCGACTATAATTTGTAATTATCAATTATGGAAGCTAAAATTTAAAAAAATCATGAATATCTGGAAACTGGTCAACTTTTCATATATGACATCCTAATATCATTTTAAAGTTAATTAAATTCTACATCTAATGTCATAAAAAAATTCAGGGTGTTACATTTAAACAAAATGAGATTTAGGCAATTTAACATTGTGAAAGATAAATCACGATAAAAATCACCCTGTATAAAATGGCCAAATAATTTCAAGTGCAATATTTAAGGTATCCCTTGTGCTAACTGACAGTACATTTTTTTCCTTTTCACATTGTGTCATAGAGGAAATTTTATCTCTGCACTGCATTTTCCAATGCAGTGTTATGAGGTTTTTTCCATTAACTCTTAAGGGTCCATTCACTAGTCCGAAATAATTCCAAAATCGGCGTTCGTCTCGTGTCTAATTATAGAAAAACTATAAAAGATAGCGACTTTCAGTAAAAAAGTATTGAAAGATAAGACTTTAATCTAAATCCCTATAGTAGTAATTTTTGGTAATTCTTTTTATTTTTAAAATTCCAGGCAAACAATCTTGTACCAAAATAGAGTATTTTCAAAAATAATTTTTTCTAAAATACATAAATTAAACAAAAATTTGCTAATATAGGGATCTAGTTTATCGTTTGATCTTTCCGGTGATATATAATTTATAACATTAAAAAGAAATTTTATTGCAATTATAAGACAAATCCAGTACCGTTGCAATAAGGGCTAACTTTATGTCCATGTGCCTTTTTACTTCGGCTTTACGTGTACCTCCGAAATCTTAATAATCCGGTAGTGGAAATATGTAAGTCTCCGCCCTTCGGCTACCCAACCTCTCAACCCGACCCCGTATTCATGTCTGTCAAACCTACAGTGAATAGACTCTTAAATATCTCGAAAACGGAAAGAGATAGGAATCCTTAATACATATATATTCCTAGTCATATATATAATACTACTATATGGAGCGTATGTAATCTTTACCATGTTTCACATGTGAAGCCAAATTATAGTAGTCCAGAATCATGTCTATTGTCTCTTTCACGGAAAAAATACCAAATACGCATGCGCAGCAAACCGCGGGAATTTTGCTCCATATACTCTAGAATACAATAAATTAACTTTATTTTATATTGTATTTTATCTGCATATAACGGTTTTTCAATCTTGTTATTGGGATGTTCCCGCGTATTTATCAAGTTTACGAAAATAGTGCATGTAGTTTGTATTTGAAAAAAAAAAAATTTAAAAATACATACTTCAGGTATGCGACTTCATATGGAATATTTCCTTCGCACAAAAGACAAAACCTCGACTGAGTTTTTCGTTTCGGCATTTTGCGATATATGTGGAATTAAATTAATGAAAATGAGGTACAGTATAATTCATATAATTCACTACATATTTACATTTACAAAATATTCTTATATACCTACACTTGCAGTTGCGACTGTAAAAATACCGTCGCAATAATTTGATGAGCAAATGTCTCTAATCACTAATAATTCTAATATATGAACAAAACTAAAACTACAAGTTACACTTAAATAAAACAGTTCTCAAACTGCCGGCACTACGAAAAACACAAATTTATTTTCTGTGAAACACAAACATACCTGAAATACAAAAGATAAACTGTGACTGTGACATAACCACACCACAAAACACATATATGACAAAATAAGGACAAAAGAAGGACAAAACAAAAGCCCGGTCTTTCTTCACTTTGGCGCCACATTGAAATTCTTGGATTGGATTGGACAACACTTGGGCATGTGTAAAGGAACATTGTCCGTGAAAGAGAACGAAATATATAACTCCATCTCATAAACCGGCTTCAAGAAAAACTCGAATAGCTCAATATAGTAGTATTATATATAATATGTTCCTAGTGATCCCCAGATTTCAAAAATATAATAATATATAGGGTGTCGCATTTTAAATAACTAACTTGCACCTTGTCCCGACTTTTTGGAACACCCTGTGTAATTGAAAATATTTTTACAATATGCTCTTTTAGTGCCAAAAAACTTTTATATAAAAAGGTTTTTGATATAATGTACCGAATGTGAGTAATCGAACAATTAGCCACTAATGATACACCCTGTATATATAAAAATTACTGGTTGAAAACGTTTTGGAACACAGTAAAACTCAATTCGTTTGATATTCACTAATGCGTGTATTACTTGAATCTAATTTTCATTACAATTCTAATTCAATTTATACTATATCTTCTACCAAGCTCAGTATTTCTTTTTAATACAATAAACAACTGTTTTTCTATAATATTTTGTTATAATAATCAAAGCAAAGGATAAGATAAAAATTGAGAGGCATCGTCAGCGAGATAGCAATACATATATCTCCTCCCGTCGAAGTGGTTTCTTTGTCTCCTGACGAGGAATTTCCCTGGTATATTGGGCTGCTCCTTTGTCGAAACGGACTTTTTGTTGCTTTCTCTTTCGGATTGGTAGACAATGGAGTAGACATGGACATCTCTTCCGGAACCGTGCCCGGAGAACTTAATAGATAGGTACTTTTGTGCATATTCTAATTTTGGCAGCTATGTTACCCCAAAATTGTGATGTGAATGCGCTCGAGCTAAGGTCTGTCATCAATGTTAATTGTCAGTAGTTATTGCCTCACCCCAGGCAGATAGGCCACCAGCCGTCATACTGAGGCTACCCCCACCACCCGGCACCCCGGTGACCGAAGACTCACCACCAGGGTCTCGTCGCGGCGACAACCACCTCGGCATCCGTCGGCCGACGTCGCGGCAAACCACCCGGCTATTTTTGCTGGTCCCCAACCTTCCAAAAAATTGCTAAACCTTCCAAAAAAAATTGCTGCCTAAAAGGATCCGTTTATTGGTGCGAGTGTTTCACCTGGGGCCATTGACCCCAAGCTAACCATCCAAAAATTCTGCTCTATAGTTGCCTAAAAGGACAGCTTAAAGGACCCGTTTATTGATGCGAGCGTTTCTACGCCTTGACAACATATGTTAACACCATTTAAGAATTTAGTATAACAGATAATTTCAACGTAGATAGTATTTTCTGCTCTATAGATGCCTAGAAGGACAGCTTAAAGGACCCGTAGGGATATTGATGCGAGCGTTTCGAGCCTTTACAACATATGTTACCATAATCAATATTTAAGAATTTAGTAAAACAGATAATTTCAACGTAGATAGTATGAAAGTTTCAATAATATTACGTACATTAATCTTCATAGACCAAGACTTCACAACTTCATTTTGAAGAATAACTTAATAAACCTTGGAATCAAGCATGTCTGTTCACTATCACAGGCCACGCTACACTGACCTTTAACCCCAATATTAGGAATAATTATAAGAGTAGAGAAGTATAGACGGTTGGACTCCTCCTCTGACCTTGGGCGCGGAGGTGACCTTGAACCGTGTGACCTTGAACACGGCCAATTCGACGTCGGGTGACCTTGACCTCGAAAAAGGTGGGTAACCATGACCTTGAACGAGGTCGATGGGTGATCTTGACCTTGAATGATGTCGTTCTCGACTCTCTTTGCGTGACCTTGAACAAGCTTTGTGGATATCGCCCTTGACTATGCGATCGGAATGTAAATCTGTGGGTATGAGTTGGGGGGAGGGTCTGATGTGACGTAGTGGTTGTATGATTATAAAATAGATCAGGGCAGCCAAACAAAATTATAGTTAGTTTAAATCTCCTACAGCTAAGTGAGCATAGTGTTGTGATCTCAACCGTTTTAAGTGAGGGTTATTTATATTATATTTATTGAAAGTTTTCACTATATAGCTTGTTCATTTAGAAATGGCAGTCTCAAATGCTGATTTATCAAAACTTAATGAGCTTATCGGTAAAGATGTTCCGTTTATAGAACAAAAACCAATTAAATCGCTAACCGTAGATAAGCCATATATAATAAAAGAAATACTTGCAGTTGATACGCGATTTGGAAAGTCGCTAATTGCGGTTTTATTTGATGAAAGTGCTGTGCTTACATTTAAATCCGAAATAAATTTTTACCGAAACGAGTCGGGGAACTATTACAGTCGAATATTGTTGATGCAATAAACTCATCAAACGATAAATATACGCTAACATATTTAGGACAGAGTCGTCCAATCTTTGGCGGTGCAAAATCTAGGTCCTTAATAACAATGAACCACATTGAGTGATTCTCAAGCAGCAGTTAAAATGTATAGTATTCATATTTTTGTAGCATTAACTAATTAATAAGTAGTATATAGTGAAATAATCATAAATTCATAATACTTAATTCATTGGGGTTACTCATTTGCTCATTTTCCTATGGTAGATAAAACATAACTATTTTTAAAATTAAATGCATCTATCTCATCCGTGTAAGTAGCTAATTAAAATATATTTATAATTTTTCTTTATTTGAATATTTAATTTCCAGATAAGCAGCAAATATGTTGATGCAATATTCAGCTCAAGGGTGGCCAAAAGCAGAGAACATCGATTCAGCTATTGAAAGGTTATCTTCCCAATTATACGACTTAAGTATGGATGCCCTGCACGCTTCCAACTACGATCTAGATTATTGTTGGGATGCCAGTGAAAGTCGTCGTCTTATAGAGGATTCTACTAGGTACGGCATGGGTGTAAATATACAGGGTGTCCACCTAGTGCGCGTAAGTCCAATATCTGGGTTAATAAAAGAGATAACTTAATTTTTTTTTCTACAGGGTTGTCTAATATCCCGAGCTGCACAAAATGAAAATATATTTACATATTCAGGGTGTTCAGTTTTTCCTGGACAGGTACCAACTTCGTTTTTTTAAATGGAAATATATATTTTTTATTGCTTTTTCGAACTAAACCCTTGATTTTAGTAGGACTTTCATCAGCCTTCCCTATACCTAACTTAAACTGTTTTTGAAATATTGACGGGTCAAACATTTTTGCAAATTTGACACCCTGTAAAATCTAAACGGTTTGAGATCAAGCAAAAACGGTTTGCACATTCCTATCTTAACTTTTCATAAGCTATCGTTTGGTACTAATTTCAAATTTATACAGGAATAAAAAATTTTCAAAATTTTCAGAAAATTTTAAATTTTTGGATAATTCTGAAATTAGAACCAAACGATAGCTTATGAAAAGTTAAGATAGGAATGTGCAAACCGTTTTGCTTGATCTCAAACCGTTTAGATTTTACAGGGTGTCAAAGTTGCAAAAATGTCAATATTCACCCGTCAATATTTCAAAAACAGTTTAAGTTAGGTATAGGGAAGGCTGATGAAAGTCCTACTAAAATCAAGGGTTTAGTTCGAAAAAGCAATAGAAAATATATATTTCCATTTAGAAAAACGAAGTTGGTACCTGTCCAGGAAAAACTGAACCCCCTGAATATGTAAATATATTTTCATTTTGTGCACCTCGGGATATTAGACAACCCTGTAGAAAAAAAAATTAAGTTATCTCTTTTATTAACCCAGATATTGGACTTACGCGCACTAGGTGGACACCCTGTATGTAAAAGATATTGCTGTGGCCATTCAAGTTTAGATGTATTTTGTGAAGAGATGGTCTGTATAAATTTGAAACATTTTCCATACGAAATTGAGGAGTTTTTACCTAAAGAAGTTATTGAGAAATATCAGCTAAAACAATCTGGTGATGGGGAAGAGGGCGGAGATTTAGATGAGGATGACTAGCTACATTAATAAGTGAATATACATGTGATGCCATTTTCAATGTAAATTTATGTTTCAAGAAATATATTTTTATGTATTGTATACGTTGGTTTTATTTAGCTTGTTGATGATTTCAAACAAAGAATAAATAAAAGACATACCGATAAGGTTGCATGTGTTTTATTAACGACCTGGTTACATAATACATTTAAAACATAGTGTATATTTTTACAAGTTTCATTAAAA
This sequence comes from Pogonocherus hispidulus, assembly GCA_963924545.1. Lineage (NCBI taxonomy): Eukaryota > Metazoa > Arthropoda > Insecta > Coleoptera > Cerambycidae > Pogonocherus > Pogonocherus hispidulus. Next base: position 24,839,231 of record OZ004698.1, on the reverse strand, counting down.
GCAATATTATTTAACATTTAAAAAATTTCATTGAGAAAATAATGTAGTAAGCAATCTCTAAACATACAACATATTAAACTATATCAGCTTTGTCAATCCAAGAGTTGTGATCCTCCGAAAATCCCAGCCATTTCACAAATACTCTGTTGTTCCTTTTCTTTAGGATCTTCTCCACAAGATATACGTCAGAGTATTTAGTTTTTTGTAATTCCAGCTCATAAAAACACCCCTTAATTGGTCGAGAAAACATATCTTCAAGCAGCTAAGTTGTGGGATTTGTTATGTTTATTTTCACTACTTTAAAAAGTTCTGTTGAGAAGTTGGGTGTAAATCCTTTGTCAAATACTCCCTTATATTTACTTATTCGAACTACATCTCCAATTCGAAATTTGGGCTTTAATGCAATTTTTATATGATTATACATATTTAAACGTGATGTTGGCGTAACATCAGCAGGCTTCATACCAATTGTTCGATGTACTCGGTTGTTGTAAACTTTTGTAATGTTAGGTAAAATATCCAGCCATTTGTATTTACCTCGAACTGAAAATTCTTTATATAATAAACTTTTTAAGGTGCGTATTACACGCTCCACTATTGCAGCTTTCTTTACACTATATGTTGAATAATGATTGATGTTGTGTTGCTTAACTAATGGGGAGAAATATCTATTGTAGAACTCCGTACCATTGTCACTTTGTAAATTAACGGGGAAGTAATTAGATTCTTGGAAAATGCTCTTCATAGCTTGCATCACTTCTTTACCGGTTTTGCTTTTTACAGGCCTCGTCCACACAAACTTGGAGTAACAGTCAATGGCCACTAGAATATAACGATGACCTCTATTATCATCAGCATCGGGTTGCATTTCAGCCAAATCAATCTGCCATAAATCACCATAACCTTTAATCACGGTTCTTCTTCTACGAAAATTTCTACGTGCTGATCGATGCAACTCATTAACAACCTGTAATTTCACATTACTAGCCATCATATCTTTACTTATTTTGAAATTTATCTGGTGCTATTGTTGTCATTCAAAAGTATTACATCTGTGCTCCATGTGTGTGTGCTTCTACATTAGTGTGGCTCACTTTGCTAATGTTGTAACATTTAAAGCATTATAATTATGATTTAGCCGTAATTAATAAACATTTTTCATCAACATAATCTTTCAGCTCAGTAAGGGATTGTCTAATATTTTTTATAGCCTTACTAAGTTTAACCAACTCATTCGTTTTCTCAATAAAAACTCCATTAACACCATCATTATATTTTTTTATATAATTATAGAGGAAATCACGAGTTATAGCATCTGCACCACCCGCGGGTTCTGCAATATTCTTTAAATGCTTATTCTGAATATCGATATCACCACCCTTAGTACGTTTGAAGCCTAGAGATGAGAGTTTTTTATCGACATATTGTCTCAATTTGATAATTTCACTATTATTTTCTTTTATGGCAGCACTATGTGTTTCTATCTCACTCGTCTTCTCGTTCAAAACTTTGTTAGCTTCATCACTATATTTCTTTATATAATTATATAAAAAATCGCATGATACGGCATCCCCATCATCAATGGCATTTGCAACATTCGTTAAACGTCTATTCTGAATATCGAAATGCCCTGCGCTGGTGAGCTGAAAGCCAACACCCGGCGGTCCGCGTAGAATAATGGACTTGTTCGGACATGTCCTTCTACGACCAAACTTATCAATGGTGTTCTTTACACTAGCCATTTCTGATTACATATGATTCGATTTAGGTATGTCAAAGTATATTATAGCTATTATTGACGGCATGTTATTTTCTAATACACTATTTTCTCTTCCCTCAGTTCTTGAATCAGATTTAGTATCTCATTATCAACATTGTTGTTACCAGCCATTTTTGAACTCCACAGCAGACGGAGGCGGGCTACCAATTCCTGGGGCTTGTTCCAGTAGACGTAATCCACAGGTCTATTGTTGTATAATACCGTTTTCCTCATATCATCCACAACTGCCAACATATAGAAATCTTAATATAAAATCGAATACAAAACAATTTAACATACCATATGCGAGTTGTACAAAATATCTTGGAATTCACGTGGATCAGCATCTACGATGGGATGTACATGTAAACGAGCTATTAAATAAATTACGTGGAATAGTTCCATTATTTAGAAAATTGAGGGACATGCTAAATGAAACGCAACTTAAAATAATGTACAAGGCGTTTGTAGAGTCACACTTGAGGTATGGAATTATAGGGTGAGGTGGTCTGTTGGATATCCATTCACAAAAACTACATACCTTGCAAAAAAGGATATCAAAAGTTATATATCGTAAAGAGAATACTTACCCTTCTGATTTGTTATATCAAACCGCGAATGTTATGGATCTTAGACAAATATATAGTCATATTGTAGTACTATATCAATTTTCTGAAAATAAAAAACTAACAATAAAGTTTCTCATTATTCAACAAGAAATTCTAATGTATTAGACGTTCCCAAGATGCGGAAAACTGTAGGTCAACATTGCTTTATATACATTGGTCCAAAACTATTTAACACTTTTCCGAATGAAATTAGACACATAACTAATAAGGATAAATTCAAATACAAAACTTCCAAATATATATTACAGGTCGAAAGAAAACTTTTTCATGATATAATTGACACGAAAGCTTATTAGATGTAGGTATATAAAATATAATGTCATTTGCACTATTTGCTTACCTATTTTATATTTTTTGTTAATTTAAGCTTTGCATAATTTTACAGTTAATTCATAAGAATGAGAGAAACAAGTTATTGTGTATGTGTGTGTGTATATATGTGTAGATAAATAAAACAGTAAAAAAAGAGAGAGTGAGACGATGACTAATATACCTATATGTGTTTGTGTGTATGTATGTGTGTGTCTATATATGTTCATTGTTGTTTACTTTTAAGGATGTTGCTAATCTTGTTAATTATACTTAGGTAGGTAATTTTTAATTTTTAAATTTTTTGTCAATGATCTTTTTTTTTTGTACACTAACAAGCATCATTATGATGCTTCTGTGATTTTTTACTGTATTTGAAATGTACCGATAATTGTATGATTGTCTTAATATGGATAATAAAGTCTATTATAATTTCTGGGTAGGTATATTTGACACCCCTAAACCTTTTTTGGCGGACCTCGTTAATACTGCAGTAGATACTAGTGGTTTTATAATGAGACGGAATTTTTTTCCTTTGCTATTGTTCAGGCCATTATTCATATTATAATTTTTATATGGTGCCCTTGTAATTTTTAATATATTCCCATAGATTCGACCATCACTGTCTGTGGTATTAACTTCTTCATCATTATCCAGCATGGGGGGATATTTCAGAAATATTCTATCGTACAACTCGGAACTACCCAGATATTCTCCAAGTTTCTTATTACCACGCCACAGGACAATATCCCCATTGGAAAAACGTATTTCGGCATTACCAATGTGCAGTTTACCTGTAGCAGCATCTACACGAACACCATTGTATCATATTTGGCACTACCAGACTTTAGATTTTCTATGTGCTTTTTAACCATATGATGTATTTCTTTCGGACTATCAATAAAAGAAGTTTCTGAACCAGGTGTGGTAAATATTGATGTTGGCGGTGTTTCCATGAAAGATGGCGGTTGCGGTCTATCAGGTGTCACCTTTAAGGTGCTCGTAGTGGCATCATCACTATCCTCTGAATATACCCTTCGGCTAGGCATCTTCTTTTGCATTTGTTGGGTGTGTGATTTTACCTCTGACGCTGAGGATATTACTTTTAATGGTTTTGTTATTGGCTCATATATCTTCTCAAGCGCTAGCCGATTCTCTGCATTCATATTCTTAATGGAGTTGAATTTCTTACGTACAGCGTCTGTTGCGAGGACCAGCTGACGTTTTAAGCTTATATCATTGTTAATTTCCGCAGTATTAACATTATTTTTCATCATTGTCGACAATATAAATTACTATATGTACACGTATATTTCTGATATAACCCGTACGATGTCTGTTGATCGATTGAGTTGTTTTTAAATATATCAGGGATATATAAAACTGTCAAAGCCTTTTCGGTATCTTCCCTCATGTACTTCCCGATCTTTATCAATCACTAAAAATCCATATTTATCTTTCCAGTACTCTGCACACATATCTTGAAATTGCTTAAATGTTATGTGGGGTGAAACATGATCAGAAAATATATGATGTAGATTCATATCATCCTGTTTAAACAAAACAATAAAATTACTATTATCCCTAATGAGCTGCTTAGGTACGCGAGAATATGTCTGAGCGAGATAGAAACAATCCACACTACGATGCCGGCCCATACTAAAATATGATCTTATAACATCCTGCTTCTCACATATTACATCATCAAATATAAAAACAGAATCCGGCTTTGCCTCGGAGGGCTCAACTATTTGTGCATTATTACTGAATGTATAAAATCCCAATCCATCAATCGGTGCTAAAACATTATATAAGTACTCATACTTTGGTTGATTTAGCGATTTTGAATAAAGGTATACATTTGCAAAACACATTCCGAGGGGGTGGGTAAGCAGAGATAGCATTACATTTGTCTTGCCACAGTTTGAAGGTCCAATTATGATACCACGAACAGTTGATGGTAATAGTGGTCCATGTCGCTTCTTAGCCCCATCCAATCCGCACCCAACCTTTGCATCTAAATTATCTATGGGAAAACTTTGTTTCTGTTTTACTATACGCATCGTACCACAGCTGAAGACTATATAAGCTGCAATATCTTTTACAATCACTATTTAAATGTTATCCACCGAGCGACGCACAAGTAAAAGGCGTTTAGTAAAGATAGGTGGAGGGGTAGTTAATTCCCTAATAAATAAACTTCCATTTGAATTACATCTACCATCATTTCAATATTGTGGTCCAGGCACTAAACTACATAAAAGATTAGCACGAGGTGATCCTGGCATAAACAAATTAGATATTGCATGCAAGCATCACGATATTGCATATGATCAAAACCCGACTAATCTAGCAGCTCGGCACAAGGCAGATTATCAACTTGAACAGACTGCATGGGAGAGAGTTAGATCTAAAGACGCAAGCATTGGAGAAAAGGCGGCTGCTTGGCTAGTTACAACAATAATGAAGGGAAAGCGGCGTTTTGGCATGGGTTGCACATCCAAGAAATCCCATGCTCGAAAGAGAAAAAACATAAAAAAGAAGAAAAATAATAAAAAGAACAATAGAAAAATAGCTTTTGGCTCCGGAATAGTTCATAAGGTGCGCAAAACGCTGCGGAAAGCGGGTGGTCGACAAATCGACGTAAAAGACACAAAGAAAGCAGCAAAAATTGCATTGCAGGCAGCACGGCAACACTTGAGGGCAGCCGGCGGAAACCTTAATATTCGCACACCTCGCATAATACCAATACCCAAAGTTGGTGGAATTCTTCCTTTAATACCTATTTTTGCAGGATTGTCTGCGTTGGGCAGTATAACTGGATCTGCTGCAGGCATAGCCAAAGCCGTAAATGATGCAAAGGTGGGCAGAGAGGAATTAGCAGAGGCAAATCGCCATAATAGAAAAATGGAGGGAATTGCTGTAGGAAAAACAGGCAAAGGGCTATATTTGAAATCATATCGCAAAGGATTGGGTCTTTATCTTAAACCACAGAATTCAAAAAACTATTAAACACCCTACCACGGAGAGCTCTTACGGACATCGATCTTACATATTATGCTAAGAAGATGGCAATACCTTATTTTTGGGGTGTTTTTATGCGTGATGGTCTACCTAGCTCTGGGCCACGCCGCAATGAATCCGCCATAACAAATTTGGACAGTATAGAGGGCCCTGGAGCCCATTGGGTGGCATTAAAAAACGGGGTGCTTTAGTCACATATTTTGACAGTTTTGGAGATTTGCCGCCTCCTACAGAATTGATTGGATACATGCGCAAGAGTTTAAAATCTGCTGATAAAATCTACTATAATTATAAGAGACAACAAAATTTCGATACAGTGTGGTGCGGTCACTTGTGTCTAAAGTATCTCTCCCTAAAGTGAAATAAAACTCTGTGGTGACGGATGCAATGGATCGAGACAGCATTAAACGAATGGGTCACTCGCTACTCGCATACTCTAGAGTACGTAGTTTGCTCAAGATGACCAAACAACAACTTTCAAACATGCCTAAAGAGGTAATGATCGGCTGTGCAGCACATGAAATTGCATTAGTGTGGGATAAGTTACCCAAACATCTCCAGACTGATATTGATATATTAAAATATCAATACTGCCAAGAACATTACTCCACATCCGATTGTGATGTCAATGATGGCCCCCCCACCACGAAAAATGTTTTGTTGCATCTGTAAAGTGAGCGATATAAATGTGGTATCAAGTAATGATGTCCCACCGTCGCGCAAGAGAAGATTCCCCCATATTTGCTGCACACAATAAGTTCGCCTAGCAGTCAACAAGTGTGTTAGTCATGTCTGTCACATTCACTCTATCAGGTCGTTCAAGTGTGCTTAGTACAGAGTTTTACCCGCCCATCCAGCTAGATACTTGTGGTCGATATGGATTAGGATTAACTGGATTCTACTCATACAATTCGATATTCAACGTCGATGAAACAAATAATTGTTTTCGATATAAAATTAACTCCACCTATGGTTTCCACACCGTTTATATACCTGTAGGTGCCTACGAAATTGATGAAATCTATCTCGCATTGCTAAACGTTATGGGTATAGGTGAAAAGGACTCAACAAAGGTGTTCTCCTTAAAGGCAAACAACAATACATTAAAATGTGAGATTTGGTCAAAGTATGAAATAGACTTTACACAGAAAAACTCAATAGGTGCCCTATTGGGGTTTGAGGCGGTACATTTACAACCAAACACAGTCCACGAATCTACTCTGCCCGTTGATATTATGAAAGTAAGGATGATACGTATAGATTGCAATATTATCTATGGAGCTTATTTGAATATCGAAGAATCGCACACCATATTCGAGTTTGATATAAATGTTGAACCGGGATATAAACTTTCCAGAGAGCCTGGTAATATAATATATTTGCCTGTTGGACCAGAAAAACGGCAGTTTATCGATAACATCACTCTACGGATATTGGACGACAGCGGTCATTTAATTAACTTTCGTGGCGAAAAAATTATTGTGAAGCTAGAATTGAAGAAATTGACGTAATATCGACATCTGACTAAAATGGGCTTCTGTTATAACCACACTAGACCGCCCACATTATGCATTAGTCGGAATAAAAACAAGACCCGTTGCGATAATTGAGTCATTCCACGTAAGGGTGTTAAACAGTTAAGACGACATAGACTGTCAACTAAGGATCGTACATTTCTCCGATCTATTGGATTAAAGCTCCGAAATTGATAGCAATAAAATGGTGTCCACAGCAACCAGCGAGAAACTTCAACTTTTTGGCGAACCTCTTCTGGATAATTCGTTGATTAGTCTACACGAGCATACATACAAGCCATATGGTTCCCCGCAGTTTAAAAATTCAGACGAGGTCCACATCTGCATAAATTTTCAAGATTTGATTCTGGACATTGCCGACAGCTACATATTCATAGAGGGAAAATTTACACCTAGTGATGCCACTAAAAAATGTTACTTATCCAATAATCCACTGGCATTTCTATTCGAAGAAATACGTCTTGAAATGGGAGGAGAAAAGGTTGCAGAAATTCGTAAGCCTGGTGTTACTACTACAATAACATAAACAGGATATTTTAGACCATGGTAGCAACATATTCAGTGGGAGGTTATCTCTAAAATATCTATTTGGCTTTGCCGAGGATAATTTTAAAGGACTAATTAACGCTAAACAGGAGCTTATTTTAATAATAGCCCGCTCATTTAAAGATTCATACATTGGTGACGTTGATGCCACACTGGAAATTAACAAAATCGAGTGGAAAATAAGGCACATCGTACCTGACGATCGACAAAAGCTAAAACTTTACGACAGGATTAGGAAAAGCCATAATACAAAAATTAAGATAGCCTACCGTATGTGGGATTTATATGAATTAGCCTACGTAATATAACCTCTGACATATGGGCAATTAAAACAACATCCAGTATGGAGAGGCCTCGCTACATAATTATTGGCTTTCAAAATAATACACACTCAGATAATCGAACAAAAGATGCCACCAAATTTGTACATGCTGATATTAGTAATATTCGACTATTTCTAAATAGTGAAGTTTATCCATACGAGCGCTGGAATTTGGATTTCGACAAGAAGCTAGATACGCCAGCATATTTTGCATATGAAAATTTTCAGCGTAGCTATTATGGTAAAAACATGGCTGAACCAATGATGGATCTTGTGGAGTTTAGAAAAAACCCCCTGTTTGTTTTGGACTGCTCTAGTCAGCCAGAAGCATTGAAATCATCGACGGTTGACGTAAAAATCGAATTCGAAACTCGAAAAACAAAATTTCCTGAACAAATGAGTGGCTATGCCCTAATTATCCACGATGCAATGTTAAGTTACAACGCTCTAGGCGGTCCAGTTCAGACAGGCTTTATTAGCTCCATGTAAAACGTTTATTATATTACCATAAATGGTGAAATTAGTGTTGTATCATTTTTATAGTAATTATTATGTTTTATTTTACTTAATGAAATATTGTAGATTTATAAATGTATTTAATTAGTATTTTATAATTATTTGCTAATGTATCAGCAACTATGTAATGACTATATGATATATATTATGTATATATGTAATAAAAAAAATATGTAATAAAGAATGATGACACCCAAGAATTATTATATACTAGATATACCTGTCAACTTGAAACAAATATTTGCATATATTTTACTTAAAAGCATTTCTGTTCAGAATTGTGCTAATGGATATAGATACATTTGAATTTGACATAGTTAAAAACACCTCTTTTGGGGTGCTCTGATGATATAAAATTCAATATGGTAGGCAATGCTTTAAATAAAAACTTTTTTTTTAAAGATAAATATAATATAAAAAACACATTCATACGCAAAAATATTACAAAATCCCATTATATTTGATTATTATCTGGAAGGTTATGCACATACTTTTAAGCAACTAACCACCAGCCTACATTCGGATAAATATACATTTGGATAAAAAATATACGGCATATATTTAGAAAAAATAGTTTCATATAAAAATAAGTTTGTAATAAAGCATATACAAGTAACCATCAATCTACATTCGAATAAATATACATTTGGATAAAAAATATACAGTATATATTTAAATAAAAAATAGTTTTCATATAAAAATAAATTTGAAATAATGTATATATTATTTATGCATGTGGACACGTTGCTTTTATTAAACTTCACTCTCCACTCTTGCATTGTGATGCTCGCATCTCCTATAAAATTGACGCTGATCCTATCGATGTTGGTACCTTGTTTTTATTAAATTTGCACCTCGACGTTCACACACCAGCATCTCCTGTCATGTTGCAGTCTGTTGATAAAGGAATAGCTCACGTTTTCGCACAACTCCCGGCCGGATCTTCATCCTGGACACAAATTGTTCCAGCAATTCGAAAAGAATAAATTACATCTTAAACATCTGTCTTAATGGGGTATCCACCATACATGAACGGCACACAGATCGAGAAATCCCAAAATTGTTATGATTTTCCATAGGTTTGCGACACTTTTGGCATTTCAACACCCCATTACTGGTTTCATGGCGAGCCTCCGGAATTTCCCTAGCTGCGATTGGTACCGGATTCTCCAGCTGACACCGTCGGCATAATCCCGTACAGGGATTGAAATATTCTCTAGGCCACGAGGCGTAACAATTATGACATACTACGGTTGTCCCGAAATGAAATGGATATGTGCTGATTTTTGGCTTGTTTTCCCATTCTTTTGGAAAAGGCATGTCTTAATACAATAAATGCAGGATGACAACTGAAGCCCCTCTTTTACTCCTATAATTTAAAGACATATTTGCCTGACCTAGACCTTGACAGTGAGAACCTTGACCATGTCTTTTTTGGCTATAGTACAATACCCCACCATTCGTGGCACCCTTGAGAACAAATCTGACCTTGACTGTGAGAACATAAGTTTTTTGGTTATAGTGCAATGCCTGACGTTGACCACTGATGTCCTTGACAACAAATAATACAGCTTTGCAGTTTAAGCTCTGCTATTGACCCTGACTAGTACAATACCTAACCTTGTCAGATCTGGCCATGACCGTGTATAATGTTTGGCCTTGTCTCCACTAGAGCTTTGCTCTACTAGTACAGACAGCCTCTATAAAAGAGGAGGCCGCATAGAATAGTTAGTTTACTTCCCTCCATATAAAGTGTAACAATGGCAGGTCAACGTGGCGCAGATTTTAAGTTTTTGCGTCGGCTAGCTAATCGTGACGCTGCTGAACCACCAGACTCTGATGATGAGTCAGATCAAGGCTTCGGCGGCGAAGTTGCAGATGAACAAGAAGAGACAGCGTATTGTGAAAAGTACCTGTCAACTGAAGATCTTGGCAAATCTGAATAGTTGTGGTGCAATACCACATCGTTTGTGGTAGTCTACAGGGTCCCGGAGGATGGTACCTAGAACGAGGATTCAACTCTGCGAAAGATGTTTCGTTTTTTATAAACTTGCAGTGGGGGTTGCGGTGGGGGTTGCAAGTCATAAACACATTGACATCCACACAACAACAACACTACAACAGACCTTCCCAAACGAGTACTGTGCAAGTTGTAAAAGTGGGCTGGTGATGTTAAAACCTATCCAGGTTTGTTGTGTTTGCAACTCCTCTGAAAAAAAATAGGAAAGTTGAATAAAAACAACATAGATAGTTTAGTTTTAGTAGTTTAGTACAGACAATCTAATAAAATAGTGCAATTTACTTTTAAGATATATATTGTGCATATAGTGAAACATTGACTTGACTTTGGGAATAATATTGCTTTGTTTGTGCAATAGACCCTATCAATAAAATACCAGTGGTTGGGGTAGCATTGTGTATATATACTCAACTCCTCAGAGCATCTCCACAGTATCACGCCATGGCAGATGTACAAGACAGCTGTATAAGTTCTAGTAGTGATTGTGGGCCTGAGATGCAGCCGGTAGAATCTCCAGGTGCTCCTACCGCAGAAGACGTCACATCTTCCACCGACTTTAGGCGTGAAACACCACCCTGGTCATTAGATGGTCACATGGTAGAGGTATTATATAATGGGGTTGGGCCTGCAGATCGAAGCGAGCGGCGAATGCTTTACTGGGACAGTGAAAGCTCCTCGAACGAAGAAGATCACCCAGACCAGAGCGATCGATGGCAGCATTCGCCCATGTTTACGCCCGATGATGATTCGAGTGCCACCTGGAGGACTCCATCACCACATGACATGGGGAGGTCAGGATCTAATTCACCATCTGGTTGGTCGATTGAGACTGTGCCAAACGAAGAGCCAGACCAGCTTGTGGAACAAGAGGATCCAACGGCAGAGCTGGAATATGAGTGAATGTTTTTAAATGTAATTGTATATATTAACCATTATTTTTGTACATTTATTTCTGCATGTCAGTTTTTATATTATATCGTATTGAAACCATTTAAAATTATCTTTTATTTAAAACACCTCATATTGAATCTCATATTCTCAAAGCATCCCAAAAAAAATTTTAACTTGACTACATTTCTGGCATAAAGCAGTACCTATTGCACCAACGAATATATCAAGTACGATTTAAGATGAATATTACATTCTATAATTTTTGGATGCATTTTAAGCTTCAAATTATTAAAAATAACCTACCTTGTACAACTAAAAATTAAAGTGGGTGCAATTTAAATCCAGCCAGTTTCCTACAGCAGGTTTCCAGCGAGCCTGGGGGTGAATTTCCCATGTTAAGATAGGACGAAAGTCCAAATAATTTGTCCTAATCATAAAAAATCTCAATCAAAAAAAGGTATGATGCAAATTGAATAATGAATTGCAAAACAACGAGGCCATATTGTAATTTAAAAAATTCGTCTATGAAACTACAAGATATATGTACTTACTTGGCCATATAATAGGTAATTAATCCTGTTTAATAACAAAAATTATCAATTAAACTATTCGGAGAGACATATCCTTATCAATTTAAGTAGCTATTTTGGGTAGTGACGTGACCATGATCTATTAGATTATTAGATATGTATTCAATTGCCAGATACCATAGATACATTAGTGCAATATACTTACATATTGCAATAGATTAAGTGTTTTAATTGTAAATATTATGTGTAATGTAACAACAGCGGTATGTCCCTGACTTGACTTGATTTGACTAGACCTTGGGAAACAGGTATGGTGGAACAGGTATTTGGAGCTGGTATGCAATTGGAACAATTGCAATAGATTAATGTAATAAGAATTACATTATATTAGTTGTAAACATATGTAATTTTTATTGCTACAACATAACAAATTTAGTTTTTATATATATTTTCATATTTTATTGTAAAGAAACACCTTTTGTGTATTGTATATATTGCCATATTTAGCCTGTAACACTTGACTGTTATGTTTTAGGTATATATGTTTTTATGCCATAAAACAGAGATAGAGATAGAGATATATTTATAGAAATTTATATCAGAATACTCACAACAAAACTTATACCTGTACAAAATAGCTGGTCCAATAAATCACACTCGTTATTTTATGTTTTAAGAAATATCTTTTTTATTGCTATATTAGCCAGCTGACAACTGAAACAGAAGATAAATAAAAGACATATTGGTAGGATTACATGTGTTTTATTAATGATGTGGAATAGGTATATCTAAAACAAAGTGTATATTTTTTACAAGCTTAATTAAACAAACTGGTATTTGGTATTTACCATTTACAAAATGTCATTATGAAAAATTTGCAATCTCTAAACCTACAGCATATTAAACCACCAGCTTTACGTAAATTAATACATAGCCTAAGTAAATGTAAATACAAATAAATGTTACAACTAATAACTTTTTGGATTTGTTCCCTTATTTCTAAAATTAATACTTAACTAACAAAATGCATGTAAATAAATCTTAAAGCTACAAATTACAATTGAAAAATTACTAAATCTACGATAAATTAAAATATATATACCTATATACAAATTAAGAAATATCTATATACCTATAAAAATAAAAGTGGCAAAAAAATCAAATTAAAAAATATCAGGATACCTATATATAAAAATAAAATAGCAAAAAATCTTTCCACCCCCACAAGTGCTCTCATACTTGTTTGAGTTGTTTCTCAATTTGTTGAACTATTTTCCGCGACTTGTCAAGAGCGATGCCGCGTAATTCAATTTCGGCCAATACCGCACGCTGCTCGGCGATCGTCAATCGTGCATTAGCTATCGCCGCCTGTGCCCCCCGAATAACCTCTTCCGCGCAGCGTATGCTAGTATTGGCTTGGTCACGTAAAGCGGCATCGTTTTTACAAGCTGCGGAATTTTCAGCATGTTCGCTCTTATAGGATCCATACACGTTAATAAAATTTTTAATTAAACGCGCATGGTCCTTATGAGCGTAAATTTTCGATTCTGAATCAGAATCCACTGTCACGATGGCGGATTCCTGATTCAGAATCGGACTACTCCGGTCTATTGGCGATGTTGTATTTGCCGAAGTTACGATCGATGACGCCACCGCCTTTGAAGCCGGCCGTTTTGCACACCCGCCATCTATTCTTGGAGTTGCAAGATTTTGCACTTCAAGACAGGTTGGGGTGGGCAAAACAACCGGCTTCGTCAGCAACCCCCTTAAAATGGCCCCATCGCCCATAATTTGCACTTTTGCAGATGCCCCTTTCCCAAGACCCCAGATGTTTTTATGGAACGACGGGCCCTATTTTTAAATTTCCCCGATTTTATATCACGACGTTTTATGGGGCGGCGTGCTTTATATTTTGGCCTCACCGATCGCGATTTCACATTGAGTACCGGAGTAGAAATCACATGCTGTTGGTTTGTAATGTCGGTGATGGTGAGACACTGCGGCTGACACTCTATTTTATTAGATATACCGACGTCGACTTCACCGCTGATTGCAGTCGACGCGGGTATATCTGATATCTGGGTGCCATGCAACAAGTCAGTGGCGTCGGGGTGAACTTTATCGAAGTCCTGACTCATCACATGTAACACAGGGATGTCTTCTGTAGCAGCCGCAGTTGTACATGGAGAATTGCCATATCCATAGTAGGCAAGCTGTATGCCCATTATGTCGTCGATATCGGCAAGTGTGGCCCCATCTGCATTGGCCACACATGCATTCGGAACCCCAGAATCCACATAATTAGTTGCGTGGAGCTCTCTCCGAGGTGGTGAGATGTTTTCATAATACCCTACAAATTGTGGCACCTCGGGGAGCTGTTTGTCGGCGATATCAATGGGTCCCGAGTCTTCAGACATGTCCGACGACGCCTTATAATTGGTAATAAAGGTCATTACCGTGAGCTGCGTCGCCGGATCAATTAAACTTGCCTACCATGGTTATGACAATCGTCGTTGTTCTCACCGTCTCTTACCATTTTTACGCTGTATAAACAATAACTGAGAAACAACACAAAACTGAAAAATGCCACACAAAAAAACGGCGGAGCACGAGAGCACTTTAAACTACCCCCGGAGGTTGTGGAGATGAAAAGAATTGGTGTCGCTTGGCTTGAGCTAACTTAGCTACCCTGTCTTTTCACCCTCTGCTCTTATTGGCCGTAACTTGGCGTTGGTACCCCCTCAGACGACTTTCGCCCCCTTAACAGCAGCCCTATATCATTCTGACCTCGTCTCACATGTTGAAGGTCGCTAGCGTACCTAACTTATTGCTGATCTTGAAGTGAAGGTCGCCGAATTGTTATAGAAATACGATTGTATGGGGGATATGAAGTGATGACATATTTGACTTTGTCCTTGCATCCTATAGCCTGCCGGCCTCGTTTCACATGTTGAAGGTCGCTGGCTTGTTGATCTTGAATTGAAGGCTGATTATAGAAGTACGATTATATGGGGAATGTTGAGATGATAACATATTAAATCATGTTATATTTATTTGAATCCATCATTTACAAAATTAATACATTAGGATATGCAGATAAGTACTATACTCTAGTAGGTACTTTATATTACAATCATACAATGTCTGGGCCACCTTAAACTTCAACTAATATATATGGTTTTAGAGCATCGTCTTATAAAAATTATTACATTAGTATGGGACCTATATCTGTACTCTCTAGTACTTTAGATTACAATCATACAATGTGTGTGATCAACCTTAAACTTCAACTAATATATATATGATTTTAGAGTGTCGTCTTATATAAAATAAAATCTTTTCAGTTATTAGTAATAAGTACACTATTTATTTCATTGCATAATTTACATCGAATTTCCCCAAAAATAATGAGATTTGCTAATTAAAAGTTTACTACCTTTGCGTTATAAAACGCTATGGTTTTAGTTTATATTTTATTGTATTATAGTAAGGTAGTATGGCAGTGGATATATTTTAAAAAATTTACAATATTATGTAATTGAAGGCATGGGGGTTGCGTCATCTTCCACTGAAACGACTAGCTGTCGCCCTCTCTCTGTCTCCCTGCATCTATGTACGGGATACCAACAAAACAGATTCGCAACTTGATGTTCAGAGATTCAACCTAGGGGGCGCCTTAATAATTCTCATTACAGCGCTATATTTCATAGAATATTTTACACATATGATTTTAAACATATTATTTATTTGAATCCATCATTTACAACATTATTACATACAATATGTAAGTGAAGACGTGGGAGTTGCGTCATCTTTCACTGGAACGGCTAGCTGTCGCCCTCTCTCTGTCTCTCTGCATCTATGCACGGGATACCAACAAAACAGATTAGCAACTTGATGTTCAGAGATTCAACCTAGGGGGCGCCTTAATAATTCTCATTACAACACTATATGTTGTAATGAGAACATAGAATATTTTACACATATGATTTTAAACACATTATTTATTTGAATCCATCATTTACAACATTATTACATTAGTATGGGATACAGTATATATACAGATACAGTACTTTACTCCAGCGCTTTACATTACAAGTTCTTACATAAAATAAAATATTTTCAATTATTACTATGTACAAAAATGAATTTCCCAGAACTACGAGATTTGCTAATTAAAAGTTTACAGCCTTTGCGTTACATTTCATAGAAGATTTTGTGACTCAAGTTCGGCTATTGCTAAAATTAATGCCTCCAAACTTTCATTTCGCTCATGTTGCTCATGCACAATATCACCCGCCGCCTGTACGCTATCTATCGCCGACATAAGCCATTCCACATTTTGCTCAGGTTCGGTTTGAAAAAATACAATATCCGAGTGTCCCCATGGTAGAGTCTTTGTTGTATTGGGGATGACAAAACGTTTATCGTCGTAGCATGACAATGCAACCTTATTTTTCATCTCCGTATACATAGTATGTAGGTAACTTCGAAAAGTATTCATTTTTCGAACTATTGAACCCCCCTGTTCTACGATTTGCTTGTAGTCATCTTTTGACAGCTCTTTTGTAATAACGGATTTCTTTACACCTTTCGCCTTTTTCAGTTCATTTGCCACAGATTGTATATAGTAAGCCTTGGCCCCTGTACCATAGAAACTAATTATCGGGTCGGCCGGAAATTCATCCTTCATGTTGCCTAAAATTGATACACCCTTGGGAACATTAAAGCTATTTCCCTCTTTGTAATTCGATGTGTCGAAGTGTTCGGAGTTTTCAATTATAAAGTCATAAAAATTATCACAAAATACCTTTAAGACCAAAGAATCTGTGTCACTGTACAGCAGAGAGGCTCAGAGGACCAAATTTGCGTTTTATTACGTCATAGAAAAAACTGTACAACACCGTTTTGGATAATTCCAAAACAGTAAACCCTACGTATATGGGCTTGTTGTAAACAGCCTTCAGTTTTCCCATTTCAATCGCTACAAAATCTTCAGAGAAAACTGTACATTTTTTAAAATTAGGTCTAGATATTAATGCATTCGCATCCACAGCTCTTCTAATACTTTCCCAGTGTGTTGCCAATTTGATCACTTTCCTATTATCGACATTTTCCATTGTCTTGCCGAAAACAGCATTATTCATTAATTTAAATAGGTCTTCTTCAAACTTACTCGTGGAATTATTTCGCATCTTGGTATTCAGATCGATATATGTTTTTAACCAAGGCGATTGATTAAATTTAAGAGCCCTATGTATTTTTGTCACAATTAGGCCATTCTCTATAGCCTGTTTAAGAATTCTATAATGAACAACATAGCGCTTCTTGTCATTTAAATTAGGTATCAATTTTGGAAATTTTGATTTTCCCCCTGGTGGAACAATACTTTCTACTAAAAAGGGTAGATCTGAGTGTAGGTCATGCGTTTCCGGGGGGTAAGATATATCTGCTTCTAGTACGAACCCCTGGGCACTTTCATTTGGAATACTCATGATGTCTAAATCGGCTATTTCTCTTTCAGACAGCCATGAAAATCCCCCCGTTGGCAATGGTTGTGACATACTATGTCCATATAAGTTTGTGGCATCAAGATAAGAAATAAACGATGATTGTTCTTCTGGATTATAATTAGGAACAAATTTATTATTAGCGATATGTTTCCTTTCCGAACATTGACTAATACCTCCTCTTATCCCCTTTTTAAAAAAATGGATCATATCTATGTCTGTCAACAACTCTAATTTGACTTTAGTTAATTTTAACATGGCGTCCCAAGATAGCCCCGGCGCCGTATAATACTGCACAGGATCCAAGCCATATTTATCTAAACTAAATTTGCGAAAGTTCTCAAATACGTCACACAAAATAAGGACGTCCGATTTTAAATAGAGATCGGAATATTCGCCCAAACTTTGACACTTAAATAAGTTCCACACATTCTTAGCCCTTTCATAGTCTTCCTCTGATAGTTCTTCCTCATTAAGCTTATCATAGAATTGCTCTTTGGATGGTATATTTTTGGTATTTAGCTTCTCTAAACTCTCCACGAAACTGTATGGAAATACACCCTTACGCCGCATTAAACTGAATTTTTCGTTGTCAGGAAAAAAATTTCTCATCGTAGTCATTTGATTATCTGCTAAATCATTGCATAAATTTTGTAGGGATGCTGACATGAATTTAAAGCTATCGATGAATCTTAGTTGAACAAATTTTTTTTTGGATTCGCCATTCTTATTGCCATAATCATGCATATATAGATGTTTTGTGAATGATATGTATTTTTCGCTGTTTTGGGGTATTACATCTATTCTATCTTTATGGCGACATAGCTCTTTCAAGAAGAGGTGGCTGTCGTAGGAAGTCATGTTGTGTAAAATAATTGGTATAAAACCCGGTACTTTGTAATTTAAATTACATATTGAATGTGCGGCACCGAATCTTATTTTCCCCGTTAAGTGGCAATGATCTCTCACTTTCACATCGCCTTCTACGAATGGTTTCTCGCATATGCCGCATGTCGTTGCACTCTGAAAGTCTTTTCTTTCTTGTGCAGTAAGGGTTGCCATTGGAACTATGTCTTTCATATATTTATTATATATTTCTCTTATATCAGCCTCTATACGTGAGACGAACACTTTAGCCGCGTCGTGCCCTCTATATAACTCAAATTTTGAAATAGAATTATCAAAAGAACATTTTATAAAATATGCGAAAGAGTGGGGCTCATGTTTAAACGTTTTATTCGTGTAAGAATACCGGGGGTTTGGTTCGCAAGTATTAACCGGTTTCAAAATAGATTCAAAATCTGCATACACCACGAATGGTACCTGCATCTGTTTTTCGAAGTTCTCAAATTTTAATATATTTTCGGGCGCTTCTTTGCCATATTTATCGATCCTAAATTGTGTTGAGGGTGTGGTTGTATAGACATGATTACAATCATTTCATCAACGTTATATAAATCTCCAAAATTCGACGAAAACGAATTTTTAGATATTCTCGAGGATTACCTGCAGTCTTGGAAAAACAAATTTGGCATTCACTTGATTATTGGAGATATGAATATAGATTTAAAGGCGAATTCTAATGTAACAAACGATTATCTAAGTTTGTTAAGTTCTTATGGATATCTTTCCTTTATTAATGAGTACACAAGAGTTTGTGATAATTCTAGGAGTTGTTTAGATCATTGCTTCATTTCGGATGTAGGAAAGATTTTTTAATATAATCCCCTAGTCTTAGAATCAGATGTAACTGATCATTTTTGCGCAATCATACAAATAATTTCACCTCAAATAGAAAAAAATATCAATCATGTTACAAAAAACAATTATAAATTTTATGTAGATAATAATAAATTAATCAGTAATGCAAAGCATGAATCTTGGGCAGATGTGTACTCAAGTAACAATGTAAATATAGCTGCTAACTTGCTTATTCAAAAAATCAAGCAAATTATTAAAAATAGTACAAACAAGGTGAAGCTATATAAGGAAGAAATTAAAAGAAACCCTTGGATGACTAACAGTTTGCTGAAGTCAGCAAAGCAAAAGGAAAATCTTTATAGAATTATGAAAAGTGATCCATCCACACAGAATAAAATTGAATACAATAGGTATAAAAACATATTTGGAAAATTGGCTGAGCAAGCAAAAAAAACATATTACCGAAAAGACTTAGAGAAGAAAAAGTATAACTCTTCTCTGCTTTGGAAATCTATTAACAATCTTATAAATAAAAATAAAAAATATGAAAAAATTACTAAAGTAAAATCTAAAAACGGCGAAGTGCTACGAGACAGCAAACTGGTAGCTGATTCTTTTAATGATTTTTTTACTAACATTGGTAAACATCTAGCAGATGATATTCTAAAAGAGAGGAGAGCTCAAATTAATTTTCCAAAGGCTAGACTCTTAAATTCATTTTTTTTAAGTGAGGTAACACAAAAAGAAACATTTGGTTTTATCAACGAACTAAAAGATAAAAAAAGTCCTGGGTTAGATAACATTAGAACGGAGCATTTGAAAAAAATTGCAAATGAGGTGGCACCGCCTTTGTCTTATGTTATAAACTTAGCGTTTAGGACAGGCGAATGTCCTGAAGTTTTTAAGACGGCTGTAGTGACACCTGTGTATAAAGGAAAAGGCGAAATATTAAACGTAACTAACTACCGTCCAATTTCACTTATCTCAACAATTGCTAAAGTATTTGAAAAAGTCCTGCAAAATCGAACTCTCTCTTATTTAAACAGATATAATATAATGTCAACTAGTCAATTTGGTTTTACTAAGCAAAAGTCAACAAGCGATGCTATCTTAAAACTGATCAATCATGTAAGTAGAAATATTGATATGTGTTTGCCCACTCTATGTGTGTTCGTTGACCTACAAAAAGCTTTTGACACCGTTAGTCACTGTCAGCTGCTGGAAGTTTTAGAGGCAACTGGTTTTAGGGGAAGTTCATACTCACTTATGGAAAGTTACCTTAGGAACAGAAAGCAGTGTACAAGAATAGAAAATACATTAAGTGACTTCCTAAGCATTGAGTATGGGGTCCCACAGGGAACAGTGTTGGGCCCTATTTTGTTTAACCTATACCTAAATGATATTTTTAGCATTGAAAGTCAGGAAGAAATAATTAGTTTTGCTGATGATACAGCCGTAATATACTCTGCAGAATCCTGGAAAAAACTTAAAACAAAGGCTGAATCCGATTTTACAAATATCGTTAAATGGTTTAATCAGAGGCTATTGTCTATAAATTTGCAAAAAACCTTCTTCATCTGTTTTACTTCATACTCTAAGTATCTGCCAGATTACAAATCACTTTTAATAGAAGTGAGCGGGCAAAGGGTTAACATAACTTCAGTTTCCAATATAAAATACTTAGGTATATATATTGACTCGCATCTGAAATGGGACATTCATATTAACTATGTCATTAAAAAATTAAGAACCGTTCTTTATAGATTCAAGTATATACTTCCGTACTATGATCTGGAACAATTAAAGATTATCTATTTTTCTTTGGTTCAGAGTCATTTAAATTATGGTATCGTTGCTTGGGGATCTACTTTTAAAGTTCATATTTATAATCTAGAAGTCATTCAAAAGTACATACTTAAAGTTATCCTAAACAAACCAAAACTATTTTCTACAAACCTACTGTTTGATGAATCTCATGTTTTTGATATTCGCCAATTGTGGTTTTCTGGTGTTACAACACATCAACATCTAAATAAAAGTGAACTAGCGCAGATTGACCATAGCTATAATACTAGATATAAGTCAAATTTGGTATATTCTACTATAAAACCATCAAAAACGCTCACACAAAAGTCTTATTTTTATCTTGGACCAAAATGCTATAACCTTGTACCACAGGAAATAAAGAGTTTAAATTCATTAACACTGTTTAAAAAACGCTTAAAAAAATGGATGATCAGCATTCCTAGATTTGAAATACATAAAATTGTGGAATCTAATCCGTAGTAAAAATTCATATATACAAGTATACAATTCATATTCAACTTGAACCATATTATCAATGCATTGAACTTAAAAAAAATGTCCATTGTTTCTTATTAGCTTTAGAATTATTTTTTACAGTCCTGGTAAGAACTTTATGTATATGTATATGAGGTATTATATTTTTTGTTTTGTTTTGTATTCATTATGTAGCTATAATGCTATAATACTATATAGTATATGTAAGTAGGTAACTCACTATATATTTTTGTTCTGTATATAATAACAAAATTGGTTTATACTTAGTTGCTAACATAGGATTAATTAAATACCATAAAAAAAAAAAAAAACTACTAACCAACCCTGTACAGGCTAGTCCTTCTTGGGGTTATTCATATTTATTTGCCTAGATTTTTATGCATACACATTGTAAATCTTTGTTATGTTTATTATTTGGGAAATAAATATTATTATTATTATTATTATTATTTCTCTGGTGCAACATAAGCTGACATTCGTTACTAAAATATCGGAGGCAGCCATCACAAAAGTATTTTCTATGCTCATGGGATGATATTTGGCTTGAGACTAGCCTAGACAAATCTTTTATCCAACAATAGTGTGTGTTGGCGCAATCGATATTACAATGGTGATCAAAATCGCACTCCCCGGAAATTAAGAGCAAATTTACATGTACCCGCAATTTTTTCCCAGAATAACGCAAAGGCCCTACAACTTCATATTTTAGCTTATTTTTTACAAATTTCTTTACTAACCCATATACATTCACCGAAATATTGTTCATTTCTTCGAAATTTGATATGTCTCGTAATTTTACTGGAAAATTCATACCTGTCAAATTCAAGACTCTTGAATAATGTGGATATGATGACATCGCAGATGGGTGGCGGTTGATTGCGGGATACAATGCTGAGGTAATGGCCCATGCAAAACAATGGTTATCCTGGTTCTCAACATTTATTATGGCCCTCTTGTCTGCAATGAACTTGGGCAATTTAATGTATGATGAGCCACCTAGAGGACTGTATTTGCAGATGTTAACCTCCACAAATTCTATACGTTCGAGGACCCATCCTAAAAAAGAATGAATTTAATAGTAAATACTCTATTTCGAACGTAATAAAGTTTACAAACCTGAGTCGCGTTCCTGAAATTCCGTAGTTTGCGTAAGCATCATGTCCACAAATGCATCAAAGGCATCACTCAAATTAGTCGCCTGATCCACGATTTGATTGGAAGTATTAAATGATTTAATATCGGATACTTCTTTTGTTTGCAATATGTACCTAGCAAACGTCTCCATATTTACCTTCATCGTTTTATGAATTTGAAGTGCTTCTTAATTTTATTCTTAATTTCGTTAAAGAAATTAATATAATCTATGTGGCTGATTTCGCTATGTACTCGATAGCTAGCAATCCTTCGTTTAAAGGCATTTCGGACCATTTCAACACCATCAGTAAGAGGAACACACGAATTTGATCTATGTTGCAATGATCTTCTGTGACCTCTCATTTCATTCGCTGTTAGAGTAACATTGCAGCAGTCACATGTTTGCATATTCGTAGATGTTGAAGGTCTATTATGGCAGTTACAAACTGGGGCATTTGCAGACGTTGATGGCCTATTATTACATGCACAATTTTGAACATTTGTTTGAACATTTGTAGATGTTTGCTGATTTAAATCCAATTTGGGCTGCTTTGTTGGAGGTCCACCTCGCTCTAGGTTCTTGCATGATTGCCTCTGATGGCGTCACAAATTATCACCACGTGTAAAAGTTGCACCACAAGCACTGCACTTATACATATTTAACTCTTTATTGTATGAGGCCTAACTAACATTGGTTTTCTGTGGCTACTCTGACCTCTTTTATAATCGTGCGGCTGCTACGTCAAGTCACCCTCCCCCCAACTCATACTCACAGATTTACACATCGGCGCATGGCCAAGGGCGATATCCACAAAGCTTGTTCAAGGTCACGCAAAGAGAGTCGAGAACGACATCATTCAAGGTCAAGATCACCCATCGACCTCGTTCAAGGTCATGGTTACCCACCGACCTTTTTCGAGGTCAAGGCCAAGGTCATCTCAAGGTCACCCGACGTCGAATCGGCCGCGTTCAAGGTCACCCCCGCGCCCAAGGTCAGAGAAGGGGTCCAACCGACCGTCTATACTTCTCTACTTATAAGATAATTGTAATTTTATCCCATATAAGGCCTTCTTATAGGCCAAACAGGTACATAATTTTGTATCTCCACAAATAATTGAGATCCTGTAGTACATTATCAAGTACAAAATAATTTGAATCTCCATAAATATACATATAAGACCTACTTATAGGTCAAACAGGTGTATAATTTTGTATCTACATAAATAATTGAGATCCTTGTAGTATATTCTCAAGTACAAAATAATTTGAATCTCCATAAATATACATATAAGACCTTCTTATAGGCCAAACAGGTTCATAATTTTGTATTTTTATAAATAGTAATGATTTCGCAAGTACAAAATAATTTGTCAGTAATAGGAATACCTAACCCAATTTTGTAGAAGAATAGTTGTGATTTCGCAAGTACAAAATAATTTATATGCCTCTGAGCTATTCCGAAGCCCAAATCAGTACAGCCCGATGTATGCGTACCAAGATTTTTAAAGTACCACAGTAATAATAGCAGAGGATAAGAAAAAATACGAAGAAATGTAGTCATTTCAAGGTTTGAAATATAGTTATAAGTTGTTGCGCAATATTGCCTTATGAATGATGGCAAAAATTAATTAATAATACTACCTAATTTTTGGTATCTCGAGTTGTTAGTTTGTATCCTCAAAAAGTAGATGATTATTACCTGTACATTTAGGAAAAGTAGTGTCTCTAGAAATAAATAGCACTGAAAGTTCTATATTTTAAGTAATGTGTAGATATTTAAATAATTTTTAATACCTCTATAAATCGTGGAATATTCCGCGAGAACAGTGGGTTTTGTTTTGTCTCAACTTGATAAAGCAGGAAAGGTATAGATGCATATTCTCTAGTACTGCAAATATCGCAACAATCAAGTCTTTGTATAGAGAAATGTATGAGTGCATAAGGAAATAATGCATTATTATTCACGTAGAAGCTCTGAAGTGCATACATGTAGTGAAAGAAAACGTTGGTTTCCAGTGCCATGGGAGAGAAGCTGGTAAGTATATTTGTAATTAAAAAATATCAATTTTATAAAGAGATAATAACTCATAGGTATACATGCTGAAAGCAAAAAACTTATACTATAAAAATCAACAGAAAAATTGAAAACCATTAGGAAAAACAGTTGTACAGGGTATATTGCGAAAACAATTACTATTAATAATCTATCATTAATAGGTGGTCAAAATTGAGCTGTACATATTTTTTCTAGGACGTTGTTTTACAGCAATCTTATAAAGATATAAAAAATAGTTAATATTGATAAATAATAACTCATAGGTATACAGGGTGGATCAAAACGCTTATACTATAAAAATCAACCGAAAAATTGAAAATCATAGGAAAAACAGTTGTACAACAATGTACAACAACAATTACTATTAATAATCTATCATTAATAGGTGGTAAAAATAGAGCTGTACATATTTTTTCTAGGACGTTGTTTTACATCAATCTTATAAAGATATAAAAATAGTTAATATTGATAAATAATAACTCATAGGTATACAGGGTGGGTCAAAAAGCCTATACTATAAAAATCAACCGAAAAATTGAAAACCATTAGGAAAAAAACAGTTGTACAGGGTATATACCGAGCAGGTGGCTCAGGGCTTAGCGTCTCGATCGCTCAACCCAGAGGTCGTGGGTTCTAATCCTCATTCCGCCAAACAATTTTTCATTAAATTGTTTGCTCGTAGATCAAGGCTTATTCGCAGGGATGGCTTGACAACCATCCTGGCGATGGTATAGGATGGGAAGAATATCAACTTGGTGTTAATGTGAGAGATTAAAATCAGTTGATGTTTGACTTGTCCCCCTAACTAATGAGGTTTTCCAGGTTTCCCTCATTCCAGCACTGAATGGTGGTTAGGGCCTTCCAACGTAAGTCGTTCCTGAGGCGCAAATGCGGCCCGCGAAATAATAATATGCCGCCCCCTCTCCCACACAAGTCTCAGACTTTCGGGCTAATCCTTGTGATTAGAATGAGGGGTAGAGATATTATTATTATTATTATTATTATATTACGAAAACAATTACTATTAATACTCTATCATTAATAGGTGGTAAAAATTGAGCTGTACATATTTTTTCTAGGACGTTGTTTTACATCAATTTTATAAAGATATAAAAATAGTTAATATTGATAAATAATAACTCATAGGTATACAGGGTGGGTCAAAAAGCTTATACTATAAAAATCAACCGGAAAATTGAAAACCATTAGTAAAAATAGTTGTACAACAATGTACAACATAGCAATCGGTAAGGCTAAAAGGGACGCCTGGAGGAGGTTCTGCGAGGAGGTCGAGGATGGCCCAGAAGCCTCGAGAATCCACAGAGTTCTGGCCAAGGGTGGCGGGACTGTAAATGAAGTAGGCCTCATCAAGAAAGATGATGAGACCTATACACAAACAGTGACTGAAAGTATGGAGGTGCTCATGGAGGCACACTTTCCGGGCTCACTGAGACCGTCGGGCTCGGCCGAGTTGCCGATCGTGCTCCAAAATTCAAGATAGCGGCTGGAGCAGGATCGGCATAGCTTTTCACCGACTATGTGACAGTCCAAGATGGTGGCTGGCTGGTAATATTTTTACTACAATTTCGAATTTATCTTGGGTTGACGATCTAGTGAAGAGAAATGGATTAATAAAAGTAGGTGACGCTAAGCCACTTGAATTATTATCTTATTACGGATTGTGCTGAACGGAGGTGTCATTTATTGACGTAGTGGTTAATTGCAATATGCCCGTTCCAGTCAAATATAAGTGTATCAAATGTGGAGGAGATTGCGACCTACCAAACAGAAAATGTTTCCCATATGAAGCTCAGGAGTTTTTTGGGGATGCAGATAAATCGAAACGTATACCTAGCTCTTACTTTGACAAAAAGTGATTCAAAGTATGTTGCAGTTAATACTTTGTTGATTTAATTGAGGAATATCTAAGTAGTGCGTCTTACTTTATGATTATGTTAAATCACATCTATATCAAAATTTAATAATTTCTTTATTATAAAAAAACTGATAAACAATTGTGTTTAAAATATTTTATTAGAAATATATATATATATATATATATATATATATATATATATATATATATATATATATATATATATATATTACAAACAATAAAATTATTTAATTTATTGTTGTTGATGGTTTTGCAACCAATCATCTACTGGATCAATCCAATCTTGATCATGAAGCCTCCATCCTTCATCATTGTTACTGTTGATGTTGCAACTGCTGCTATTGTTGTTGTTGTTGTTGTTGTTGTTGCTGTTGCTACTGCTGCTATTGTTGTTGTTGTTGTTGTTGCTGCTGTTGCTACTGCTGCTATTGTTGTTGTTGCTGCTGTTGCAGCCGTTACATGTGTAATATTGCCTCTGCGTTTGTTCGTTTTGTAGACGGAGACTCCGTCTACATTTTACCAGATGGTTTGCCATGCGATGGCTTAACACGCGATTTAACGGTACCAATGGGCAAGTTCTAAATTCTGTAACAATAGATAAGTATATGTAAATTAAAAGTCAAATTAAAAAATTAACTATCACTTACCACTGTGATCCATATTAGCAGAAATATGAAAGATTCAAGTTATGATATTGTTTTAGTGTCAAAACAATGATACATTTATGTGTTTTGTTCAGACTTATATATGCTAACAGCTGGAAATTAGTAGCCCTTCCATTATCCTCCATGTAGGAGGAGTAAACATAAGAAGAGGGAGACTGCTTTGGAGGGAGAGGTATGGGTGGGAATGATATATGTGGTATATATATATATATATATATATATATATATATATATATATATATATATCAGACTTATTTGAACAATCAGTTAAATAAAACATTAATTTACAATCAACATGGATCTACAAAAGTTGAACAAAGAAACAGCTTTTAAAGAACTGAAGAACCTGAAAGTGTTGGAAATAAACCGAAATTATAAAATAGTGAAGTTGAGGTTTAGTAAAACTAAATATGGCGATAGTATTTTGGCTGAAACTGAAGATTTTACCACCTATTTACCCCGAAGATCTTATATGTACTTTGAAAAAGAAGGTATTTACAAATTCAACGATGGGCTAAGAAGTCGACCTGTATATCTATCTGGTTAGTAAGGGAAAAGTTGGGACGACAACGAACGTTATATTTACCGAGGGAGATGCATTATAATTGTGTTGTAGAGATGCATTATAATTGTGTTGTAGGAAATAAAAATATTTGTATTGAATGGATTTTTTTTATTCTACCTCATGTACAGTATAAAAATAAATCCTTGACTATCATGTCTTCTACTCCAAGTAAATAATACAGTGACTATTTTGTCTTCGAATTAATGAAACTTGAACACCCTTAAGAATTTCTTAAAATTGGTAAATAATGTTAATTAAAATTTTTTTCCACTTAATCTAACATTATACAAACATATTCTTGATATTTTGTATCAATGTTTTTGTTTTCAATTTTAAAAAACTTCCATATTTTGTTATTATAAATGTTTAAATTATTATATATATATATATATATATATGTTTGTAATTATGTGTTTGTAATTAAATGAATAATTCATGATTTACTTCAGCTTGGCGCTCAAAAAATCATACTATTTTAGGCTTTCGAGTAATAGCAGAGAAATAGTTATTAATTTAATTACTATGTACGAAACACGAACAAGCTACCGGGCGTCGTACATAGTAAATATAATTTGCAAGAGAATTTTAGTGTTAAAATATTCGTGTAACAATATACTACTATTTTACTTTTAATCAAAAAGTAATTAATGACAAATTACCATCTTATGAATGCTCAAAGTTTTTTATATTTTTGTAATATCTAAAATTTAATAATCTGATTGACTAGCTTGATATTCAACAACATACTATTTGTATCAATATGGTTTTCAAGAGATATATATATAATAACTATTAATTTAATTGCATATTTTATTATTTAAGTTTTCTATGTATAAAAATTTTTGCTTTGGTTACTACATATTTTCAAAATTTTTGTAATAAAACATATTTAATTTTATTATTTTACTTTCAATCAAAAACTAAATAACAAAAAGTGTTTTATTATCTCATAGATCATCAGGTGGTGATTGGGAAAGAAAACTAATGAGTAGATAGAATACTATATATTTTACAAAGGTACAACTAATATTTTACTATTTTACTTACATATTACTAATATTTTACATATAACTAATATTTAATAATTACTAATATTTACATATAACTTAATCTAAATATAATTTACATATAACTTAATCTAAATATATTTACACGTTCATCTCACTGAACTTTGCTACGATGGCCTCGTATCCTCGTAGCGAGTCCATTGCGGCCACCTTTCTTGTCTCGATATTCATCTCGCGCTCTTCGAGAACCCTCATTTGCTCTCTGAGCGCCTCCTTTTGGCGTCGAATGGATTTCTCCTCGCCTTTTAACGAGGATACGAGGTCCCGTGCATTGTGCATTTTTTTCTTTATGGAATTTAAACCCCCTAGAACGCGCAGGTGTCATTTTTGCCTTCGGGCTTCTTCAGCACCCCGCCTCCGCTTCTCTTCATCCATCAATGCCACCAAATCTTCCTCTTCAGCAGCGGAGGCGGACGAAGTAGAAGCCTGCGAAGGCGATGGTGATGGCGACGGCAACCTCATGCTTTTGAGGGCCACCATGTTCTTTCCTCTGTAACAAAAAATAAACGATATTAATTTGAAAAAAAATGGAAGTGTTTCTTTTTAGATTTTTTTAAAAATTCATTGTAGAATATTTACCCAGAATGAATTCTTTTCCCAGAATTCGAGAATGGCGAATTACTGACGAAGTCGTCCTCGTCATTCGCCACCACCAAGCGCATCCTTTTTGATGCCGGGGACGAACCTTGGGGTGGGTGGGGTGCATTCTCCTCTTCCCTAATTGCCTCAATGGCAAGATTTAACTCTTCGGTTGTTTTACATGAAAAGAAAATATTATTAAAAACAACAAAATTATTAAGATATTAAAAGTCATCATCAAAATCAGTATAGGAAATAAAAAACTTACGTAAGACAGTTAAAAAGATATTAAACAAACACTTGGCTAACTTGGCGATAAAGTTGTCTTTGCGGTAATTCGTATAAGACTAAATGTATTCAACGAAGGTAGTGTACTTTTATAATCAAATTCTTGCAACTTGCAGATTCCAGAGCAATATGAGCATCCGGTGAATTCCCTTGAACTGTATAGGTCACTTAACTCTAGGTGTTGGATAAAATGACTTATTTCTGGTGTGCGGGCGAAATTTGACACCATTTTCTGCTGAGTTAGAAAAAAATGTAATATGACACCTTATTTTGTAATTAGACACCATTTCCTGCTGAGTTAGCGAAAAATATAATTTGACACTCGTTTTGAAATTTGAGACCCCGATATGAAATTTGACACCGATGTGTCGTAATCGGACACCTTGTTTTGTAATTTGACACCTCTATATGAAATTTGACACCAACGTGCTGTAATCTGACACCTCATTTTGAAACTTGACACCAACATGATGTAATCTGACACCTTATTTTGAAATTTGACACCAACGTGTTGTAATTTGACACCTTATTTTGAAATTTGACACCAACGTGTTGTAACCTGACACCTTATTTTGAAACTTGACACCAACATGATGTAATCTGACCCCTTATTTTGAAATTTGACACCAACGAGATGTAATCTGACACCTTATTTTGAAATTTGACACCAACGTGTTGTAACCTGACACCTTATTTTGAAATTTGACACCAACGTGTTGTAACCTGACACCTTATTTTGAAATTTGACACCAACGTGTTGTAACCTGACACCTTATTTTGAAATTTGATACCAACGTGTTGTAATTTGAAACCATATATTGAAACGTGACACATTATATTTGTAACCTGACACCCTTCGTTAGCTTTTCCTTTTTTTTTTTATTGCATTTTAGGAAAACATACTTGTCCTAGACTACGAAAAGTGACATGGAGACCCGTAGTCCTTATGCAAAATTTTGTGCTACCCCCAACCCCGATTTTCTTAATAATTGCGAATAAAAATTTTATACCCTCGTTCGATAGCTTTTTATGTCCTCTTTCTAACAAAAAAAAAATCAACTTTCTATCTCTTGTACTAACCGAGTTATAACAAAAATCCGTTTAAGGGATATTTTAATTTTTCACCCCTAGCCCTTGAACGGGACGTCTGACGATGAAGTTTCTATAAACTTTTTTTCTCTACTCAACCTCTACTATCACTTACTAAAGTTTCAGAAAAATTCAACGATTGGTTTCATTTTTGCATATTTCAATTTTTTCCAAAAATGTTCAAATTTTAGGTATAGATAGGATCTCCGTTGGGGGTTTTATTTCGACAACCTGATACATGGTCAATTAGGGAATGTCAAATCATGTCGAATTTTTCTATACTTCTCAAAAAAATATGTGACCTTGAGGTATCACCTATTACAATTTTCGGAAAATAGCATTGGACAAATCCAGCAAATCTATGTAACTTTATACTATATTATAGATGATTTTATTTCATACTAAAAAAAAAATCCAAAAAAAATTTCCAAATCCAAAATTTTTTCAAAAAAATATTTTTTTTTTCGAGTTAGGTACCTCATTTCTGGTCGCGAATTCCGAAAGAGCACCCTCGAAAACATAAAAATCCACATTTTCACATTTTCGACATTTCTAAGTAAATAACTTTAACATTTTCAATTTTTTTTTAAACGTTTCTTAAATGAAGCAAACAATTTTTTTATCATAATATCTTCTGTGTATGTAAAGTTTTCCACCAAGATCTGACCCATAATGCATAATGTATCACAAATTGCTAATTCTCCTACCATAATTATTAGAACCGCTGACATACTACCATTTGAAAAGTATATAAGCCATGTCCTACCGTTTGTAACCATATTGCAGATATTAGTATCTCGAATAAACCATTATTTTTTACAATTAAACTTTGAAAATATGGCTGTTATGAACATGGTTGTTTCCCAGTACGTGATTGACATTCAATGTTTTAAAATTAGTAATAATAGAGAGTGTCAAATTCAAGATCGGTGGGCTGTGAAGGAACTGGGAATATATAACGGAAGAATTTCATACCATTACTTATTAAAACCACCTTTTCCATTCCACCATTTATCAGAGGACCTAAAAAAGGAGGCAAATTGGGTGCTGAAACATCATCATGGTCTTCCATGGAACGAAGGTTTGGAATCCTTGAAAGACCTACCAATTATTCTGCAAGGTGCAACAAGATCAGCAGACATTATTTATGTCAAAGGGCGGGAGAAGGCCATGTTCCTGAGAAAGTACGTGAACAAACCGGTTGTGGACTTTCTGGAACATCCCAAATTATGCCGGCAGGTTCCTGAATGTTGGCACCATCGACTGGACCACTGCGCATGTGCGTTGGCTAAAGCATATAGCCTGTATGATTTTTATTTAAGAATTAAATAAAGTACAATATATTTTATTTTAGCATAACCTGTATCATTGTTATTTATAATTAAAATAAAAAATTAATTTATATATTTTTGGGTTTTATTAATTTCTCTGTAATATAGTGTTGCAAGGCTATAGTTAAAAACATATCTTGTAGTAAACAAAAAGCAAGAGCATACCTACTTCAAAATGAATCACGTTTCACTGTATCTGCGCAAGCTTCTAGCACCATTGTGCTTATAAATGACTCGAGTTCTTTAATAAACCACACAGTTTATTTTACACCTCGCATACTAATCTGGTGTACTTGCTATTGTGGTTTTTCTTGACTAAGTGCTATAGTCTAGTGATATTAGAAAACATGAATCCTGAAACCATTTGCTCTATTAGTTCTACAATTGTGAAAACTACTGGCGAAGCTGTAAAATTGGTAAAAAGAGCAGAAGAGATAATCAGTCAAATAAAATTAGTAAAAGGTAATGTGAAATTGTTGGAAACTGTGATAAAAAATAGAATCAACAACCAAGAGGAAGCAGAAAATCCTTTCAAATTGGAAGCAAACTTGGCATTATTAAAATACTATTTAGCTAAATTGCAACACTTAAAACAGTCTTCTGGTAAAGTTGGAGCAGGCTTGGAGGACAATACTAAAAAGAAGAGTAATCGACAGTTAGTTTGGCACTCGATTAATTCTTGCTTTGATGGACGACTGTGTACAGGACTAATTGCAAATTTAAGTATTAAAGATCCATTACGTTTCTTAAATAGGGCCTTCGATAATTTTCAAAGAAAAATTGAAACACATCGTCAGAATTCAATGCTTAAAGTTAATGTTGTATTAGTATGCAATTTTATTAAACCACAAAGTGGTGATGCAGATATGAAAACGTTTTCTACAAAAAATCACATAATCGATATAAATACTAATATAAAAACTTGGTACAAAGATAACGTAATCCATGTTTTAACAAACAAATTGGAAGAATTTAGCGAAAAAGATTCAGGTTGGGCTCTTTCAGAGGTTCTACATTTAAAAGTTAATATTAACAAATTTTCACCTTTAAAAGGGGGAACATCAACTTATGTGAATTTACCGGGTTTTATATCACATAAACGAGCTGTTGTCAATGTAGAAAATAACGATTCTTTTTGTTTTTTGTGGGCTGTAGTTGTAGCATTTGGTTTTTTCAAACCACGAAATTGTACATTTTATTTATTTTTATATTTAACAGTTTAGTACACACCAGGACATCTAGCGGCGAATAGGCAGTGGTATTCATACTTGGCAAAAATTACAGATTTCTTTTTTTTAAATTAATAGCACTCCATATAATACAGAAGTTTCGTACACGTTTCATAGTGTTGTTTTGTGATATTCTTTTGCTATTCCGTGAATTAGGGATTCTGTGATCATGTTCTGTGAGGGGGTTTTTTGAGAAGTTCACAGGGAACTCTGGCTTTTTGGTTCCTCTTTACAATCGAGATGAGCAAGTAGTCGGTTGTTTGCTAGAGCTATTTTACATCCGCAAGGGTTAGACTTCATGTATACTTTATTGGATTTTTATGCATAGTATTAGTCGACTATGACTACGAAGTATTATCCCAGTCGGATTTATTTGTCAGTGTAAATTCCTCACAGGTATGTCTATATTAAATATTTCATATCTCCACGTGGTTCTATATACCTTTTAATTTTTTTAGCTGCCGCATTGCCGTTCCTGACGTACTTTCAGTATGTTTCTTAAGTTTTTAAAACCCTCTTTATGCAGAGGTGAGTTGAATTTAACTTTTCGTTATATTACATAACTATAATGGGATTTCTATTCCAGGGTTTTAGGGTTTTAGGTTTTAGGTTATAGTATGAGTTTTAAGATTCAAGAGTCTTAGACTACCTGCTTTCCTGGGTATTATTTAAGCAAGAGGATGATATCCTGTCTGCACTTATAAATCTGGTTATTTAATTTTTTTTGGTCCTGGTTTAATTTTTTATGAATAACCTGAAGTCTTAGTTTGGGATGAACTATTTATGGTCCTGAGAATTTTGAATACTACCTGCCTTTTTGCCTGCTGGAGATGTTAGGATAAATCTCAGTTGGTTATCACCGCTGTCCGAAGCCCTGTTTTGAGGGTTACGTTACCGGATGGTCAGATAAGCCTTACATATTAATTCGTTTCACATTTGTTTAGTAATTTAAGTATATGAGCTTCACTCTTTCAAATTTGATTAGTAATAT
Organism: Pogonocherus hispidulus; assembly: GCA_963924545.1. Taxonomy (NCBI): domain Eukaryota; kingdom Metazoa; phylum Arthropoda; class Insecta; order Coleoptera; family Cerambycidae; genus Pogonocherus; species Pogonocherus hispidulus. Next base: position 24,804,747 of record OZ004698.1, on the reverse strand, counting down.
AAGTACATGAGCTTCACTCTTTCAGAATTGGTTAACCTTGTAAAAGGATCTAGATTCTTGATTTCCCTAGAGATCTCAATTGTAATTCTATACCGGTTAAACTGCCTGCTGTAATACTTAAATATTATTTAATCCACCAGTAACAATAATCATTAAATAGACCATATCTCGGGCCATATACTGTGTAGTTTTATTTGTCGAAAGAGGTACTATATTTTTATTTCAACTAGTTAGCGTTAATTTCTAATTTGGTACATTTCACTCAGAGGTACTCCACTTGCCTACCAATTAAACCAAGGGTGGAGTGGCGCCCAAAATTGGGAGATTTGTTGACTCTTATTAGAAAACACGATTGACCAAGTGAACCTACGACTCGTGCTCTAATAGGCGAACAGCTGCCGTCCGCTGTGTAACATAAGTATTATCTTCTCACAAAAGAACAGAGAGAAATACGTTGCATCCATCCATCCAGATCCATTACGTTTCTTAAATAGGGCCTTCGATAATTTTCAAAGAAAAATTGAAACACATCGTCAGAATTCAATGCTTAAAGTTAATGTTGTATTAGTATGCAATTTTATTAAACCACAAAGTGGTGATGCAGATATGAAAACGTTTTCTACAAAAAATCACATAATCGATATAAATACTAATATAAAAACTTGGTACAAAGATAACGTAATCCATGTTTTAACAAACAAATTGGAAGAATTTAGCGAAAAAAATTCAAGTTGGGCTCTTTCAGAGGTTCTACATTTAAAAGTTAATATTAACAAATTTTCACCTTTAAAAGGGGGAACATCAACTTATGTGAATTTACCGGGTTTTATATCACATAAACGAGCTGTTGTCAATGTAGAAAATAACGATTCTTTTTGTTTTTTGTGGGCTGTAGTTTCCGCTCTATATCCAGCTAACAACAAACATCCTGAAAGGGTAACAAGTTATCCGCATTTTAAAGATGTTCTAAAATATGATTCTATTGAGTTTCCAATAAAACTTGATGACATAAAGAAATTTGAAAAATTAAATAACTTATCTATTAATTTGTTTTGTATAGAAAAAAAGAACGTGCTCCCTCTTTGTTTAAGCGATAATAGAAATAGTAACAGAGAACCCATTAATTTACTGGTGTTGTCAAAAGACAAAAATGATAATTTTACAAGATTTTCAAACGATAAAGTGTTTTTCCACTTTGCATGGATAAAGAGAATGTCTGCACTACTTTCAAAACAACTGTCTTCTCATGGACATAAAACTTTCATATGCTATAGATGCTTAAATCATTTTAGTTCTGACGATTTACTTAAAAGACATTTAGTTTACTGCAATAATATGAATAAGTGCGCCCTCAAATTTCCAAAGGAGTCGGACAAAATTTTACACTTGAAGCATTTCAGTTACAAAGAAAGAGTACCTTTCGTAATATATGCCGATCTTGAAAGTATTCTTGATCCGTGTGAAACCTTAAGAGTGGAAAATAATTCAGTTAATTATCAAAAGCATACACCATTTAGTGTGGCATATTATTTGAAATGTTCATATGATAATAATTTATCAAGGTTTAAACTATATCGAGGTGATGATTGCATAAAATGGTTTATTTTAGAACTGCAACATATTGCAGTGAATGTTAATAGTATCCTCGAAAATTCGAAAGAAATGGAAACTTTATCGTCCGAGCAAGAAATAAATTATGCTAACGCGACTCACTGTCACATATGCACCAAGCCATTTACATTGAAAGATATCAAAGTTCGTGATCATTGTCACCTTACCTCAAAATACAGAGGTGCTGCTCATCAAGATTGTAATCTAAATTATAAAAATTCTTTTAATATACCAGTTGTCTTTCATAATTTAAGCGGCTATGATGCAAATTTTATAATGAAACAATTGGCTACCGGTTTTGCAGGTCCAATTCGGTTACTGCCAGTTAATAAAGAAAAATATATTTCATTCACTAAAACAGTTGAAGGTACTAATGTACATTTACGGTTCATCGACTCATTTCGCTTCATGGCTAGCAGTCTTGATAAATTATCTTCATATTTAGAAAATGAAAAGAAAACTATTGTTAGAGCGTCTTGTAACACTAATCAAGAATTTAATTTATTAACAAGAAAGGGTGTTTTTCCTTACGATTATATAGATTCGTGGGAAAAACTCACTGAGACATGTTTACCTGCAAAAACAAACTTTTATAGTCAATTGCATGATGAAGGTATTAAAGATGAAGATTATCAGCATGCTCTTAATGTTTGGAAAACATTTGACATAAAAACTTTGGGTGACTATTCTGATTTATACTTGAAAAGTGATGTTCTTCTTCTTGCTGACATATTCGAAAATTTTCGAAAAACTTGTTTATTAACATATGAATTGGACCCATTGCATTTTTAACTGCTCCAGGTTTAGCGTTTGATGCTATGCTTAAAACGATTGGAGTACACTTAGAACTTTTAACAGACATCGAAAAGCTCATGTTTATCGAGAGAGGTATCCGTGGTGGAGTGTCTCAGTGTTCTAATAGATACGCAAAAGCAAATAACAAATATATGGGTGATCAGTATGATTCAAATCAAGAGTCTACATATCTAATGTATTTTGATATAAACAATTTATATGGGGCTGCAATGTCTAAATATTTACCATATGGAGAATTTGAATTTCTAGAAGAGAATGAAATTGAAAATTTAGATATAATAAATATTCCAGACAATGCTGATGTTGGCTATATTTTTTATTGTGACTTAGAATATCCCACTCATCTACATGAAGTTCATAGTGATCTACCGCTAGCTCCAGAACATATGACTCCACCAATACCTTCAAGATCAAAGTTAAAGAAATTATTATTAACACTGTATCCAAAACGTAATTACGCTGTTCATTATGGGAATTTAAAAATGTATTTGAAATATGGATTACGTTTAAAGAAAGTTAACAGGGATCTCAGATTTAAACAAGCTCCATGGTTGAAAAAGTATATTGATTTAAACACCATGTTGCGTCAGCAAACTAAAAATGATTTTGATAAAAATTTTTATAAATTGATGATAAATGCTGTATATGGCAAATTAATGGAAAACGTAAGGAAATACAGAGATGTCCGTATGATCACTAAGTGGGAAGGGCGCTATGGAGCCCAAAATTGTATTGCAAAACCTAATTTCCATAGTTGTAGTATTTTTGATGATGATTTGATAATCATAGAAATGAATAAATTAGAAATTTTATTTAATAAACCAATATATGCAGGATTTTGTGTCCTAGATATATCTAAAACCTTTCTATATGAATTTCATTATGACTATATCTTAAAAAAATTTAATAATAGCGCAAAACTCCTACACAGATACCGATAGCCTAATTTATCAATTTAAAGTGCCCGATATTTATGAGTATATTAAAGAAGATAATCAGAGGTTTGACACATCTGATTATGACTCTCATAATCCATATGGAATAGAACAGAAAAACAAGAAAGTCCCCGGTTTGATGAAGGATGAAAATAATGGAAAAATTATGGTTGAATTTGTTGGCCTTCGAGCAAAAATGTATGCTTATAAAGTTCTTAATAATAAGATAGTTAAAAAGTCGAAAGGTTCTACAGCAGCAAGTGTTAGAAAAATTTCATTCCAAGATTATAAAAGAACTCTTTTCGATCACGAAATTATTTATAAACCACAGCATCTTATTAGATCTAAAAAACATAGTGTCTACACAATTCGACAAAATAAGATGATTCTTAATCCTTACGATGATAAAAGAATTTTAAATTCTAAGAATACAGATACAAAGCCATGGGGTTACAAAAGAATTTCAGACGAGGACAATGATGGTAATATTCCAAATAAAAGAATATGTATTCGAATCTGTAGAAAGAGTGAGAATAGTTTAAATACGCAGGCTTTATTCACAAATCAGCAAATTACTGATATATAAGTAGCAAGCTAAGCGACAAAAGTCAGTTTGCTTTTGTTTCTTACACAAATAAAATGGATACAAGAAATCTGTGCAAAATTGCTTTACATTATGCAACTGTTGAAGTTTATAGTGACTTTATGAAACGTTGCATCGTCGAAGGTTGTGCTGATGATAAAGAAAGATTCAAGTTATTAAAAGATATCTTGGAAGAAGTGGTAATACCAGATGAAGCTTTTCAGTCGTTAACGGAACATGATATAGAACCCCATTTAGAAACCATAGAATTGTTGATGGATAAGAAAATTGAACTTGACAAGTTTATTCATGCAGTTGAATGATGTGCTAATATTACATCCTGAAATTAAAATGTCGTTCAGAATATACTTATTTGAATTGTTACTAGATGGTAAATATTATCCGTATCTCTATTGTGGGGACACCAGTTTCCCATTAAAAAATATATCAAGTAATTATAAAACCATTGATAAAACAATCGATGAAGCCATCACTAGAGCAGCATACTATGCCAGAAGCCGGACACTTCGCAAACTGTACACAATACAAAAGTCTAAGAAATTAAACTGGAAATTTCAGCCATCAACAAATGCCCATCACTCTAATGTTATAAAATGGATTCAGGATAATATAAAGAGAGCTAAACAAAATTCAAATGCTCGCTTAGGATGGAGTTGTGGTCCCGATTCCGGACCATGGCCTTCAACACATTTGCATGATTATAATAGAACCCTTTGCATATTATATGAAATTAAAGAATAAAATGATTTAACACAGTTTAAGGTTTATTATTTATTTATTAAGTTAATATTACAATTATTAATATAGTTATAATTTATAAAATCCTTACAGCACTAGTAAGAGGACTATATTTAACTAATCGATCATGAAGTATAAGAGCGTAACAACTTGTGCTTGAGGGAACATCTTTGTTAGTTTCGAATTCCAATCGAATATCAACAGAACCAGATTTAAGGCTTTCATTCTGATGAGAACAATCTATAACAATTAGAGGTGCAAATTTCTTGAACTCTGCGGGTGTATAAATAGGTTCATTTTCCTTTTCATAATATGATCGTTGAAACTTTGCATACATGTCATACAAGGTTGCTATCTGATTGTTCTCAAAATTTATATTTAAATTATCATAAGCAAACATCTCAGAATTAAGATACGGCTTCATATTAATCAAATTACAATGATCAAATTGACTAAAATTTTTATTCAATTTATTTTTACGATCAGTATGGAATCCTACAATTACAAATCTAGGTTTCTCAAGTTGTGTTGCCATCTTAATATTCCAAGTGTGACGTTGGGTTTCTTGTAAGAGAGGATACTCATGCAGTTCCCAACCTCTAAAGGCAACTTCCAGTTACTTGTTTCTCGCTACATACTCGACCAATTTTAGTCTTTCTACATCTGCCACGGATATATGCGGCATTTTCCACAGTACTTTTTTTAATATCACTTTAACTGACTCATTTTCTGTAGAATTTATTATAGCGTTAGTATCTGAATTTGAGCGAATTAACACCAACTCCTGTCGCAAATTTAAAATAATTTTCTTAAAGTCTTCACAAAATCCGAAAACAGTGGGTAAATCGATTATAACATTAAAATTTCCATTATCGTCAACTATATTTGACTGTTCGTTGTTATTAAAAAACCACCCACCATTTTGTAGATATTGAGTATCACTTCTATTGAATGATGCGTATCCCTTTAGAATTGAGGTTAGACCTGGATGACGAATGCGATATATTACATATCCTCCCATTTCATATCTGATCTCATCAAATAAAAGCATGACACCGTTATTCACAAATGCAGCAGTTTTTGAAGGAGTATTATCAGTTTTCAGTAATTTACCTTCAATATATAACGAGCTTCCACTGGGTAATGTGTAGACATCCTGCTGTTGTATTGGAATACGAATTTCATCATTGTTATTCAAAGACGTAGATGCATAAGGCTGATGAATATGTTTCTCAGCACTACTAACAGAATTGTCAAAATAAGCCCTCTCATTAACACTAATATATACATTTTTTATCACTTCTTAAAAATAACTTTAAAACCAAGAGATTCGAGAAACTTCCGATTTCTTATTGTTATTGGTTTGATGGTTCGTGTAGAACTGTCCAGAGGTTTTATGTTTACACCTCCTATATAGCTTCTACTAGAGCTACCACGTTTGTTGTATCTTATTACCATTGTAATTATTAATTACGGTTCCTTCAAATGTAGTCTTAATGACAATACCTCTCTTCCGAAATTGACGGGCTCGCCGTCTTGACTGACTATATTAACAATAATTTGATCGATAATTCGAGTGTTGATGGGTAGATATACAACGTTACTTGGAGTCTCAACAATAAAATTTTGAATCCTGCTGGTACTGTAGGAAAAAATTCCTGTATAACGTGAGCTTGTCTGTCATTAATATAGGATCCACTCACAATATTGCATTCTATGCAAATGGTATTTACACTGAAAATATCTACTGGAAAATCTGATTCGTGATTACCATATGCCGCTAATTTTCGTCGTTTAAAACCAAGCCAATGTCCTATTGAATCTTCTTTAGTAAAATCTATATCCTCACTGCATTTGATTCTACACTTCAGAGTGTTATTGTTGGCTTTAATGGAAATGAGCTTTGAATATACTTTCACAATCCCCTCTTTTGAACTATCATCGTTTTCAAGCCATCTGGGGTCGCCTAAGGCTCGTTGTAGATATTTATTTACTGAATCAATATCATAGGTTCCTTCTGGAATTTCGATGTATTTACCTTCGGATCCATAATAAAATCTGTTGTTCTTATATTTTTCGATATTTGGAATTGAATTGTAGGATTCGAAACTTATTAATCCTAAGACGTAGTCTTTACTATCATCCAAAATAATTGGAGGATTATACCTAGAAGTAAGGGTTGAGCTTCTCCCAGAGAGTAGGAATGAATCTTCGGTGTCGATGAAATATACTATTCAAAAACACCTACTGCATTCTTAATTATATAAAAATTTCAGACACAGATGACCAGAGTTGAATGTATTAAATTTTTGTAACTTTTCATGGTTATACAATATTTTACATGGTTCGTTGGTATTAAGGTAATGTATCAATTCTCGTGGAGGTCTTAGGTTACCGTAACTATCAAAATATACTGCTTTTTCTCCATTCTTCTTATATGCAGTCCAATGTGTTCTAGGGCCTTTTTCATTATCGAGATTAATAATGCCGCATTCATTATATTGTACCCGACATGGTAAACTATCTTTCATAAATACACCTCGAAAATGTTGAATATTTAATTTCTTAGCCAATCTCATTAAGTCTAAATTAGTAAGAGCTCGTTTTGGTAATTTTATCGGTAACGCTTGGAGGGTGCTTTTCGTTCTAAAAAAAGACCAAATCCTTGCTTATACGGTCTCATGTATAGTCCTTTACCCATAGCTATTTCTTCCATTGCGACATTGTGACGTTTACTTTCTTCAAGCTTTCGCTTTGCATCTTTGGCATCATTAACGGCCTTTGCAATTCCTGCAGCTCCACCACCTAAAGCACCAAGCGCACTTAAGCCAGCAAATAATGGAATTAGTGGTAGAAATCCTCCTGTTTTAGGTATTGGTATTACTCGAGTGGCTTTAATATGTTTCTTTTTAACTTTATTAACAGCTTTTAATGCAACTTTAATGGCATCTTTCATATCCTTCACATTTTTACCTTTAAGCGCCACTCGTGCTTGCTTTGTTACGTCTTTAAATGGTAATGATCCACCCACCTTTCTAGATTTCACTTTACGTTTACTAGCATTACTTTTTCTTTTCTTAGTTTTTTTGTTACCACATCCCATTCCTAATTTAACTTTAGCTTTCATTGCTGTTGCCTTTTCTCCTATGGATGCGCTTGGTGACTTAAGTCTGTCCACCGCCTTCTCGCCTAAAATTTGATCTGCCTTATGGCGTTGTTCCAAGTCTTTCTCTCTGCTATAAGCCACGTCGTGTTGTTTACAAGCTTCGTCTAGACCATTAATACCCATATCACCTCTTGCTAACCTCTTCGCAAGTTTTGTACCGGGACCACAAAATTTATATCCCGGAATATGGAGCTCTACTGGTAATTTATTTATAATAGAGTCCAATATACCGCTGCCTGACTGTTTAGCTGTTCTAAGCATTTGGCACTACAAACGATTCACAAATGATATAATATTAGTATCATCATGCTATATATATATATATATATATAGATAATCATAGACTGTGCTTTATTTAAAGCATTGCCTCCGTCATGCGCATTGTAAAACAATCAACAGTTTTACCTATTAACAATAGTGATATCAAAGAAAAGAAAATCTTGAAGAGACATGGAGAACTGCTACCATCCACAATCCGTTGCCTGGTTGTCGGTCCATCGAACTGTGGTAAAACTAATATTATGATTAGTTTGATTGAGCATCCTAATGGATTGAAGTTTGAAAACATTTATATTTTCTCTAAGTCTCTCTATCAGTCAAAATATCAATATTTAGAAGAGCTTCTAAAACCCATAAAAGGAATTGGATACTACTCCTTCAATAATTGTGACAACATTCTGCCTCCTGAAGATGTAAAACAAAATTCAATATTTATTTTTGATGATGTAGCCTGTGATAAACAAAATGTTATGAGAGATTACTTCAGTATGGGACGTCATAAAGAAGTAGATTGTTTTTATCTCTGTCAAACTTATACACGTATTCCAAAACATCTAATACGTGATAACGCAAATATATTGGTAGTCTTCAAACAAGATGACTTAAATTTGAAGCACATATATGAAGATCACATTAATACCGACATGAATTTTAATAAATTTAAAGAAATGTGTTCACTATGCTGGAAAGACAAATATGGTTTTATGGTGATTGATAAGGATAGTGACATAAGTAATGGTAGATATAGAAAGGGATTTGATCATTACATACATATATAAAGAGAGATACGTTCTGTTCACTGTAACAAAATTTTAATCATTTTGTTCCTTTGTATATGACGAGCAGTATATTTCCGGACGATTAAAAATAATATCAATTTTCCCTGAATACCCGCAACCCAAAATGCTCTCTACCTCTAAAGTGTTTCTGATTGGTCACTTTTATGAAAAGGTAGGGACGCAAAACAGACAGGAAATTAAGACATTTTTTAAAATTCGAGGAGTCTGGTTTTCAACAGAGTACAAGCAAGTTGACAATTTTACGCTTATTGAAAGCATATGTTCTTAAATTTTACTTTCATTTAAATCTTGAATTATTATCACTATTGTTAGTGATCGGTGTTCTGATATAATAGAGTATTATCTGTAATAAGCTCATTAATTGATATTATCGTATATTTTTGTTGTCACGAGATAAGTGATAATAAATTTAGTTTACACGTGGTGTAAATTTTCTGCCGAATTTTTTTATTTTTTTGCAGAGTTGTTGAGACGTTAATCTTCCCAGGAATCTACTTTTCTCGTAAACCATCCAATTCCAGGTGGAACGTCTTAGGACATATTTAAGGTGGATGCATGAGATTGGAACTGCACTTTGCATACAGGTGAGTACATTTCATTTTCTTAACAAATTGAATATGATTAAAGAAAATTGTACCCTGTATGCAAAGGTCTGTTCTCTGTGAAGAGCCTGGGTTGGTTAGTGCGTTTGTATATAATCATATGGTTATTTTTGATATACTATAAATTTTGTCTGCTAATTACAGAATCTATTATATCCAGGAATTTTATTTTTGATTACTTGCTGGTATTCTAGACCGTCTCACATTAATTTTTTTTCAATTTAATTCTATTTCATTGTTCTTGATATTGTTAATTTTGCATTTAAAATCTCATGTATGAATTAGAAATTTTCACCTTTATGCTAACCAGTTTTTTTGTGTAGCACAGTTACGAATTTTGTTACTGCAATTTTGGTAATTTTTATTGTAGCATATAGTACTGGTCATAAGTTATTTTTTTTCTATTACAATTTTTATATACTGTCCTTCAGACATAGTTGCTCTACGGTTTGATTGTTTACAAAATTCCAATTCCTGGATCATTTTTTTGTACAACTCTGGGACTGGGCTAATCATACAATCTTTTACATGTGCCTGTTTCCACCTTTGGAGCCTGAAACCTGAAACCTAGCTACGTGGGATTTACTTACATCCATCCCTGCAACCCCAGCAAGTCTAGCTAGACGGGGATCTGTTCAGGAGTTCCGGATTAATCTAGGAGAGGCTAGTGGGTGAGATCAATCCATAATTAGGCCGAAGACTGGTGAACCCAGCCCAGTAAAATTGTTTGTAAAATTTTGATAAACGCTTTCAGGCTGTAGAGTCTTTTTTCAATTTAACATAAATTGAGTTGTAAATATAACTTGTAATATATACTTTTATCTTAACGTAATTTGTTTGTTCTTACTTTCACGCATTCACAATTTCATATATTATTTTTCTCATTTAAATTACCTGGTGTCCAAATTTTTTATAAGTAAGCTTAACAGTAAAATCCAATCCCCGCCTTGAGCCCAGACCTAACCGGAGCTATGTCCCTGAACCTTTAGGGAAGAAGCTAATAATTCCCGAGGTTCAGTGCATCACTTTATTCATCATTGTTAGTGTTCATAGAGCTAGACCGGCACTTAGCACTAAGCTGTTTCATGGGACCGGGCATCAGACCTGTTTTTTACTGCATCAGACCTGTTTTATACTGCCTGAGACCTGTTTTTTACAGCATCAGACCTGTTTTATACTGCTTGAGACCTGTTTTTTACTGCCTGAGACCTGTTTTTTACTGCCTCAGACCTGTTTTTTACTGCCTGAGACCTGTTTTTACTGCTTTTACTGAGGTTAAGAAGAATTTGTAACTTCAATATGAATAGAAAGGAAGTTGAAGTAAAAAAATTGTTAATACAAAGGAGGAACGTAGTAAAGCAAAAGCTGAATGCTTTGAAAGAAGGAAGTATAATTCAAGAACAATCGTTTCTTCCTATCACGAAGCGTTTACAAACAATTGCCGAGAAACTTGATGGAGAGTCAAACATAAAAAGTGATGAGCCTGTAAAAAAGGAAGTAAAATCTAATTTCTCCTTTAGCTCACCGAAAAAAAGCAAAGCAAAATATAATAGCTCCAGGATTTTTAACGCACCAAGTTTCCTAGATACGTCAATTGTTGCAGAAGGAAATTCAAATGATGATGATATTGCTGACTGAGATAATGTGGAAAGTAATGAAGAACTAGATGAAAATATACAAGAAGCAAAAGATTACATTCAAACCTTAAGTAATGCACCCGACACATTGTACTATTTGGATCAACTTGATCCTTTACCCAGAGAATATGTTCATAAAATGAGTGGTGATGTACATAATGAGTTTGACTTTAGGTATGGTGTTAGATATGATCCAGACCTTAATGGGCTAAAAATTGGCAACGCATCTTTACAATTCGATGGTAATGATTTGATTATAGGTGGATTAACTTATAAGGGGACTCCTGGACTATACGAGTTGGTTTTTAAGAAACATCCAGTTGGTTTCACAGAAGGTGATAGAAAAAACTACTTAGACATTGTTAAACGAACGAATGCTAATAAAAGAAACTAGTAGATAATCCGGGCCGGTTCTAGAACGGAAGTGCGTAATCCAAGATGGCGTCTGACATCGTTGTCGGTTTTTAATTTTTGTATGAAGGTTGGTAGCACTGTGGGTGTTTGTGTGTGGCACTCCTGTCACCAGAGGCTTTGAGAGGAAATGACGTCGCTTAGGTCTTTTTGGCTGTCATGGCGTATGACCCGAGGCTCCTAGGACTTTAACAACGAAAATTGAGGTTACGTATACCTTGTGTAGAAGGTTAATACAATAATTTTAAAAGAACTACTTTCATTAATTGCTAATAACAACATAATTATAAGGTTAAGTAAATTGAGGTCTCGTATACCTTGTGTAGAAGGTTAATACATTAATTTTAAAAGAACTACTTTCATTAATTGCAAATAACAACATAATTATAGGGTTAAGTAAATTGAGGTCTCGTACACCTTGTGTAGAAGGTTAATACAGTAATTTTAAAAGAACCACTTTTATTAATTTGGTAGCAAAGTATTTAATTAAACGTATTTTTATGATATATAATAATGTAGGTCACTTGTTTGTTTGTAATAAAACACACAGAATTATACATATACATATATTAATCATTATCTACAAGACTAAATTCAACAATATATTCATGTGGTAAAAACATTTTAATATCATACAGGAAAACTTTCATGTCTGCTGCAATCATTTTGCTGCAGAATTTATGTAGGCTGATACGCTCATCGAGAAACTTGTCACAGAAATCCAACGCCGTATTGTACTTATCTATAGTCTGCTGACATTGTTGGTAACGAGTTTCATCATCTTCAATATGAAAAGAATGTATATCGTAATTTAAATCGTGTTGTTTGCTAAATATTAATGCTGAAATTTCTTGATATACACGTTTAACTGCACTTTTTAAATCTTCCGCCTTTGACCAATGCTGCTCTGCGTATGCCATCCACATTTTAAACTTTTCTTCTGAACAAGTCTTACTACACACTTTATTATTAAGAGAGATGAACAAACTGTTATATAGTACAGCAATCCTGCACTGCATTTATTTAAAGTAACAGAGGGATCGCGTGGTGGTAATAATACCGGCTTTGGAGTGGTGGCAGATGCACAATTCAACTTTTTCCAGTCTGTATCCCCCACAGTGTTATTTTGAAACCGTATTTTTAATTTATATTGAATTGTATGGTTTAACATTATTGCAGAAAGAGTAGGTAAATTATCATTAGTTGTATACGCTATCATTCTTTTCCAATTTGATGGCCAGCTCTCATTTTTCTGTCCATTGTTATCGAAACACACAAACACTTCTTGAGTATTGTGTGGACGTTGGATGTATAACACGTTTTGCAATATCGCTTGCAGAATAATGAAATTTGAACTTAACATTGTCACTTTCACTGGAACACTACTGCATTTTATATACATTTTCTTGATTTATGTTGAATGTTGATGGTAAACTTTTGTACAATCATTTGGATTGTTAAACCTGGCAAAATTTTTAAATACGTTTTGTTCCCATAGATCCATCGTTCTAGGTTCGATATTAAGTTTTTTAAATCTGTTAAATATATCTTGCTGATCTTCATATAACGTTATAGCCTCTTTTAATTTTTCCAACTGTTTAATATGTTCTTGTAGCCTCATTTTAAATAACTTACACATATCCTTATTTACTTCACTATCAGTCTTTTCAGAGCTTTCCCAGCTACCATCTTCTGGTATGGAATTTGGTACAATTTCAATAAATTGATTATTATTATTTTTATACATTTTTGTTTAAAATTATTATTTAAGGATGTTTTTATTTCTAGATTTGCAAGCATACTAACACGCATCAGGATTAAAGACAATAATAATAATAATAAAATTACATTAAAGTATAAGGTGGAGGGGATTAAATGAAAAGAATATCTTGAAAATTTATAATTTTTTTATTTGGGTAAACAGGAATACAACCAATGATAAAGCTCTATACAATTTTTTAAGCTACACATACTTTTAGAGTTACAATGATTAAAACAATGTGGAGCGCCTTTAATAAAAACAGGAGGTGGTTGAAGTGTATTTGTTAAATTCTCCACATTAACAATGGTTGGTGCGGCTGTTGTGGATTCCAGATCATATAATTTTTGTCTAAGAAATTCCTCTTTCTGATGTCCTTTTACATACACAATACAAGTATTACCATCCAACAAGTGCTCACTTAATATATCATTCAACATATCATAATTTACATAACCAGAGTTGTATTTTAGACCATGATGATGTCGTTCCAAGTATTTAATTTGTTTCTTCAACTTGCCATCTAAGGTATTGAATTGCACTGGAGGTTTTAATAGGTAATGAGCTGTCCGTTGTCCGCAGATAAAGGATACTTCTTTCGGGTGAAAATCGGGTAGGTTAAATCCTTGTATATCAGCCACAATGAATTGCATCTTGGTTGAGGAGTAAATTGAAACTGAGACTTATATCTCTGTACAACTAATATTATCATTTCCATCTCTCACCTCACTTTTTAGGTTACATTTGTCTTATAATTCTTGTCATTGGGTTATATTTGAATAAACGATCATACAAAATTAAGCAGTATGCTGTAGTGTCCTTTGGGAATTTCTCATCGGTTTCTACTTCGATTCTTAAAACAATACTAGACGCCTGTGTAACTGTCTTTTGGTGCGAACAATCGATATGGGCTATGGGTGAGATTGACTTGAATTCTAAAGGTGTAAATATTGGTTCATTCTCTTTTTCGTAGTATGAGGTTCGAAAATTAGCGAACATTTCGTATAGCGTAGCGTATTTATTCTCTTTGAAATGAAGGAATAGATCATGGTAAGGGTATCTTTCTGAATTTAAAAATATTCTCACGTTTTTCAGTGAACAATCATCAAACGTGCTCATATTCGAAGTTATTTTATCTTTTTTATCTGTTTGAAAAGCAACAATAACATGTCGAGGTGTTTCCAACTTTGTAGAGGTTTTTACCGGCCAAGTATAGCTAGTTGATTGTGGAACAGAAGTATCTTCGATAAGCTCCCAACTTCTAAACGGAACCGATATTTCAATATTTTTTTCTAAAATTTTGCTTAAAGCTATTTCTTGTGGTAATCCCACCAACACATGAGGTACTCTCCAGTAAAGCTTATCGATAGTAATTTTAGGTTTTTCCGTTTCATCAACAGCAGTGACTGCACCAAAATCATTGCTACTGCGAATGAGAATTAGCTCCTGCTTTACCGAGAAAACTATGCGACGGTAGTCTTCGAAAAAACCCATCAGTATTTTGAGTGGAATGCATACATTAAATTTGTTAGTATCAGGCAATGTACTGACTTTGGGAAACCATCCAGAATTTTGAAATTTGACGCTTTCGCTTTCGTTAAAAGATAAATATCCCTTAAGTGTTGATGTCAACCCAACATTTCTATTAGAATCAATAACAATACCATTCATCTCATACCGAATTTCTCTAAACAGAAATGCAAACGCATTATTTATAAGTTTTAATTTAGTTGCTGGAGAGCCATCTTCTTTCGTTAAACTACCCTCTAGATACAATACGCTTTCACTCGGTAGAGTGTAGGCATCCAATTCTTGAATTTGTATCCTAATCTGATCATTATAGTCAAATTTTGATACCACGAATGGTTCATAATTATGATACTCAAAATTAACAATAGAGTTGTCTTCAACGGGTTCTTGCAGTATATTTAAAATATCCATCATATTAACACTTCCAAACCAAGGGAACGAAGAAACAATTTATTTCGACGTGTTACTCTAGGAGCGCTCTTATTTGTACTAAATGAAGGTTTGGTTATAGATCGCCTTTTATAATTACGTTTAGTTACCACACTGGATAGCGGGTACTTCACATTGTAACGAACTACCATATTAGAGTCTCTTCAGATGTAGTCTTACTGTAATGACTTCGTTGCGAAAATTGACAAGATTTCCGTCCTGATCAAGGATTTTAACTGTTAAGTTGTTGATTGTCTTGATGCTCACAGGGAAATATAGAATGTTGAGGGGTGATTCCACTATTTTATAACCAGGTGCAACTGCCGGGAAGAACTGATGGATTATATGAACTGGGTGCCCATTTGAATACGATCCAACTGCAATGTTGCAATCTATACATAATGCGTTGACGGTAATTATTTCTACGGGAAAATCAGATTCATTCAAATTATTTGCTTTCAGAATTCTCTTGTCAAATCCTAAGAGACGACCTATTGAGTTATCTGATGTAAAATCTATGTCTACATTTGATTCAATGTTAACAGTAGAAGTATTGCTATTAGGTATAATATTAATGGTAGCGGGAGACTGAACAGCCTTTTGTAAGTAATTATTTAAATCATCAATTTCATATGCTCCTACTGGAATCGTTAACGTAGTATTCTCATAAATAAACTTATTATTTGTCTCATCTATGTTCGGTATAACATTGAAACTTTCAAAATTAACAAAACCGATAACATATTCAGAGTTATCATCTAAATAAATGGGTGGATTGAAATCTGCGCTTAAAACAGAACTATTTCCAGAAAGGGATAAAGTAAACGACATGTTGTTGAATTAACATCTATATTTATAATAACATAATTTTCTAGTTGAATACATTATATAAAAACTTTAAACAGAGATGACCACAGTTCTCTGAATTATCTCGTTGAAACTTGTCATGATTATATTTAATCTTATTCAAGCTGCCATCGCTTTGGAAATACTTTGTTAATGAATTTGGTGGTCTCAAGTTCCCATAACTGTCAAAGTATACTATATCATTATTCTTCTTAGCATATGCCGTCCAGTGAGTACCGGGACCAGATGAAATGTCTAAGTTAACGATTCCACATTCATTTTCTGTTATTTTAGGGGGTAGATTGTCTTTCATAAACACCCCCCGAAAATATGGGATATACAACTTTTTAGCGAACTTTAGTAAATCTAGGTTAGTTAATGCATGACGAGGCAGCTTTATTGGAAGTTTTTTTGATATGGTTCTAGATACAACCCTAATCCTTTTTTATATGGTTTTAAATATAATCCTTTTCCAACAGTAGCTTGTTCCATAGCCAAGTTATGTCTTTTATCTTCCTCAAGTTTTTCCCTTGCAGCTTTTGCATCATTAACAGCTTTCGCAATACCGGCTGCACCACCTCCAAGACTACCTAGAGCTCCTAATGCAGCAAACAGTGGTATGAGTGGTAGAAACCCACCAGTTTTAGGTATTGGTATGATTCGTTTTCGCGGTACTGTCAGTTCTTTTGTTCCTATAGCAGACAGAGCCTGTTTTGCCATATCAATCAGACTTTTAGACGGTTTACGTCGAATACCACCTCGAGCTCGACGTACTGCTTCATTAAAACTTATAGTACTCTTGCGAAGAGCTCCTCCTCTTTTACGTTTAACGGATCGTTTTTTCTTACGGATACCCATTCCTAGTTTGGTTTTTGCTTTCATGGCGTTGGTAACAGCCCACGCTGCGGCCTTTTCTCCGTAACTAGCGTCTTTAGACTTAACTCTCTCCCAGGCACGTTGTTCAAGTTCACGATCTGCTGTATGACGATCTTCTAAATTGGAACTCTTACTGTAAGCAGTATCGTGAGATAAACACGCTGTGTCCAGTGGATTAATGCCACGATCGCCTCTTGCAAGTCTTTTTGCAAGCTTTGTACCTGGACCACAGTATTGGTATCCAGGAATATGGAGTTCAAATGGAAGGTTATTTATAAGCGTATTAATCAACCCAGATCCGCTCTTCTCGCGCTTTTGATGATGAATAACTAATGATGGATTGTGTATCAACATTATATATCATGTACAGGTCTTCTATAGAACTAAAATCATTTTCATTTATACTACACATATATATATATAATATGGTTTGTGATTAAGTAGTTCAGACTTCCTTTCATAATGAAGATAGAACAACAAGAAACTTTACTGCCAATAATCAATCATGATGAAATTTCAGATGATAATACTTATAAAAAGCATGGTCCACTTTTTGGGGGCTCATCCAAGAGAGGTCTACTAGTTGGTCCATCTGGTTGTGGAAAAACAAATGTAATGATGAGTTTGATCGAACATGCAAATGGCTTAAGATTTGAGAATATTTACGTATATTCCAAGACGTTGAACCAAACCAAATATGAACACTTGCGACAGTTATTGCAACCGTTAAAGGAAATTGGATATTATGAATATGATGATAGTTCTCAAGTAGTACCACCCAACGAAATAAAACCAAATTCCATTATAATTTTTGATGATGTTGTTTGCTGCAATCAAAGTGTTATGAGAGATTATTTTTGTTTCGGTCGTCACAAAGATACTGACTGCTTTTATATAACACAAACGTATTCTAAAATACCGAAGCAGCTTGTGCGAGATAATGCGAACCTTATAGTACTTTTTAAACAAGATGCAACAAATTTAAAGCATGTATATGATGAACATGTTAATGTTGATATGTCACTCCAACAATTTAAGGATATATGTGGTGAATGTTGGAAAGAGAAATATGGGTTTCTTGTTATTGATAAGGACTGCCCCTTAAGATGTGGACGATATAGGAGAGGCTTCGATGCGTACATTTTACCATAGAAAGTGTTGTGGGATTCGAAAGCACACCTAACCGTTTAAACAACCAGATTTATACCATTTTATTATAAATATATTTACTCTTATCACTCTTAATCATTGTGTAAGATCATAGCAATGAATAAACAGTTAGCAAGACAGCTGGTTAAAACCAGACAGTCCATCAGGGAAAAATATAGAAGCTTAAAATCAGATGTAGCTCAGTCGCAAGCGCAATTGGAGAAGGAGTACAAACCTATTACAGAGCCATTGCAGAAGCTACTTTTAAATTTAAAACCAGATGTATCAATTAAGCAAGAACCTTTAGATCTTAAGTATGAAATTTCATCAACACCGAAAATTTCACCAACTGGCACATATAAAAAGTATTTGCCTACGTTACCCATGACCATGCCGAGCTTTTTGGAAGATACCTATCAACATGATGCTGTAAATAATTCAGATACCATCGAGGAAGACAGTAACGAGCAGATTGATAAAGAAGTTGAAAAAAGTAGAATTTTTCTTCAAGATCTGTCCAAAACCCAAGCTTATAGTGAATACCTAGAGGCTTATAATCCTCTACCACGTTATTATATAGATATGTCAGTACGTGGAGATGAGAAAGATAATGATAGGGTATATGGTGTAAAGCATGACTTTATTACGGAAAAGCTAAGAATTGGGAACAGTGATCTTGACATAGTTGATAAAGATATTAAAGTAGATGGAAAACCATACTCTGGAACACCTGGCCTGTATGAATTACTATTTAAAAAACAACCAGTAGGATATAAGCAAGGAGATTTAGATAATTATATGGATATATTAAACAGATCTCATGCTTACCGTAGACACTTCGATCCTAAAGGACAAATCCAAGGTTCACAGAATGAAAAATATAGAACAATAATTAAACCATATTTGATAAAGAAGGGAATAATTAAACCTACTATAAGTACTCTTCCAAGAACATTTGCGAAACCTCCCCCACCAACTAGACCCCTACGAAGAACACAATCAGAACGCACGAATAAATCAACGACTACCGGTGGTTTGTTGAGTTTATCTGATAAAAAAGTCGATTATGTGTATTACAATGATCCAAATGAATTAATAGATAGGTTACGTTTATTACTGGCATCGCAGAGTGCAGGAAATAACGCTCACCAAAATGAAATCGTTTCGATTATTGAAGAACTCAGAGAAGATAAAATTATAAAATAAGGTGATATACAAGACAAACATCATTTACGTGCAAGCTGTTGTTGTTAAATATGCCCATAGATAAATTTGGCAGACATATGTTAAGGGGCCGATCTGTTCCTTATTCATCCGTATCTTCATTAACTAGTTCGCAGACACCAATTTTAACATCTTTCCCGCAATCAGCTGCGTTTTACATTTGTGAACCTTCCTTACATCACAGTAAATGCATAATAAAAGTTGTTGGAAAAGCACCACTTGTACTCCCGGGTCATTATAGTTTGGAAAATCAGAAGGAAGAGTATATCTTCCCAGTATCTGGAACTATTGAAAACATAGAAATTGTGCCCGATAACTGTGAACTGTTTTATAAAAGCGGTGTTAGTATTAAAGCTAAAGACCTTATTGGGCGAACCATAAATAAAGGTGATATCATCCTTTTTATATATGAGCGAGGGCAGCCGCAGTCATTGTATGCAGAAATAGTTTTACAGTGTCCTATAGCAAAAAATGACTGATATTAAAGAGGAAGTAATTAACGAACTTCATAAACCTGCCAGAAAAAATTTTAATAGAAGACATGTTGTTGTGAAGGGATTGAACGATTTAATTCAGGCTGATTTAGTTGAAATGATTCCATATGCAAAAATTAACAAGGGATATCGATATATTCTTGTTGTAATAAACGTATTTAGTAAATACTTGTGGGCAGAACCTATTAAAAGAAAAACTGCTAGCGATGTAACTGATGCCATGAAGAAAATTTTATTGCAAATGAAATCTATACCACTCAACTGTCAAAGTGACTTGGGTAAGGAATTCTACAATAAATCTTTTTCTGAGTTGATGAAGAAGTTTAAAATTAATCACTATAGCACATTTTCCAACTTAAAAGCTAGTGTGGTAGAACGAGTAAATCGAACACTGAAGAATTTAATGTGGAAGAAATTTAGTCTTCAAGGCACTTATAAGTGGGTAGATATACTACAAGATATTATAAGTAAGTATAACAATACCAAGCACCGAACTCTTGGATTAAAGCCTAATCAAGTTAATGCAAGAAATGCTAAAAAGTTGTTGAATACAGCATACAGCTACATAAAGACTGTTGATTTAAGTCGTACAAAATTTAAAGTGGGAGATTATGTACGGATCAGTAAATACAGGGAAGCATTTCGGAAGGGATACAGACCCAACTGGACTACTGAATTATTTAAAATTGTAAATGTACGAATGACTAATCCTGTCACATATTTACTGGAAGATATTCGTGGTATACCAATTAGTGGAGGGTTTTATAAAGAAGAGCTTCAGAAAACGAAGCATCCAGATGTGTACCTCGTGGAAAGAGTGTTACGTAGACGTGGTAAAAAACAATATGTAAAATGGTTGGGTCTAGATGCTTCACACAACAGCTGGATTAATTCAGAGAACGCTCTGTAATCTGTTTACAATATACATGAATTGTTGGAAGCCTTTTGAAAACTAGAATTTCAACTCTGTCTTTATCCATTTCGGTATAAATGTTTAACCATATTCTGTTAGTTTATCAGTCTTTAGTGATCTCTTTTAGTGTGCAAGTAGTGAAATATGACGTCCATCAGTCCCAGTCCAAGTCCAACTTTTTCCGAAGAAGGCTCCATTATATGGCAAGAACTTGACAGAGTAGCTGAACAATATCGAAAAAAGATACAAAATGAAGATAAATACATTAATGAAAGCTCTTTTCCCATAAATACCTCCATATACAAGATAGTAACTGGATTTAGTGCAGCCAGAAATTACATGCCGGCTGTTAGGATGTTAATGAATACGAGCGACAACAGCACAAATCATATTTCCTTTAATGCTGAAGAATGGAAGGATTTCATGACTTACTTGGATCATTTTATTAATGATTACTTTAATTATCATGGTGCCTCTGCAGACATTCAACATGCTATAGAGTTCTCACATTATAGCATTAGCACGGCTCCTTATATGGATATTAAAATGTTGAAGGTGACCAATGGTTTTTGTACATTTTACCTGTCTGAAGCTACTGTTTCATGTATTTTAAAACTTGATAATAGTCTGATTCAACCAAATATAGAATTGTTGAATCGTATAGATTTTGCAAACTTTTACAATAACTTTTTGAATATAGCAAGTAATGTACTAAGTGACACAAATTACGATATGGATTCGAATCAGAATGATAATGTAATATTAAACTTGTGTGATAGTCCACCTTTTTGTATTCGAAAGTACTGTATTCGTGAATGTTTTTATTATAAAAGAAATGAAGTATTTAATGATTTAGAAAGAAAAATGTATTTAAGTAAGTAAGTTGTTGAACTAAATAAATAAACTAGTATATACCTACTTATATAGTTGTATTATTTATTACTAACAAATAAAACAAGTTAATAAAAATGCACAAATGTTTATTGTATAAATAAATCATAAATTTATAATACATTAAAATACATATAATCTTATAATAACAATAAAATAATATTAATAATAATAATAATAATTATGTAGACATAATAGAATAATGACCCCAGCATAAAGTATCTGTTACACCCCGCATCAAATATCTTTTATCATCAAAAGGGCTTAAAGCAATTTTCGTTTGCTCAACGCTATAAACATTATGCAGATATGATTGAATACTTCTTTGGTTTCGATATAGTTCAACATCGTTATTTAAACATTTCTTATAATCCTCGAAAGTTATACAATTTTTAACTACATTGCTTTTAACACCTTTAGATTTTTTAATCTCATCTTTTCCTTCAACTCTCAAAGCATACATTTTCGATCGAAGACCTATAAAATGAGTCATTATACAACCACTGCACTCATCTTTCATTAAACCGGGTATTTTTTTATTTAATAATGGTATCCTATATCTGTTATTAAGGGGATAATCACTAGTATCGAATTTCTCTAAATTCTGCCTAATTACAATATCATATGCATCATCACAGTGTACTTCATATATCAAACTATCTGTGTCAGTATATAGAAGCTTACATTGGTTTGGAAATTTTGTTAACATGAAATTATAGTGAAAATCGTACACGCATGTTTTTGAAATATCTAAAATACACATACCGATATAAAGAGGTTTGTTAAAAGTAATCTCAGTCTTACTGAGTTCAATCGCTACTAAATTTTCATCGAATATTGCTCGACTATGGAAATTTGGGCTGGCAATATAATTTTTAACACCATAGCGACCATCCCAATGATTTATTAACTTTACAATCCGATGCTTACGTATGTTCTCCATAGTTTTGCCAAACACTGCATTAATTAATAATTTAAAGAGATTCTTTTCAAAATCATTTGTAGCTGCCTGACGTAATTTAATATTTAGATCAATATAGGCTTTTAACCAAGGAGCTTGATTGAAACGCAAAATTCTATGTATTTTTGTAAGTTTAACACCTAGATTTAAAGCTTGTTTTAAATTTCGATAATGTATTACATATCGAGTTTTATTGTAGAGGGTAGTCAATAATTTCGGTAATTTCGAATTTGGTGGTATTCTATGTTCTGGACACAAAGGCATATCTTTATGTAAATTATGTAAATATTCAGGGTACTCAAGGTCAACTTCTAATAAATATCCTACATTCGAAGTGTCCGAGATAGTTGTGACGTCAATGTTTGGATCAACCCATTCGAACCCACCGTAAGGTAAATACTGGCTCATTGCCCACCCATACAAATTATTAACATCGAAATATAATAAATAATTTGCTTGTTCATTAGGGTCATAGTCGGACATAAATTTATTATTGGCTTTTGCATATCGATTACAACATTGACTTACACCACCTCGTATACCTCGTTCAATAAACATGAGGATATCAATATCTTGCAAGAGATCCAATTCCACTTTAGTATATTTAAGCATACAATCCCAGGTATAACCAGGCAAGGTGAAGTAATGAACAGGATCGAGCTGATAAATCGATATACATTTGTTTCGAAAATTTTCGAAAATATCCGTCAACAAAATAATATCAGTTTTTAAATATAAATCAGAATATTCCCCTAAATTTTTAATTTTAAATGAATCCCAGACCTTTTGAGCATGCTGATAATCATCGTCAGTTATATTACTATCATTTAGTTTGTTGTAAAATTTATCTTTATGAGGTAATTTAGTTTCAGTCAGTTTTTCTAAAGAGTCTACATAGTCATATGGAAATATACCTTTTCTAGTAAGTAAATTAATTTTTTGATCATCGAGGTTCTTAAATTCCTTATGCAAATTTATCATTTGACTTTTATTTAGATATGACGATAACTTATCTAATGAAGAGGCCATAAATCTGAAAGAATCTATGAAACGAAACTTTACTTGAGAATTTAACATAGTTTTAGTAAAAGATATATATTTCTCCTTATTTATGGGAAGTAAAGATATATTGCCAGTTTTCGCTAAGTCTTTAATCAAAAAAAGCGCATCATAATTACTTAAATTGTGACATACAACAGGCACTACAAAAGATTTTTTAAAATTTATATTGCAGTCATTGTGAGCTGGACCTCTGTAGTTACCAGTGAAATGACAATGATCACGAACCTTTTTATCATCTGACTTGAATGGTCTTTCACAAATATGACAGTGAGTGGATATTAAAAATTCAGCTTGTTGCAGTGCCGAAAAATTCATGGGGACAACACTTTTTAATTTTGATTCAATGAAAATCGAAATACTTTCTAATTGTTGCTTAAACCACTCTATACAATCTAACCCTCGATAACTGTTGTAATAAGACAGATTATCATCATATTTGCATTTAAAATAAAATCCAGCACTAAAGGCTTTATGTTTTTGATACTTTACAGTTTTAGATTTGCTATTTTCAGAAAATGGTTCTAGCAGTGATTCAAAGTCACAGTACAGAACAAAAGGCATGGGCTCTTTGTATTTGAAATTTTTAAAACTTAATATTTTTTCTTTGGGAAATGATACTTTACATTTATTTATGTTTTGACAATCAATGGAATGTAAATTTAATTTTTCTTCGTTGCTAAAATAATTTAAACATCTGTCGCAGATGTATTTTTTATGCGCCTTTAATGATAATTGACAAGAAACAAGCCTACTCAAATTTTTTATCCAGCAGAAGTGATATTTTATTTCTTTATTTGTATGACTATCTGCAAGATCCTGTTCATCAGAATATTCGCTTTGTATCATTAATAAGTTAACATGTTGTTTCAATTTACTACTGGTTAATCGCGCAGGCACTACATTAAATCTTTTTCCAATTAATTGAAGCATGTACACATTTACTGATATATCATTTTGCTTTTCAAATTTTTCAATTTGCGGTATTGTCATTGGAAATTCAATTCCAGTCATATTTAATACACTTGAATAATGTGGATAAGATTTAGTTCTATTAACCTGAGTATTAACTGGGTGTAATGCAGAGACTATTGACCAAGCAAAACAGGCATTATCCTCATAATTTTGAATATTTACACAAGCTTTTTTTCGTTCAATGTATTCCGGTAATCGAATAAAAGACGTGCCTCCATTTCCCATTTCAAATTTATTTATATTTACTTCCAAACTAACAATTTTATGTAGTGCAAATCCGCTGTCGCGTTCTTGAAATTCGTCTAATTTATTTAAAATTTTATCAATTACATTTTCTCTAAACCAAAGGCTTAAATCTGTACCTAAATCAATCACATAATTTTTTGTGTTTAAATACTTAAATTCTATTACTTCAGAATTAACGTTACTTTTAATAAATTCACCACAGAAAACTGTATTAACTTTTATTGTTGGGTGTTTTTTTAAAATTTTGTTTATTCGCGTTTTAAATAAAAAATATGAATCATTCAAAAACTGCAGTATATCTTTGTGCTTCAAGTTTATTATTAAGCCTGAGACCAACCTACTTTTAAATGCTGAGTTAATATACTCAAAACGCAATCTAGAACTTCTATTCTCCCTTCCTCCAACCCCTCTTCCTACATGTATATTTTTTAAAAAAATTTTAATAGCCTTTAAATGACCAATATTTGTATTAATTTTTCTTGTAAACCCTATAGAATCAGAGTTTTTTATAGCTCGGTTGAGCAAACGTAAATGTTTGCTAATTGATTTAAGCCACTTTTCTCTACTAGCAAGGTTTTGAGAAGTAATTAAAATGTTTTTAGCTT
This sequence comes from Pogonocherus hispidulus, assembly GCA_963924545.1. NCBI lineage: Eukaryota > Metazoa > Arthropoda > Insecta > Coleoptera > Cerambycidae > Pogonocherus > Pogonocherus hispidulus. The sequence continues at coordinate 24,779,191 of OZ004698.1, read as the reverse complement.
TATTAAAATTGGTAATAACTTGATCGCTTAGCTCACATATATTCATTATTAAACTTTGTTGAAAAACTTGAGATTTTATATATACTTAATATAAATAAATGTACAGACTGTACTGAATGTAGAATTATGAGTATGTACTACATATATATTGTTCACTTATCATAAGGTTGAATCTCGAAGTTAATGGCAGCATTCGGTTTATTACACTCTATCATACCCTTAAATATTAAAACATACTTTTCAGCTTGAAATTGTTCTAAATTCTTTTCAATAACAGGGAGCGCTCTTTTTGGTAAGAAAACCAGATTTTCCTGAAGTTCAGCCAACACTGCTTTACCAAACTTTGTTTCGATTATTTTTATGCCTAGAATGGGCACTGGTACATCCTTAGGCAGGTCTTGTAATTTTATGGTATCTTTCCTACGGAGACAAGTAATACCATTAATTTCATTTAAGTTCATTCTATAACAAAGAAAAAAACAGAATAATTAGCTCTTAGTAACCATATATATGAAAATTTCGAAAATACCTTTTAATCATACAATTCACCAGACAATTTTCATTAAATTTCTACTTGCATATTACCTGGTGCATAAAAAGTGAGTTGGTAGTGTATGTCTAGTACTGCTAGTTGATGATAATGTAAGAAATTAACATTTCAATACCTCATTCAAGCACTGAATGTTGGTTAGACCTTAACAAAATAAGTCGTTCCTGAGAGGTAAATGCAGTCTGCTTAATAATATGTCACCCCCTCTTCCACACAAGTCTCAAGACTTCTGGGATTTATGTGGAATGAGATGCAAAAACAGAATAATTAGTTCTGAGTAACCATGTATATGAAAATTTCGAAAATACCTTTTAATCATACAATTCACAAGACAATTTTCATTAAATTTCTACTTGCATATTACCTGGTGCATAAAAAGTGACTTGGTAGTGTATGTCTAGTACTGCTAGTTGATGTTAATGTAAGAAATTAACATTTCAATACCTCATTCAAGCACTGAATGTTGGTTAGGTCTTAACAAAATAAGTCGTTCCTGAGAGGTAAATGCAGTCTGCTTAATAATATGTCACCCCCTCTTCCACACAAGTCTCATTTATGTTGAATGAGAGGCAAAAACAGAATAATTAGTTCTGAGTAACCATGTATATGAAAATTTCGAAAATACCTTTTAATCATACAATTCACAAGACAATTTTCATTAAATTTCTACTTGCATATTACCTGGTGCATAAAAAGTGAGTTGGTAGTGTATGTCTAGTACTGCTAGTTGATGATAATGTAAGAAATTAACATTTCAATACCTCATTCAAGCACTGAATGTTGGTTAGGTCTTAACAAAATAAGTCGTTCCTGAGAGGTAAATGCAGTCTGCTTAATAATATGTCACCCCCTCTTCCACACAAGTCTCATTTATGTTGAATGAGAGGCAAAGATATTATTATTATTATTCTCTAAAATCTATTATAAATATAAAATTAACTTTAAGACTCTGTATCACGAAAACGAAGAAATATTTTATAAAGAAAGAAATTATAATTGTACGATACATCTTTTTCTGAAAACTGTACTTACAAGAATAAATTTGAATGCAATAATATTGATTGCTTTTAGTCATGTTGGATGATGGAACAGTTTTCAGAAAAACAAATAACAAATGATAGTTTATAGTAAAAAACAATGTAAACTTACCTGAAACAGCTTGATGGAGTACTATACTGGTATTCTTAACTGCAGTTATAACTTACTTTATCTATATCGAATTTGGTTATTTATAGGTAAATCCCCATACCGCGAGTTAAAACAATCACTTTCCCACCTATGAAAAACGTCCTTGTGACCGAAAAATGTGAACCATATTGAGAAGACTATCAGTTTGGTTCCTTTCACTGCACAAAAATTATATAAGCGAAGTATATTGTAATTTAAATCAAAAAAAAAATGTTTTGCCCAAAGTGTCTCATTGTTGCAACAAATCGTTTTACACCCCCAATCTGCCCAAGTGCATATTTTTTCGAAAAGTAAGTAGGTACTTTCTATATATATGTATTTTTTCTGCCTTTTATGGTAGTTTATTATAAAAGTTTCCATTTCTGTTTGATTTAACGTAAAAGCAATACTAATAAAATATATCTTTCAAAAGTAGGATTGTTTAAAATCAGTTATAGCGTATTATTATTATTATTATTATAAATATTTTGTGTACCTAAAGATTCTTCATAAAAGAAGCAGTAATTTATTTATTTTCTGTAACTATAAGTTATTTTTCAATTACTTTTCGTTAAGAATAAGGGATTTGGCTGTATTTTAATAGGAACACTTAACTATTATTAAACTACCTTTATTATTATTATTATTGTAGTGATATACAGTACGAATGCACCTGCCAAGATTTTGTTCAAGAAGACGACCAAGTAGAAAATAACAGTGATTATTGCTTTGACATTGACATGGGAGAAAAACACCCGTGTTGCAATGAAGAAATATGTTTTTGCGACTATGAACAAATGGAAGTTGACGCGGAGGAAACAACAAGGTAATTTTTTTTTTTTTTTTCTTTAAAATGCTCGAATATTGCTTTCAGTAAGTTCCAAGTAAAGATTTTCTCGATTCTAACTTTTATTTAATCCTTGTCTCTGTATACAATACAATCTACATATAAACCGATTATTATTATTATTATTTTTTGTTCTTACAGCATCCCAGAATGTCTGCAGTTACCAGGAGCAGAAGATTTGCGGAGCCTACCGGAACAGATCGAAGCGACTATTCCGAGAACAGAAGAACTTGGCATGCAAATTGAAGACGAATTACCAGCAAGGTAAACATTTTTTTTTCTTTAAATCTGCACTGAAGAAAATCAAAGACAGGCTTGAACATTGCTTCTAGTAAAACCCCAAGTAAAGTTTCGTTTCATAGATTCTTTCATTCTTCCCTGTATACTAAATAGTCTACATATAAACTGATTATTATTTTTATTCTTACAGTGTCCAGGACAATACTCTAGAACAAGAAGAAGAAGAAGAAGATCTGTATGGGAGATATTTAAGAGAAGACGAATATGAATCTTTATTGCCTGAAGAATAAAGTTAATAAAAATGTAAAATAATTATGTTATTTGTTTCAATATATAAATATTTCATGACTGGAAAATCTAGGACAGTAATTTTTGAAATCTCATAAAGTTGGGCAAGGTCGCTAAAAATGTAAATTACTATAAATTATTTTTATATCCATACAGCACGGCCTCTTTACCTAAATTAAACTTGGTACATTAATAATACATCTTGGTAATTGACACTATAATTTATATGTAAAAGGGAAAGTATAATTAGCTCGCGAGGTCCGCTGTCAGAGCGCTCGCGGTATTACATTAGCATATTATCTGGTCGCCTTCTGCCTTGTCTTGTTAATTGAAACACCAATTTATATGTAAAGGTATAATTATTTAGCCCACCGAAACTGTTCAATAACAAAATTTAAGTATCGTAATTATACATTCCGAGTTTAAGCCGGGCTCCAAGCCTCAGGCGCTCGCGGTTAATACATTAGCATATTACCTGGTCTTCTTTATGCCTTCAAAGCTTAAGGAGGTCGTACACTATAAAATCCTTAAGGTAGTCTTACATGAGTAGAGGACTATTTAAATAAAAAATAATGAATTCTATAATTATTAAAGTCTATGATTAAATAATAAGATTATCATTACAATACGTTATATAAAATAGATCCTTGATTGTTAAATAATTAATAAATTAATTATTTAAAAAAAAAAAATAACTTTTTTAAGTCATACGCCATGACAGCCAAAAAGACCTAAGCGACGTCATTTCCTCTCAAAGCCTCTGGTGACAGGAGTGCCACACACAAACACCCACAGTGCTACCAACCTTCATACAAAAATTAAAAACCGACAACGATGTCAGACGCCATCTTGGATTACGCACTTCCGTTCTAGAACCGGCCCGGATTATCTACTGAAACTACTCTCAAAATGAACAAATTCAGGGTAATGGATCTTACAAATATAAGAAAATCATATCCGCTTTGACCATACAACCACTAACACCACGAAGACCTCGTAGCATACAGATAACTCGAAAGAGATTGGGTCTTGGTATGTTACTGGAAGCCTCGAATAGTCCAATAGATTACGTATACTTGGACGATCCTAATGAACTTGTTGATAGATTACGGCTTTTAGTTTCATCTCAAACCGCTGGTCATACAGGTCACACTAACGAGATCGTGTCTATTATCGAAGAGTTGCGTGAATCTAAAATTATTGAGTAATAAGAAGAAACTTATAGCTAGCTTAAAAATGACAATCGATAAATTTGGTAGACACATAAGTCAACCACAACACTCCTTTGAGGATCATGAAGATTTTGATGTAATGTCTACAAACATTGCAGAAAACATAGTGAAGGAACTATATTATAATGTTATTTTAACATTTGAGTCCGGGGCCTTTCAAGAAAATAGTAAGAAATATCTAATATCTAATATAAAAACATGCCACGTTTTCTTCTACGAGTCAGCTATGATTGAATATGTACTGGGTTACCCTAATGATATCATAACTATTATAAATGAGAAGGAATTTAACTTGACAGAACTAGTCAACGTACAGTTACGTCGCGGTGACAATATCTCGTTTCGAGAACAGGATCCGCAAACTACGAATAGTAATTTATTTGGAGAATTCTTTATACGAGTTCCTGTGGGATTAAATATATAAGAAAGAGAGGAATGCATACTATAATATTAGTTGGAATCCAATATGAAATCTCCTGACAAATTGAATAAATATGCAACAAGAAGTGTAAAAGAAGATATTGTCAATGAACTACACAAGCCTGCCAAAATCAATTTCAAAAGACGTAGAACCGTAATAAAAGGCCTGAACGACTTAATACAAGCTGATTTAATTGATTTGATATCATATTCAACAGAAAATAAAGGGTATAAATATTTGCTAATCGTTATTAATTGCTTCTCTAAGTTTATATGGACAGAGCCTCTAAAGAGTAAATCCGCCCAGGATGTTACAAATGCGATGAATAAAATTCTGCGAGACCTTAAGAAGATTCCAAAAAATCTACAAACCGTTATGGGAAAAGAATTCTATAATGAGAATTTCAGGAAACTCATGAAAAAGTATAATATTAACCACTACAGCGTTTACAGTACAAAAAAGGCTTCTATGGTGGAACGAGTTATTAGAACTATAAAAAATATGCTTTGGCGCGCTTTTAGTTTAGGTGGGACGTATAATTGGATTCATCTGTTAGATAAAATTGTTGATAAATACAACAATACAGTTCATTCTACAACAAAGTTAAAACCAAACAAAATCACATCAAGGAATGAGAAATCTATATTAAAGTCAACATACTCTCATTTAAAACTAGCTGACAGAATAACAAAATTTAAAGTAGGCGAGCATGTGAGGATTAGCAAATATAGAGAAGCTTTTAAGAAAGGGTATACACCGAATTGGTCTAGTGAAATTTTTATTATTAGGAAAATAAAATTAAGCAATCCCACAACATATTTATTGAAGGATGAGAGTGGTGAAGAAATAAAAGGAGGGTTCTATGAACTAGAGTTACAAAAAGTAAAACATCCTGACGCCTACTTAGTTGAAAAGGTGTTACGAAAAAAAGGAAATAAAGTATTTGTCAAATGGTTAGGTTATGATGATAAACATAATTCTTGGATTAATAAGAACAATGTATTGTAACATGTTTTATTGTATATGAATTGTAATAAACAAAATAAATGATTTTATATATTGCAGTATTTTATTTAGATCATTAACCCAAGATAAATTCAAATTATGATAATAAATAAGTACAGCTCATCAACATCTACCGAACAGTCTCCAGATGCGATGTGAAGCGTGGTACCTGCCAGCCTACTTGGACTGTGACGTAATCGGTGAAAAGCTATGCCGATCCTGCTCCAGCCGCCATCTTGAATTTTGGAGCACGATCGGCATAGCTATTCTAATCGTCTGGTATCTTTCTTGTTTGTTTTGACAATCATGTTTGTCAATTAATGTTTGTTGTAGAACTTGGGCAACAATCTGACATTATGGAGTTTTTGAACCCCTTAAATAGAGAGTTTTTGAACCCCTTAAATTTTAGCACGTCGTTATCGTTATCGTTATTCTGCGCATGCGCAGTGCAAAAAATAGTATCATTTTCGGCACTGCGCATGCACAGAATAACCATAACCATAACGATAACGTAAATTTTAAGGGGTTCAAAAACTCTCTATTACGGTGTACGTATGAACATTTACTACGCACTTCAGCTTCGCTGCATGTCCTGGCACTTTTCAATGGCAGAATTAAGGCACTTCAAATTACACTGATACAATAAAAATGCCGATTAGCGTCCCACTTCTGAAATTGTTATTAAAGCCCCCTTTTCAATTTTTAACACATTTTATTGAAAAATAAGAAATACAAAGGTTGGAGATTTCTGTTACATCTATATCGACCAAATGAATGAATTCGGTCAGTATGTGCTTACAAGCTGACAACTCATATTTAATCTAATTTATTACTATTATGACATCTTGTGTAAACTATTACGCTGGGTGAGTCCATTTTCTTAACAGTAGGTATTTAAATACCTACCTAAAATTTCTATTTAATATATAAAAACAGATTAATTACGTTACTTGAAGATACACCACACTAAACAGTTGCTCTTCGGATGCTTCGGCATCAGTTTGTATTGCTGATGATCTGATTTTTGTGCCCTGTGCCTTGCCGCCCCATGTCATCAGCGGCACAAAATTACAAAATACAAACCTCACAGTCTCAGACACTGAACCAACTTTGCAGAAATGTTTTATAAAGTTTCGTATTTAGTGGATATTATATTTGTTAATAATAATAATAAGTCGTGTAAGGTTATTGAACGGCGCGGGGAATAAATCTCGTTATAAAATAACCCGCCAGTTGTAAGAGGCGACTAAAATAAGTATTACCCATGAAAATGGTGAAATGAGTAAACCTCAGAAAAATGCAGCTGGCAGAGGTCGCAAGGACATCCTTCGAACTATTGCTATAGGTGACAGAATGCGGGGCAGTGACAACAAAATGTTGAACAGGGGCGCAGATGCGTTAATTTACATTTGCAAGCAAACCAAATCAACACCTGGAATTACGTAAAGGTTCACTGAAATACATAACGCGAAATTAACAAGACCTCCAAATGTATGCGCTGATCGAAAACAGTAATTTGAGAAGCAGTGACCTCTAAAGCTAGTTGTCTTTAAAACATTCAGAAACTGATAGTGACTAACGGTATTAAACGCTTCTTGCAGGTTAATTAATACACACAAGGTCGCGAAGCACATCAGTATTTCTAGTTATATAATTACTCATTTTTAATATGGCATCGTTTGTTAATTTTTGCTTGATCGAATTAATTGGTCGACATCCCGTCTTTTAGAAACTGATAGTGACTAATGGTAGGTATTAAACGCTCTTTGCAGGTTAACGAATACACACAAGATCGCGCAGCACATCAATATTTCTAGTTACATTACAATCATTTTTAAGATGACATCGCTTGTTGATTTTTGCTTGGTAATGATCGACATTCCCTTCTTTTATAAAACTGTTAAATATCTACGAATCTAGTACTAATCTATTAGTAAAAAAATGTTAAGAGTCAATTTTTTGTTCTCTTAAAACATCTCACCATTTTCAAATGTAACATTTTATAATTTTTCCATATTTTTAATATTTTCTATAAGATTGTTAACAGATGTCCAAAGCTTACAAAAGTAATTAAAAAAGCCACAGTTTTTTTAAATACTTTTTAATTATCTGCATCCTTTATTCCGGCCCGACACTGGATTCTGGTGGTTTGGGGTTTTAAAGGAATCATTACTAAATGTATTTCTTGCAAAAATTGTGACTGACAAGGAAAGATGGACCAGCCACGGTTTCTTAAAATATTTTTTAATTATCTGGACCCTTTATTCCGGCCCGACACTAGGTTCTGGTGGTTTAGGGTTTTAAAGGAATCATTAGTAAATGCATTTCTTGCAAAAATTGTGACTGACAAGGAAAGATGACCCAGCCACGGTTTTTTTTAATATTTTTTAATTATCTGGACCCTTTATTTCGGCCCAACACTGGGTTCTGGTGGTTTGGGGTTTTAAAGGAATCATTACTAAATGTATTTCTTGCAAAAATTGTGACTGACAAGGAAAGATGGACCAGCCACGGTTTTTTAAAATATTTTTTAATTATCTGGACCCTTTATTCCGGCCCGACACTGGGTTCTGGTGGTTTGGGGTTTTAAAGGAATCATTACTAAATGCATTTCTTGCAAAAATTGTGACTGACAAGGAAAGATGGACCAGCCACGGTTTTTTTAATTATTTTTTAATTATCTGGACCCTTTATTCCGGCCCGACACTGCGTTCTGGTGGTGTGGGGTTTTAAAGGAATCATTACTAAATGCATTTCTTGCAAAAATTGTGACTGACAAGGAAATATGGAAAAGCCACGGTTTTTTTAAATATTTTTTAATTATCTGGACCCTTTATTTCGGCCCAACACTGGGTTCTGGTGGTTTGGGGTTTTAAAGGAATCATTACTAAATGTATTTCTTGCAAAAATTGTGACTGACAAGGAAAGATGGACCAGCCACGGTTTTTTTAAATATTTTTTAATTATCTGGACCCTTTATTCCGGCCCGACACTGGGTTCTGGCGGTTTGGGGTTTTAAAGGAATCATTACTAAATGCATTTCTTGCAAAAATTGTGACTGACAAGGAAAGATGGACCAGCCACGGTTTTTTAATTATTTTTTAATTATCTGGACCCTTTATTCTGGCCCGACACTGCGTTCTGGTGGTGTGGGGTTTTAAAGGAATCATTACTAAATGTATTTCTTGCAAAAATTGCGACTGACAAGGAAAGTTGGACCAGCCACGGTTTCTTTTAATATTTTTTTATTATCTGGACTCTTTATTCCGGCCCGACACTGCGTTATGGTGGTTTGGGGTTTTAAAAGAATCATTACTAAATGCATTTCCTGCAAAAGTTGTGATTGACAAGGAAAGATGGACCAGCCACGGTTTTTTAAAATATTTTTTAATTATCTGGACCCTTTATTCCGACCCGACCCTGGGTTTTGGTGGTTTGGGGTTTTAAAGTAATCATTACTAAATGCATTTCTTGCAAAAATTGTGACTGACAAGGAAAGATGGACCAGCCACGGTTTTTTTAAATATTTTTTAATTATCTGGACCCTTTATTTCGGCCCAACACTGGGTTCTGGTGGTTTGGGGTTTTAAAGGAATCATTACTAAATGTATTTCTTGCAAAAATTGTGACTGACAAGGAAAGATGGACCAGCCACGGTTTTTTTAAATATTTTTTAATTATCTGGACCCTTTATTCCGGCCCGACACTGGGTTCTGGTGGTTTGGGGTTTTAATGGAATCATTACTAAATGCATTTCTTGCAAAAATTGTGACTGACAAGGAAAGATGGACCAGCCACGGTTTTTTAATTATTTTTTAATTATCTGGACCCTTTATTCCGGCCCGACACTGCGTTCTGGTGGTGTGGGGTTTTAAAGGAATCATTACTAAATATATTTCTTGCAAAAATTGTGACTGACAAGGAAAGTTGGACCAGCCACGGTTTCTTTTAATATTTTTTTATTATCTAGACCCTTTATTCCGGCCCGACACTGGGTTATGGTGGTTTGGGGTTTTAAAAGAATCATTACTAAATGCATTTCCTGCAAAAGTTGTGATTGACAAGGAAAGATGGACCAGCCACGGTTTTTTTAAATATTTTGTAATTATCTGGACCCTTTATTCCGGCCCGACCCTGGGTTTTGGTGGTTTGGGGTTTTAAAGGAATCATTACTAAATGCATTTCTTGCAAAAATTGTGACTGACAAGGAAAGATGGACCAGCCACGGTTTTTTTAAATATTTTTTAATTATTTGGACCCTTTATTTCGGCCCGACACTAGGTTCTGGTGGTTTGGGGTTTTAAAGGAATCATTACTAAATGTATTTCTTGCAAAAATTGTGACTGACAAGGAAAGATGGACCAGCCACGGTTTTTTAAAATATTTTTTAATTATCTGGACCCTTTATTCCGGCCCGACACTGGGTTCTGGTGGTTTGGGGTTTTAAAGGAATCATTACTAAATGCATTTCTTGCAAAAATTGTGACTGACAAGGAAAGATGGACCAGCCACGGTTTTTTTAATTATTTTTTAATTATCTGGACCCTTTATTCCGGCCCGACACTGCGTTCTGGTGGTGTGGGGTTTTAAAGGAATCATTACTAAATGTATTTCTTGCAAAAATTGTGACTGACAAGGAAAGTTGGACCAGCCACGGTTTTTTTTAATATTTTTTTATTATCTGGACCCTTTATTCCGGCCCGACACTGGGTTATGGTGGTTTGGGGTTTTAAAAGAATCATTACTAAATGCATTTCCTGCAAAAGTTGTGATTGACAAGGAAAGATGGACCAGCCACGGTTTTTTTAAATATTTTTTAATTATCTGGACCCTTTATTCCGGCCCGACCCTGGGTTTTGGTGGTTTGGGGTTTTAAAGGAATCATTACTAAATGCATTTCTTGCAAAAATTGTGACTGACAAGGAAATATGGACCAGCCACGGTTTTTTTAAATATTTTTTAATTATCTGGACCCTTTATTTCGGCCCAACACTGGGTTCTGGTGGTTTGGGGTTTTAAAGGAATCATTACTAAATGTATTTCTTGCAAAAATTGTGACTGACAAGGAAAGATGGACCAGCCACGGTTTTTTAAAATATTTTTTAATTATCTGGACCCTTTATTCCGGCCCGACACTGGGTTCTGGCGGTTTGGGGTTTTAAAGGAATCATTACTAAATGCATTTCCTGCAAAAAATGTGACTGACAAGGAAAGATGACCCAGCCACGGTTTTTTAAAATATTTTTTAATTATCTGGACCCTTTATTCCGGCCCGACACTGGGTTCTGGTGGTTTGGGGTTTTAAAGGAATCATTACTAAATGCATTTCTTGCAAAAATTGTTACTGACAAGGAAAGATGGACCAGCCACGGTTTCTTAAAATATTTTTTAATTATCTGGACCCTTTATTCCGGCCCGACACTAGGTTCTGGTGGTTTAGGGTTTTAAAGGAATCATTAGTAAATGCATTTCTTGCAAAAATTGTGACTGACAAGGAAATATGGACCTGCCACGGTTTTTTTAATATTTTTTTATTATCTGGATCTTTTATTCCGGCCCGACACTGGGTTCTGGTGGTTTGGGGGTTTTAAAGGAATCATTACTAAATGCATTTCTTGCAAAAATTGTTACTGACAAGGCAAGATGGACCAGCCACAGTTTTTTTAAATATTTTTTAATTATCTGGACCCTTTATTCCGGCCCGACACTGGGTTTTGGTGGTTTGGGGTTTTAAAAGAATCGTTACTAAATGCATTTCCTGCAAAAGTTGTGACTGACAAGGAAAGATGGACCAGCCACGGTTTTTTTAAATATTTTTTAATTATCTGGACCCTTTATTCCGGCCCGACACTGGGTTCTGGCGGTTTAGGGTTTTAAAGGAATCATTACTAAATGCATTTCCTGCAAAAAATGTGACTGACAAGGAAAGATGACCCAGCCACGGTTTTTTTAAATATTTTTTAATTATTTGGACCCTTTATTTCGGCCCGTCACTAGGTTCTGGTGGTTTGGGGTTTTAAAGGAATCATTACTAAATATATTTCTTGCAAAAATTGTGACTGACAAGGAAAGATGGACCAGCCACGGTTTTTTAAAATATTTTTTAATTATCTGGACCCTTTATTCCGGCCCGACCCTGGGTTTTGGTGGTTTGGGGTTTTAAAGGAATCATTACTAAATGCATTTCTTGCAAAAATTGTGACTGACAAGGAAAGATGGACCAGCCACGGTTTTTTTAAATATTTTTTAATTATCTGGACCCTTTATTTCGGCCCAACACTGGGTTCTGGTGGTTTGGGGTTTTAAAGGAATCATTACTAAATGTATTTGTTGCAAAAGTTGTGACTGACAAGGAAAGATGGACCAGCCACGGTTTTTTAAAATATTTTTTAATTATCTGGACCCTTTATTCCGGCCCGACACTGGGTTCTGGTGGTTTGGGGTTTTAAAGGAATCATTACTAAATGCATTTCTTGCAAAAATTGTGACTGACAAGGAAAGATGGACCAGCCACGGTTTTTTTAATTATTTTTTAATTATCTGGACCCTTTATTCCGGCCCGACACTGCGTTCTGGTGGTGTGGGGTTTTAAAGGAATCATTACTAAATGTATTTCTTGCAAAAATTGTGACTGACAAGGAAAGTTGGACCAGCCACGGTTTTTTTTAATATTTTTTTATTATCTGGACCCTTTATTCCGGCCCGACACTGGGTTATGGTGGTTTGGGGTTTTAAAAGAATCATTACTAAATGCATTTCCTGCAAAAGTTGTGATTGACAAGGAAAGATGGACCAGCCACGGTTTTTTTAAATATTTTTTAATTATCTAGACCCTTTATTCCGGCCCGACCCTGGGTTTTGGTGGTTTGGGGTTTTAAAGGAATCATTACTAAATGCATTTCTTGCAAAAATTGTGACTGACAAGGAAATATGGAAAAGCCACGGTTTTTTAAAATATTTTTTAATTATCTGGACCCTTTATTTCGGCCCAACACTGGGTTCTGGTGGTTTGGGGTTTTAAAGGAATCATTACTAAATGTATTTCTTGCAAAAATTGTGACTGACAAGGAAAGATGGACCAGCCACGGTTTTTTTAAATATTTTTTAATTATCTGGACCCTTTATTCCGGCCCGACACTGGGTTCTGGCGGCTTGGGGTTTTAAAGGAATCATTACTAAATGCATTTCCTGCAAAAAATGTGACTGACAAGGAAAGATGACCCAGCCACGGTTTTTTAAAATATTTTTTAATTATCTGGACCCTTTATTCCGGCCCGACCCTGGGTTTTGGTGGTTTGGGGTTTTAAAGGAATCATTACTAAATGCATTTCTTGCAAAAATTGTGACTGACAAGGAAATATGGACCAGCCACGGTTTTTTTAAATATTTTTTAATTATCTGGACCCTTTATTTCGGCCCAACACTGGGTTCTGGTGGTTTGGGGTTTTAAAGGAATCATTACTAAATGTATTTCTTGCAAAAATTGTGACTGACAAGGAAAGATGGACCAGCCACGGTTTTTTAAAATATTTTTTAATTATCTGGACCCTTTATTCCGGCCCGACACTGGGTTCTGGCGGTTTGGGGTTTTAAAGGAATCATTACTAAATGCATTTCCTGCAAAAAATGTGACTGACAAGGAAAGATGACCCAGCCACGGTTTTTTAAAATATTTTTTAATTATCTGGACCCTTTATTCCGGCCCGACACTGGGTTCTGGTGGTTTGGGGTTTTAAAGGAATCATTACTAAATGCATTTCTTGCAAAAATTGTTACTGACAAGGAAAGATGGACCAGCCACGGTTTCTTAAAATATTTTTTAATTATCTGGACCCTTTATTCCGGCCCGACACTAGGTTCTGGTGGTTTAGGGTTTTAAAGGAATCATTAGTAAATGCATTTCTTGCAAAAATTGTGACTGACAAGGAAATATGGACCTGCCACGGTTTTTTTAATATTTTTTTATTATCTGGATCTTTTATTCCGGCCCGACACTGGGTTCTGGTGGTTTGGGGGTTTTAAAGGAATCATTACTAAATGCATTTCTTGCAAAAATTGTTACTGACAAGGCAAGATGGACCAGCCACAGTTTTTTTAAATATTTTTTAATTATCTGGACCCTTTATTCCGGCCCGACACTGGGTTTTGGTGGTTTGGGGTTTTAAAAGAATCGTTACTAAATGCATTTCCTGCAAAAGTTGTGACTGACAAGGAAAGATGGACCAGCCACGGTTTTTTTAAATATTTTTTAATTATCTGGACCCTTTATTCCGGCCCGACACTGGGTTCTGGCGGTTTAGGGTTTTAAAGGAATCATTACTAAATGCATTTCCTGCAAAAAATGTGACTGACAAGGAAAGATGACCCAGCCACGGTTTTTTTAAATATTTTTTAATTATTTGGACCCTTTATTTCGGCCCGACACTAGGTTCTGGTGGTTTGGGGTTTTAAAGGAATCATTACTAAATATATTTCTTGCAAAAATTGTGACTGACAAGGAAAGATGGACCAGCCACGGTTTTTTAAAATATTTTTTAATTATCTGGACCCTTTATTCCGGCCCGACCCTGGGTTTTGGTGGTTTGGGGTTTTAAAGGAATCATTACTAAATGCATTTCTTGCAAAAATTGTGACTGACAAGGAAAGATGGACCAGCCACGGTTTTTTTAAATATTTTTTAATTATCTGGACCCTTTATTTCGGCCCAACACTGGGTTCTGGTGGTTTGGGGTTTTAAAGGAATCATTACTAAATGTATTTCTTGCAAAAGTTGTGACTGACAAGGAAAGATGGACCAGCCACGGTTTTTTAAAATATTTTTTAATTATCTGGACCCTTTATTCCGGCCCGACACTGGGTTCTGGTGGTTTGGGGTTTTAAAGGAATCATTACTAAATGCATTTCTTGCAAAAATTGTGACTGACAAGGAAAGATGGACCAGCCACGGTTTTTTTAATTATTTTTTAATTATCTGGACCCTTTATTCCGGCCCGACACTGGGTTCTGGTGGTTTGGGGTTTTAAAGGAATCATTACTAAATGTATTTCTTGCAAAAGTTGTGACTGACAAGGAAAGATGGACCAGCCACGGTTTTTTAAAATATTTTTTAATTATCTGGACCCTTTATTCCGGCCCGACACTGGGTTCTGGTGGTGTGGGGTTTTAAAGGAATCATTACTAAATGTATTTCTTGCAAAAATTGTGACTGACAAGGAAAGTTGGACCAGCCACGGTTTTTTTTAATATTTTTTTATTATCTGGACCCTTTATTCCGGCCCGACACTGGGTTATGGTGGTTTGGGGTTTTAAAAGAATCATTACTAAATGCATTTCCTGCAAAAGTTGTGATTGACAAGGAAAGATGGACCAGCCACGGTTTTTTTAAATATTTTTTAATTATCTAGACCCTTTATTCCGGCCCGACCCTGGGTTTTGGTGGTTTGGGGTTTTAAAGGAATCATTACTAAATGCATTTCTTGCAAAAATTGTGACTGACAAGGAAATATGGAAAAGCCACGGTTTTTTAAAATATTTTTTAATTATCTGGACCCTTTATTTCGGCCCAACACTGGGTTCTGGTGGTTTGGGGTTTTAAAGGAATCATTACTAAATGTATTTCTTGCAAAAGTTGTGACTGACAAGGAAAGATGGACCAGCCACGGTTTTTTAAAATATTTTTTAATTATCTGGACCTTTTATTCCGGCCCGACACTGGGTTCTGGTGGTGTGGGGTTTTAAAAGAATCATTACTAAATGTATTTCTTGCAAAAATTGTGACTGACAAGGAAAGTTGGACCAGCCACGGTTTTTTTTAATATTTTTTTATTATCTGGACCCTTTATTCCGGCCCGACACTGGGTTATGGTGGTTTGGGGTTTTAAAAGAATCATTACTAAATGCATTTCCTGCAAAAGTTGTGATTGACAAGGAAAGATGGACCAGCCACGGTTTTTTTAAATATTTTTTAATTATCTAGACCCTTTATTCCGGCCCGACCCTGGGTTTTGGTGGTTTGGGGTTTTAAAGGAATCATTACTAAATGCATTTCTTGCAAAAATTGTGACTGACAAGGAAATATGGAAAAGCCACGGTTTTTTAAAATATTTTTTAATTATCTGGACCCTTTATTTCGGCCCAACACTGGGTTCTGGTGGTTTGGGGTTTTAAAGGAATCATTACTAAATGTATTTCTTGCAAAAATTGTGACTGACAAGGAAAGATGGACCAGCCACGGTTTTTTTAAATATTTTTTAATTATCTGGACCCTTTATTCCGGCCCGACACTGGGTTCTGGCGGCTTGGGGTTTTAAAGGAATCATTACTAAATGCATTTCCTGCAAAAAATGTGACTGACAAGGAAAGATGACCCAGCCACGGTTTTTTAAAATATTTTTTAATTATCTGGACCCTTTATTCCGGCCCGACACTGGGTTCTGGTGGTTTGGGGTTTTAAAGGAATCATTACTAAATGCATTTCTTGCAAAAATTGTGACTGACAAGGAAAGATGGACCAGCCACGGTTTTTTAAATATTTTTTAATTATCTGGACACTTTATTCCGGCGCGACACTGGGTTCTGGTGGTTTGGGGTTTTAAAGGAATCATTACTAAATGTATTTCTTGCAAAAATTGTGACTGACAAGGAAAGATGGACCAGCCACGGTTTCTTAAAATATTTTTTAATTATCTGGACCCTTTATTCCGGCCCGACACTAGGTTCTGGTGGTTTAGGATTTTAAAGGAATCATTAGTAAATGCATTTCTTGCAAAAATTGTGACTGACAAGGAAATATGGACCTGCCACGGTTTTTTTAATATTTTTTTATTATCTGGATCTTTTATTCCGGCCCGACACTGGGTTCTGGTGGTTTGGGGGTTTTAAAGGAATCATTACTAAATGCATTTCTTGCAAAAATTGTTACTGACAAGGCAAGATGGACCAGCCACAGTTTTTTTAAATATTTTTTAATTATCTGGACCCTTTATTCCGGCCCGACACTGGGTTTTGGTGGTTTGGGGTTTTAAAAGAATCGTTACTAAATGCATTTCCTGCAAAAGTTGTGACTGACAAGGAAAGATGGACCAGCCACGGTTTTTTAAAATATTTTTTAATTATCTGGACCCTTTATTCCGGCCCGACACTGGGTTCTGGCGGTTTAGGGTTTTAAAGGAATCATTACTAAATGCATTTCCTGCAAAAAATGTGACTGACAAGGAAAGATGACCCAGCCACGGTTTTTTTAAATATTTTTTAATTATTTGGACCCTTTATTTCGGCCCGACACTAGGTTCTGGTGGTTTGGGGTTTTAAAGGAATCATTACTAAATGTATTTCTTGCAAAAATTGTGACTGACAAGGAAAGATGGACCAGCCACGGTTTTTTAAAATATTTTTTAATTATCTGGACCCTTTATTCCGGCCCGACCCTGGGTTTTGGTGGTTTGGGGTTTTAAAGGAATCATTACTAAATGCATTTCTTGCAAAAATTGTGACTGACAAGGAAAGATGGACCAGCCACGGTTTTTTTAATTATTTTTTAATTATCTGGACCCTTTATTCCGACCCGACACTGCGTTCTGGTGGTGTGGGGTTTTAAAGGAATCATTGCTAAATGTATTTCTTGCAAAAATTGTGAGTGACAAGGAAAGATGGACCAGCCACGGTTTTTTTAAATATTTTTTACTTATCTGGACCCTTTATTCCGGCCCGACCCTGGGTTCTGGTGGTTTGGGGTTTTAAAGGAATCATTACTAAATGCATTTCTTGCAAAAATTGTGACTGACAAGCAAAGATGGACCAGCCACGGTTTTTTAAAATATTTTTTATTTATCTGGACCCTTTATTTCGGCTCAACACTGGGTTCTGGTGGTTTGGGGTTTTAAAGGAATCATTACTAAATGTATTTCTTGCAAAAATTGTGACTGACAAGGAAAGATGGACCAGCCACGGTTTTTTAAAATATTTTTTAATTATCTGGACCCTTTATTCCGGCCCGACCCTGGGTTTTGGTGGTTTGGGGTTTTAAAGGAATCATTACTAAATGCATTTCTTGCAAAAATTGTGACTGACAAGGAAAGATGGACCAGCCACGGTTTTTTTAATTATTTTTTAATTATCTGGACCCTTTATTCCGACCCGACACTGCGTTCTGGTGGTGTGGGGTTTTAAAGGAATCATTGCTAAATGTATTTCTTGCAAAAATTGTGAGTGACAAGGAAAGATGGACCAGCCACGGTTTTTTTAAATATTTTTTAATTATCTGGACCCTTTATTCCGGCCCGACCCTGGGTTCTGGTGGTTTGGGGTTTTAAAGGAATCATTACTAAATGCATTTCTTGCAAAAATTGTGACTGACAAGCAAAGATGGACCAGCCACGGTTTTTTAAAATATTTTTTATTTATCTGGACCCTTTATTTCGGCTCAACACTGGGTTCTGGTGGTTTGGGGTTTTAAAGGAATCATTACTAAATGTATTTCTTGCAAAAATTGTGACTGACAAGGAAAGATGGACCAGCCACGGTTTTTTAAAATATTTTTTAATTATCTGGACCCTTTATTCCGGCCCGACACTGGGTTCTGGTGGTTTGGGGTTTTAAAGGAATCATTACTAAATGCATTTCTTGCAAAAATTGTGACTGACAAGGAAAGATGGACCAGCCACGGTTTTTTAAATATTTTTTAATTATCTGGACACTTTAATCCGGCGCGACACTGGGTTCTGGTGGTTTGGGGTTTTAAAGGAATCATTACTAAATGTATTTCTTGCAAAAATTGTGACTGACAAGGAAAGATGGACCAGCCACGGTTTCTTAAAATATTTTTTAATTATCTGGACCCTTTATTCCGGCCCGACACTAGGTTCTGGTGGTTTAGGGTTTTAAAGGAATCATTAGTAAATGCATTTCTTGCAAAAATTGTGACTGACAAGGAAATATGGACCTGCCACGGTTTTTTTAATATTTTTTTATTATCTGGATCTTTTATTCCGGCCCGACACTGGGTTCTGGTGGTTTGGGGGTTTTAAAGTAATCATTACTAAATGCATTTCTTGCAAAAATTGTTACTGACAAGGCAAGATGGACCAGCCACAGTTTTTTTAAATATTTTTTAATTATCTGGACCCTTTATTCCGGCCCGACACTGGGTTCTGGTGGTTTGGGGTTTTAAAGGAATCATTACTAAATGCATTTCTTGCAAAAATTGTGACTGACAAGGAAAGATCGACCAGCCACGGTTTTTTAATTATTTTTTAATTATCTGGACCCTTTATTCCGGCCCGACACTGCGTTCTGGTGGTGTGGGGTTTTAAAGGAATCATTACTAAATGTATTTCTTGCAAAAATTGTGACGGACAAGGAAAGTTGGACCAGCCACGGTTTCTTTTAATATTTTTTTATTATCTGGACTCTTTATTCCGGCCCGACACTTAGTTATGGTGGTTTGGGGTTTTAAAAGAATCATTACTAAATGCATTTCCTGCAAAAGTTGTGATTGACAAGGAAAGATGGACCAGCCACGGTTTTTTTAAATATTTTTTAATTATCTGGACCCTTTATTCCGGCCCGACCCTGGGTTTTGGTGGTTTGGGGTTTTAAAGGAATCATTACTAAATGCATTTCTTGCAAAAATTGTGACTGACAAGGAAAGATGGACCAGCCACGGTTTTATTAAATATTTTTTAATTATCTGGACCCTTTATTCCGGCCCGACACTGGGTTCTGGTGGTTTGGGGTTTTAAAGGAATCATTACTAAATGCATTTCTTGCAAAAATTGTGACTGACAAGGAAAGATGGACCAGCCACGGTTTTTTAATTATTTTTTAATTATCTGGACCCTTTATTCCGGCCCGACACTGCGTTCTGGTGGTGTGGGGTTTTAAAGGAATCATTACTGAATGTATTTCTTGCAAAAATTGTGACTGACAAGGAAAGTTGGACCAGCCACGGTTTCTTTTAATATTTTTTTATTATCTGGACCCTTTATTCCGGCCCGACACTGGGTTATGGTGGTTTGGGGTTTTAAAAGAATCATTACTAAATGCATTTCCTGCAAAAGTTGTGATTGACAAGGAAAGATGGACCAGTCACGGTTTTTTTAAATATTTTTTAATTATCTGGACCCTTTATTCCGGCCCGACCCTGGGTTTTGGTGGTTTGGGGTTTTAAAGGAATCATTACTAAATGCATTTCTTGCAAAAATTGTGACTGACAAGGAAATATGGACCAGCCACGGTTTTTTTAAATATTTTTTAATTATCTGGACCCTTTATTTCGGCCCAACACTGGGTTCTGGTGGTTTGGGGTTTTAAAGGAATCATTACTAAATGCATTTCTTGCAAAAATTGTGACTGACAAAAAAAGATGGACCAGCCACGGTTTTTTAAAATATTTTTTAATTATCTGGACCCTTTATTCCGGCCCGACACTGGGTTCTGGCGGTTTGGGGTTTTAAAGGAATCATTACTAAATGCATTTCCTGCAAAAAATGTGACTGACAAGGAAAGATGACCCAGCCACGGTTTTTTTAAATATTTTTTAATTATCTGGACCCTTTATTTCGGCCCGACACTAGGTTCTTGTGGTTTGGGGTTTTAAAGGAATCATTACTAAATGTATTTCTTGCAAAAATTGTGACTGACAAGGAAAGATGGACCAGCCACGGTTTTTTAAAATATTTTTTAATTATCTGGACCCTTTATTCCGGCCCGACCCTGGGTTTTGGTGGTTTGGGGTTTTAAAGGAATTATTACTAAATGCATTTCTTGCAAAAATTGTGACTGACAAGGAAAGATGGACCAGCCACGGTTTTTTTAAATATTTTTTAATTATCTGGACCCTTTATTTCGGCCCAACACTGGGTTCTGGTGGTTTGGGGTTTTAAAGGAATCATTACTAAATGTATTTCTTGCAAAAATTGTGACTGACAAGGAAAGATGGACCAGCCACGGTTTTTTAAAATATTTTTTAATTATCTGGACCCTTTATTCCGGCCCGACACTGGGTTCTGGTGGTTTGGGGTTTTAAAGGAATCATTACTAAATGCATTTCTTGCAAAAATTGTGACTGACAAGGAAAGATGGACCAGCCACGGTTTTTTTAATTATTTTTTAATTATCTGGACCCTTTATTCCGGCCCGACACTGCGTTCTGGTGGTGTGGGGTTTTAAAGGAATCATTACTAAATGTATTTCTTGCAAAAATTGTGACTGACAAGGAAAGTTGGACCAGCCACGGTTTTTTTTAATATTTTTTTATTATCTGGACCCTTTATTCCGGCCCGACACTGGGTTATGGTGGTTTGGGGTTTTAAAAGAATCATTACTAAATGCATTTCCTGCAAAAGTTGTGATTGACAAGGAAAGATGGACCAGCCACGGTTTTTTTAAATATTTTTTAATTATCTGGACCCTTTATTCCGGCCCGACCCTGGGTTCTGGTGGTTTGGGGTTTTAAAGGAATCATTACTAAATGCATTTCTTGCAAAAATTGTGACTGACAAGGAAAGATGGACCAGCCACGGTTTTTTAAAATATTTTTTATTTATCTGGACCCTTTATTTCGGCTCAACACTGGGTTCTGGTGGTTTGGGGTTTTAAAGGAATCATTACTAAATGTATTTCTTGCAAAAATTGTGACTGACAAGGAAAGATGGACCAGCCACGGTTTTTTAAAATATTTTTTAATTATCTGGACCCTTTATTCCGGCCCGACACTGGGTTCTGGTGGTTTGGGGTTTTAAAGGAATCATTACTAAATGCATTTCTTGCAAAAATTGTGACTGACAAGGAAAGATGGACCAGCCACGGTTTTTTAAATATTTTTTAATTATCTGGACACTTTATTCCGGCGCGACACTGGGTTCTGGTGGTTTGGGGTTTTAAAGGAATCATTACTAAATGTATTTCTTGCAAAAATTGTGACTGACAAGGAAAGATGGACCAGCTACGGTTTTTTAAATATTTTTTAATTATCTGGACCCTTTATTCCGGCCCGATACTGGGTTCTGGTGGTTAAGGGTTTTAAAGGAATCATTACTAAATGTATTTCTTGCAAAAATTGTGACTGACAAGGAAAGATGGACCAGCCACGGTTTTCTTAAATATTTTTTAATTATCTGGACCCTTTATTCCGGCCCGACACTGGGTTCTGGTGGTTTGGAGTTTTAAAGAAATCATTACTAAATGCATTTCCTGCAAAAAATGTGACTGACAAGGAAAGATGACCCAGACACGGTTTTTTAAAATATTTTTTAATTATCTGGACCCTTTATTTCGGCCCGCCACTGGGTTCTGGTGGTTTAAAGGAATCATTTCCTGTAAAAATGTTACTGACAAGGACAGATGGACGAACGCCAATGGGCGAACTTGTGTGCCAGCAGAGCCAAGGTATGCAACGTTACCACATTGCAAAAGCGTGGCTGAAAAACCATGGCTGTTTTCACACCCGTCATAAAAACTGTTTTATTATTAGATCTTCGAAACCGTACGTAAATTACTTGCTCTTCATAAGGAATGAAAGTAGTATCATTCTACTGAAACTGTTTTTTTAAAATAAGTTTAAGGTGAATTCCAAGACCCGGGCAAAATCAATACATTTAGATTATCTGTCAAAGTTTCGTTTAATTCAACTATTTTAAGGCTAACAGCTACGGAACAGTAACAGCTATAATAATATAATAATATCTCTACCCCTCATTCTAATCACAAGGATTAGCCCGAAAGTCTGTATTATCATTATTTCGCGGGCCGCATTTGCCCCTCATGAACGACTTACGTTGGTAGGCCCTAACCACCATTCAGTGCTGGAATGAGGGAAACCTGGAAAACCTCATTAGTTAGGGGTACAAGTCAAACATCAACTGATTTTAATCTCTCACATTAACACCAAGTTGACATTCTTCCCATCCTAGGCCATCGCCAGGATAGTTGCCAAGCCATCCCTGCGAATAAGCCTTGATCTACGAGTAAACAATTTAATTAAAAATTGTTTGGTGGAGTGGGGATTAGAACCCACGACCTCTGGGTTGAGCGATCGAGACGCTAAGCCCTGAGCCACCGGCCCGATAAGCTATTCTGATGATAATTAAATTATTTTCTTCTGACTCTTTTTGCAATTGTTAGTGAAATTGATTAAATTTGTTTTTTATAATTGATTTAACTGACATTATATTTACACAAGTAAATTTTATTCCCTATCAAATTATTAGGGTTTTCATTGATGACTGTATGTTCTCTCTTTGTTTTATGTTAATTTACGCTTTTAGTGATCCAGTTACAAGAAATGCGCGAAATATATATGAAGATAAATAGCAATATTGTTCTATTCATGTTTATTTTCGTGTCACATTTCGAAATACAAAATACTATGTCAATTATAATTACAATATTTAATTATCAAAGGTATGGCATCATCAGACTCTTTTTTTCATAAATTACACTAGGCTGGAGGCACCCAAATATTCACTGTCTATTTGTCCCGACAAATTAGGTGAATTCCCTTTGGAGCTACCATAAACTTTGGTTGAATATCCAGAATCGTTATTAGTGTCCCTATCAACAGAATCTTGTAAATGTGCTGTAACATAATCTGAATTTAACGTAGTAGTTTCTGTATTAATTTTAACATCGCTAATCTTAGAATCATCTAGAACTGTCAGCTTAGATAATTTTGAATTTAAATTTTGTTCATAATATTTATTAGAATTTGAAATGTCACTTCCATAACGTTGCAAATAAGCAAATTCGACGTATTTCATTTCTGGTTGGAAGGTAGAGTCATTTCTAATGGAAGCTGGATTCGAAAATTCGTTATATATCATATTTGAATCTTTGATTTTTAACATGTGGTCTGTATATTTATGGCTCTTATCTGTGGTGTTATTAATAGTAGGGCTGTAGACGCCTCCTCTATATCTTGGTGAATAATTGGTAGAAAATATGTCATTATAACTGGATACAGATGGAAATACCACAGTTACATCGTCTCCCACTAATTCCTCCTTTTGAGATTGTGCTTCTTCGTCACTACTTTCACTGCCATTACCGTTGTGGTCGTAAACAACATTTTGCTGAATTCTACTTCCAAATTTTTCTAATTCATTTGAATTATCTACATCGTCCATGCTCCTAAAAATAATTTAAGGTATAGTAGATCGAAAAAATGTAGTAGAAATAAAAAAATTGATAAATTGATGCACATTCCTGTTATTACTTGCAGTATAACTGTATTTTTATGAGTTAAATCAGAGTAAATAATAACTAATATGTGGTAGATATTATTGTGCCATCCTTTGATAATGTAATCAATAATCGCAAGTTAAATCATTCTCTGAACTTGTATAATACATGTTAGTAGTAGTGAGAAACACACCGTAGTGCCTTTCAGTGCCTTTTTTGGGTCTTTGCTACTATCTGTCTGACAAATTATTGTCAAATTGACAGACAGATAACGACCTAATTTTCCGCAGGCACCATTATAGCAGTGACAACCGTACTTATTTATTTGAAGAAGATGGCGAAAACAACTACTCCACGGGCAATGTGTCCTGACTAATTATTTTCGGCACTCCTTCAAATTGTATAATACATCGTATGTACATTGGGAAATATATTCGTTATTTATTTTAATTAAGTTTGTTCAACTTGTACCTAACTAACAACGTGTTTAGTTATTGTTAGCGATATTTACTTTTTGTTCTACTTTTTATTTCTACAATATCTTTTTAAACTACTATAATATTAATTCAAATTACACAAAGGACAAAGTATGAAATACTTTAGGAAATACTCAGGATAAATTTAAATGTATTTGATATTTTAATTTTCGTTAGTTTATTATGATTTTTGTTTGCCGAACTTCGGTGACCTGTCGAGTCACGTTCCCTCTCAATCGTCAATGACCAACTTTGGGCTCTTGTCACTATTACTCTAGTGAGATGCATTGCAGATCTGATCTGTCCCACTCTGAAGATCTCGTTTTACTATAACATATCGTAATGCTAGAGTTCTAGAGTTCAGACCGAACCGGTATTATTCAGAAAACCCGGTATTATTCGGACTCCTTTAGTCCGTTTCTCTTTTGCATCTCATTACTATGTCCTCGAAAACCCCGGTGGATACAACTGCGGTCTATCCAGTGAAAGGATCCATAAAGGCACCCATTTGTTTTTTATAGATGGCTTTTTGTGAAACATATTATTTGCAATAAGTGTCGGCAACGCCCCCGATTAAGTTGGTTTTCAAGAGCTGTAACTGAAAAACAGGACGTCTATGACAAACACGCTTTCCATTACTCTCCCGATCTACTCCTTCGGAGTAGTTAAATGGACACGAAAAGAGCTGCGACAACGCGATGTCGGAACTCATAAGATTATGCATCTCATAGGAGAGACAACGGGGAGGCCATCAACTCTTGAGTTTCTCCACAGAATGGTTTTAGGTGAGACCTATAAAGTTATCAGAAGTTCGGATTCTCTGCGTGATACGAGATTCTGAGAAAACAGGAATAGGATCTTTTTTATTCACGCCAGAATGTACAGCACCCGAAGAACTGGCCCAGATAAAAGCTGGAGAACAGTAAATAACTGTGCAATATTTAGCTTCACACGGATATGGTATTATGGCTAAAAAAATAGAATCATAGTTCCATAAATTAAGAGAAAATTGCTGAAGAATTAGAAATAACCTGAGAAAAGAAGAACAACGAGCACAAAGAGAACCTTATCTCAGATCCCAGAAATAGCCGCATAAACGTTCACAATGGAAGATAAAAATCAATATATAAAAACAATAAAACTGATAAGAATTGAAATAGAAGTAAATCTAGTTAAACCAAAAAGCATTAACTCCATGACGTATATTAAATATAAACTGTTATGTCAGAGTATTTGACTATAATTTATTGTGGACTGTATATGGTTGAATATGATAAATGTTATGGAGACTTACCCAAATTGGCCTTAGTCGTCCTTCCCGTTGATACTCCTCATCAAATAGGGAAATAAGGAGGGAAAGATTTAGGTGAAATAAGGACGGGGAGGCACAACCAAATGCTGACTAACTTTCTATTCTACTTTTTTTTATCACTGGCTGCGCTATATTCTCTTAAAATAAGACATATGGCAGCAACTGCCGTAAAGTGACGTAAACATCCTGACCCCTCCCGAAAATGAATGTTAATTGAGTATAATTAAATGTCCTATATAGAACAACCAAAATAAAATATATAATGAAAAAATAGACTTCGTCTTTATACCACTAAAACTATTACATAAACCGATGCCCCATGCTCTCAAAATTACTAAACTATAACTAAATTATTGCGTTGGAAGTGGACATAATAACTTCACAATAGGACGCAAATAAGAACTATTATTTGTTTTTACAAGAGCAGTTCGGGCTAATACACCCCTGCCTACATATAATTTTTCTATAATAGCCAATAGACATTGTAAAGGTGGAATGTTATCCTGCATGATAACTAGTACCAGGCCTACTTTCGCGGGATAACTAGGAGTATTCCACTCTTGTCTAATTTGTAAAGTAGACAAATATTCTACATTCCAACGTTTCCAATATTGACTAACTATCGCGTCTAATAATTGATACCTAGATAGTCCATCGGACGGTTCTGTAGATATAGGCCAGTCATTTAAGACATCGTAGGTCGCAAAAAATTGCTCAGTTCTGATTTTTTGGAATGTTGTTAGGATAGATACCAATAGTGTAAAACCAAGTTTGCAGCTTCAAAAGACCTGTGCTATCTGCGTGGTGCTCGAAAAACATTTTTTTCGGACTTTTTTCAGTTTTTGGCTTATAACTTCTGAATGGTGCATCCTACGGAAAAAGTCTTAGCTGTCTTACATGCCGAATATCGGCTAAAATACTCAGCCTACGAGGAAAGTCATAGGAAATGAAGTTGTAGACCAGTTATTTAGCTTTAATTTAAGCATAAGCGGAACACTGTAGGGCCAATAGTTCCCTTGTTATCAGGAAATAAGAAAAAATTAAGGAAAATGGGATTTTTCAAAAAATGGAGCCTGGCTAATTGCAGGACTTTTGTAAAGGATAAAAACTCCTGGAGTTATTTGTCCTGGGGGACCTTGGACGTGAAATGTTGAACGTGAAGTGATGGGGGGACCTCAGCTGCCTCCTGAATGCTGAACTGCACGAATTAATATTTGTTCGACTTTATCTAAATCAGGCTTTCGTATTCTTTCATGCTTGGGTAATATCTTGGTAAATTTTAATACATATATTGTGGCATTAAGTAATTTACTCCAAGAGGAAAAATATTCAATATATATATAAAGCGTATATAAAGGGGATATGTATATTGTTTTTTACAACTATATAACCTAATAATTCATTTTCTACTAAAGCCTGGTTATAGTTTTCCGCAAATGATCTAATAGGCCATTCACAGGGTGCCAATAATAACCAAGATGGTCCCGAAAACCAGGTTCTATGATTAATTAAAGCAGACGGAGTGAGACCTCTACTTGCGCAATCTGAAACATTTTATTTACCTTCAACAAAATACCAATGGGAAGACGATAAACAATTTTGAATTTTAGTTACTCGATTGGATACAAAAGTTTTCCATTTTCTAGGAACCGAATGAATCCAATTCAACGTTATCATTGAATCAGAAAATGCGTAAATTTTGTCAATACGTGTTCGATTTGAATATGTATCTCTAACATGCGCTATCAGAAGGGCTAAATTGGCAGCAGCGACCAATTCTAATCGAGGGAGGGTGATTTTTGACATCGGGGCAATCTTTGCCTGAGCACATAGAAAAGTCACACTCACGTGACCAACATTATCTATAGCACGAATATAATTATATCACAGAAGCCAGACAGGAGGCACTCGCATCTGCAAAACCTACAATTTGGAGGGAAGTTTTTTCAAATATCAACAAATGACGGGAAATTTTCAAATTATTCAATAACGTAAATTCATCTTGGAATTTTATCCATAATTTTTGTATTTCTTTAGGAGCTGGTTGGTCCCAATCTAACTTCATTTCCCAAAGTTTACTAATTAATAATTTTATAAAGAGTGTTGTTGGAGATAACATCCCTAATGGATCATATGTGCGACTGAGTAAACTTAACATATTTCTTTTTGTATTTGTGGTCTTCTCCAAATTTATGACAAAACTAAATTGATCAGTAGAAGGATTCTATTGTAGTCCTAAAACCTTCCAACTACCCTTTTCAAAATCAACCATTGGCGGCAATTTTATACAGGGTGTCCACCTAGTCAGAATTATCCAAAAATTTTAAATTTCTGAAAATTTGAAAATTTTTTATTCCTGTATAAATTTGAAATTAGTATCAAACGATAGCTTATGAAAAGTTAAGATAGGAATGTGCAAACCGTTTTGCTTGATCTCAAACCGTTTAGATTTTACAGAGTGTCAAAGTTGCAAAAATGTCAATATTCACCCGTCAATATTTCAAAAACAGTTTAAGTTAGGTATAGGGAAGGCTGATGAAAGTCCTACTAAAATCAAGGGTTTAGTTCGAAAAAGCAATAAAAAATATATATTTTCATTTAGAAAAACGAAGTTGGTACCTGTCCAGGAAAAACTGAACACCCTGAATATGTAAATATATTTTCATTTTGTGCAGCTCGGGATATTAGACAACCCTGTAGAAAAAAAAAATAAGTTATCTCTTTTATTAACCCAGATATTGGACTTACGCGCACTAGGTGGACACCCTGTATTTTCAGGTATATTGGACAATAATTCTGGGGAGTTAGATACCCACTTTGAACTTAGAACTATTTGAAATCCACCGGACTGAAACAAATGTACTATTTGGGGTTGTATTGCAATAGCTTGTGGCACATTTTTTACACTGCATATTAAATCGTCCATAAACATATCGCGCTCAATATATTCAATAACTATGACTGAGATTCGTCTTGGGTTAATTGTTTCGCAGTGCGTAAACTTAAATATGGACTGCTAGTTACACCAAAAGATACAGTATTAAGTTCATATATCGAAATTTTATCTTTTACATCGAATCGCCACAAAATTCTTTGGAAAGGTCTATGAGTCTCTATAATATTGATTTGACTGTACATGGTCTTCAAATCTGCACACATACATATAGGGTACAGGCGAAAAATAAGAAATATGGTAAATATATTATTTTACAATTTAGGACCTCTATATAAAATATCGTTCAAGGAGTAACCTGTCAGTTTTCATTCTGGCGTCAAAAACAATTCGATTTGGAGTGGAAATACTCTCTGCCTTGGTTACACAATGGTGAGGGATAAAATACTGCAAATTATATAATTTTGCATTTGTTACTAAAGACATATGACCTTTATCTAAATAATCCTGTATAATTGAACTGTAAATTTTACGGAGACTATGATCTTTTTCAGGTCTTCTTTCTAAAGAAATCAAACGATTTTTTGCTAAATTATACGAATTTCCTAATATAGAAGGATTTTCTTTAAATGGCAATGTAACGGTGTATCTCCCAGTATTATCACGACTGACAGATTCTACGTACATATTTTTACATTATCTACGATATTTTTTGTGAAAACCAAAAATATCTTCATTGGTTCTAACGGGACTTTCGAAATCTTCACGTTCCCACATTTTCTCAACTAATGATTCAAGGAATAAAAGAGTACAATATGATTTACTATCTCGTTTACTTTCTAGGGAGGGCGCATTACCTATTACTAAGTAACCTAATTTAGATTGTACCGCAATGGGCATATTTAACGGACCGCTTACTTGATGCGAATCTAAATTTCGGCAAACATTGTTGCTCCTAATAGCCCATCTATTTTGCCTGGGATATGAAATGTTGGATCTGCCAATGGTAAATTTTTCAAATAATTAAACGAATCACAATAGAATCGGGCAAATAATTTCTAATATTATCGATGAGTAAAACTTCAATGGAATATTATGATTAAGGTTGGAAATTATACCTATTCAAATTAGTACGGCCTTTAAGAGGTTTCGCTATATTTCCAATACCAATAACATTAGATGTTAATTTTAGGTAAGGTAAACCTAATTTTCTACAACAATCAAAAGTCAAAAGATTAGACATTGATGCGCTATCGCATAAAAAACGAAGCGTTTGTTCTCCACCCCATTTATCTGTGGTTTTCACAAGTGTCGTGCTCAGCAGGACAACTTGAGGTTTATTAATTTCTACCATATTAATTTTTGAAGATAATGTTTGAGTAGGTGCACTGGTACTTTGTGTATTTTCTTGTACAGAATTATTGTCCCTTGAAGTGGAAGTGGAGGGATAATTTTCTTTTTGAGAATTAGAGTTTTCATTTTGTAATGAAGTTTTGTGTAATAACGAATGATGTTTTTTGAGAATTAGAGTTATCATTTGGTAATGAAGTTTTGTGTAGTAACGAATGATGTTTAGATCCACAAAAATGGCATGTAAATTTCGAAGGGCAAAAACTTACTTAATGGTTATTAGAAAAACAATTGATACACAAATTTTCAGTTTTAACTAATTTAAATTTTTCATCATGTGAACTATTTTTAAATGCGTAACAATCCTTTAACAAATGTACCCCCTTTTGCAAAACAAACAATTTTTCCCACGATTTGAATTATTTGTTACAAATGTTTTAGAACATTTCGTCGAACTATTGGAGGTTGAATGAAATGGAGATTTAAGTAATATTCACTGCAAATATAATTTTACTCTGTTTGCGTACAAATTCGATTAAATCATTATATTTAGGTAACTCTTGGCTATTTCTAATTAATTCAAAGGCACTACTAGTTTCTTGTGGCAATTTTGACATGGCTATATGTTATGATATAATCTTCTAAATCCTCCACGTTTAGGCGTTTTAAGGTGGACACATTAGTATCAAATTTTTCCAGAAAGAATTGCAATCCATCGGGGTTATTATTAGAAATACTACGAAAATTTAATAATCTATCTAAATACAGGTTACACAAAATTTTTATATCATGATACGTATCAACTAATAATTTAAATATATCATAATTACTTGGAATATTTTCTATGGCAATAACAGTTTTTAAAGCCTTTCCCGACAAACTTCCTAACAAATATTACTTTTCAGCGCTTGACAATTTAGAATTAAGGTGAACTAATTGTTTAAAATTTTCATAGAAAATAGGCCATAAACTTAAGTCAGAAGCATAAAATTTTACGATTTCTATTTTAGGCATATGGATATTAGGTTTATTATTATTATTTTCTAAGTTCTGGTTTATTGGTGTGGTCGCATTTCGGATGCGACATATTTAATACGATCATATAAATCTTCCGCAGCATCTAAACTAGTATATGAAATGGGTTCATCTAGTTTTAGTAACTGTTTTATGACAATTATTTCATTTACTATTTCATTATAATTTGTAATGGTTTTCTCTATATTGGGAAAACGCACTTTAAAATTTTCTTGTTTGGAAATATTCTTTTTGTGTGATGTTATAGATTCACTAGCATCATAACATAACTGAATGCGACTAAAGAAAGTCTCACGTTTTACTCTCAACCTATCTAATTTTAACTTATTTTCGGATTTTTTTTTGCATTTTTAAACGCTTAACTATTGTTAACCAATAACGGAATTTATAATCAATTATAAGTAATGTCTTAACCAAAGTGATTTTTGTTAGGTAGGTCAGGTTGTTTCTCGGATAAGTCTGAAATGCGCATGTATGCGCGTTTTCTCTACTATAGATTTTGTCTACTACTAGGTATGTAACCAGAATTCGAACTACTGGAAAAGAGGAGGAACGGTAATACGAAATACGAATTTCAACTATGCGGCATTGTTCCCAATACTCTTTTACAAGGCAAATAGACTGTCTTAGCGACCGAAGCTGTAACTGCTAGATAGTAGTTAAGTTATAAGTGTTCGTCTTGACCGAGGTAGGAGTATTCATTTAGTATGCCAGCAAAAAATATTTGTGAACATGTTTTTCAGTTTGTAGTATGTTAGAAAAATTTGCTAGTATTCATTTAGTATGCGAGTATTCATTTAGTATGCCAGCAAAAAATATTTGTGAACATGTTTTTCAGTTTGTAGTATGTTAGAAAAATTTGCTAGTTTTGTGCACATTAGTTGGGATTTTTTTAGAAGGCGGATGTGGATGGTTTTCGATATTTTAAGAACGCTGGATAAATTGTGAAGTGATCGGTGGTTCTAAAAATGTTATACATCTTGGATGATATTTAGTCAATAAAGATTACAACAGAGCCTTAGTATAAGCGGTGGTCATTTCCGTCATCACATGTACAAAGAAACCTAAATAGGTATTCAATTAAATTTGCTAAAAACTGTCAGTGCAAAGCTTGCTTTGCCTTTTATATTGATATGCCTACAGTGTCTCAATGGTAAATATATAATAAACAAAACGTGTTTAATAATTTAATAACTTTTTCATAAGAGATATTTGATTGAATTTTATATGGATACATGCGTCACAATGGTAAACATATTTTTCATGAAATTTTCAGCTATTCTGGAATAAAGCAATTTTTATTTCAAAGCAATAATTACTGACCCCATATATATTAACAACTTGTTAAGTTCTACTATCTATTTTGTAGTATTTTTATGAGTTAAGTATTTTGGAAATTATTTTTATTTTTCTACCATAATATTGAGTCAAAATTTATTTTCCAATGCACTTATAAATATGTATAATGTATATGGATTTGAATTAAATTAATAATAGATAATATTTTTATACCTAAGAGTGATTCCAGGGGTTGATTTCATTGCATTTTCGGAATTATATTTCTATTTTCGCTACTAAAATTATTTGAAGAATTTTTATTTTAATCGTTCGAAAGAAGTTTGAATCGTCGCGAATCGACTTTGACAGAAAAATTTACTCAAATATTTTATTAGCCGTTTACGTTTTTTTTAAGCTAAAATTCGCAGAATTAATTCAGATCAACAACCATAACATCAAAGTTAATTGTCGTATTGTTTAAAATTAAATTATTTCGTTAAAAAATATTTGGCATATTTAAATTTCAAAATAGTTTCATAAAAATTAGCATAATAGTAGTTCATTAAAAATGGCATAATAGTTAATAGTTCATAATTTCAGTGTAAGTCAGAACTTTATACAGCAATTTGTCATATTCATTGCAAAATAAAAATAAATGAATACCTGGTTGTTTGTATCAATGGTTTATCAACCGTGTCTAATATTTCCATGCTTCTAGATCGCGAAAAAGAACATTCTCTTTTTTTATTTTTCGTACTTTGAGGTCTCTCAGATGATCTAGCGAGATGTTTTCTTTCTAGCAGGTTTTCCAAATTGGCTACTCTTTGATCCAACTTGATTTGAGCTCTCTGAAACTCCCTTTTATCTCTCTCCATTCGTATTTTTAAATGCTTAAAGAACGGTGCACAGTAACAAGTATATCCAACTCCTACAGGGCCTTTGCAGATGTTTCCTGTAAAAACATAAGATTTGTAAAAAATGCATGATTTTATGCAGAACTTGCATTTTGTTCCATTTTTTTTTTAGTTTACATAATAGGTATATAGAAAAACCTAAAATCTGCCGATTCGTTATTTCTTCAAAGTACGGATGATCTTTAATTGACACATTTTATACTTCCACATGCACATATAAAAAGAATATTCTTCTTTTTGAAGAAACTTTTGAGGCCACACTCAATTGTCTTTTGTTTTTCAGTTACGTGTGTCAACTATTATTTTTGAGGGTTTATAAAGAACGAAGTATATGAATTTTGTCCACTACAGAATGTCCAACAGTTGTGGGGTAGAATTACAAATATCAGTGAACAGGAATACTATTAGCAGAGTTTCTTGATATATTTTGAAAATATGTATTAAATGTTTAAAGTTTAGTTTAATATCAAGTTTTTATTATTCAGTGCTCGTTATTTTCTTTTGTCTCCATATTTTGTCATATTG
The DNA here is from genome assembly GCA_963924545.1 of Pogonocherus hispidulus. Lineage (NCBI taxonomy): Eukaryota > Metazoa > Arthropoda > Insecta > Coleoptera > Cerambycidae > Pogonocherus > Pogonocherus hispidulus. The sequence continues at coordinate 24,745,481 of OZ004698.1, read as the reverse complement.
AATGAAATAATTAGGCAAATAAAAATAATAGTTGAAAATTACATAGGTAATTAATTATTTTCTTCTTTAAATCTTGATGTAACCCAAATCTTTATAACCTTTATAACTTACATCTTGAACATTACAGTTTTTCCAGATTAAATATCATTTAAATAAAAGAAAAATGGGACTTGTTATTGATCATTGAAAAGGTTATTTTTAGGGTGACCACAAAAGATGATCGAGTGTGGATTTGAAAATTTCTATATGGTGGTTACTTATTCGAAGCCCACTATTGACATTTTGGAAATGATAAAAATATTCAGAGTAGTTCAAGTTAGAAAACTTTGCTTTTCAATTTTCTGTAATGAAAATATTTTGCTTAGTTTTTGAAATACATTTTTTCCTTTCATAACTTTTTTATTTTCGAAGTAAGTATTACGAAAGTTTGCAGTCCAACATATTACGACGTGCGTTCTCTAATAGAAGTGATAACAATTTCTGAGTCAACTAATGCCCACATTTCCTTAACTTTTGATATTGTTATGGCCGTCATATTAAATTTTGACACCATTGAAAAGGGCGAAGAATTTCTTGTGTTAAAAATCAAATTGCCTCTCAATAAACTAATTAACTAGGTACTAATGTTTTTATCATAACTGGAAATATCACTATAACAAATAAGTAAGACAGTCTATGAAGATCCAAATAAATCAGTTAAGATTTTGTATAAATGTTGTAAGTACTAATTTTATTAGGTTTATAAGTACCTAAGGTGGTACATTTTAAAAAATTCAACACAAGTTGTTTACTTTAACATTATCTTAATAATACTAACATTTTTAAAAATCAGCAAAATTATTTAAGCATTTTAAATGTCAGTTTATATTTACAAATTATGTTTAAAATATATCCTCCATGATGAATACATGTCTCTACAATACAAGTTTGCTGTTGCGTTTTGAATAGTTAATTGTGTAAGAAGGCTATAAGAGGAGCTAAAGTCATGATACTTAGATAGCAGTATTTCATGATGCATAGATGACGAATGAAACGAAGTTTATGTCGACTTCGGGTATAACCGGAAGTACTGGAGAGTTCCAAGGATTTTTAATAGGATTGCTCGATCCCTATTCCTCAATATTATCCGATTTGAGTGACGTCACTGCGAGACCCGATACTCTTTCTTTCTCTATATTGTGTGGCTCCTTGTCTATGACGCGTTGACAAGATGACAAGTCACTGTCACCTGTCACTATCATGTGTCATATATAACTCATATATTTTGTATATCAAGCCTCAAGGATTTTTAAAGTTAAAAATCCTTAATCAATGCTATCATATCGATATCGTAAAGTTGTTCTTTTCTGTGTTTGCTGCTTATTTGAATAACATGTTTTAATTTTAACGGTTTTTTACTGATTTATGGACTATTTTGTTTAGTTGTTTTGAAATAACCACTTGAAGACAATTCTGTAAGCAGTGGATTGTGAATGTAGGTGTAACTTTTGTATAAAGTAAATCATTTATTTTATATAGGTGTATACTGTACAAAATGCCAGAAACTAGATGTGCAGTTTCTAGTTGCAGTAAGAGTCTAATTTCGACGAAGGCAAAAGGGTTCACGATTATGTATCACACTTTTTCTAAGGGATAAGATTAGGTTCATTTAATTTACGAGTTGATATTTTAGTATCAATCCCAGATAATTTACGTGATAGATAGGTATAAATAGATAAATAATGAGATTTGACAGATTACATTTGAACATACGCGAACACTCAATTTATATTTCACGCGTCCGATGACGTAGCCGCAAGACTCAATCACTTGATACGGCTAATAAATTCTAGGGATTGAGCAATCCTATATAAGTTAAAAATCCTTAGGAGAGTTCAACATATTTTGGTTGCGTTCGCCCTTGTGACTTTACCAAGTTGCCAAATTTTCAAATATTTCAGATTAGTACTTTCCCAGTTATCTACAGACGCAGTTCCTGGTGAGACACCCTGTATAATCTTTGCAATGTCGTAGTATTTCATTTAATTTCTTATCTGCGGACAATCAACAATTCAAAATAAACTGCGTGTGCATTGTTATACATCAACATACACAAACATAAGGAGATGAGTTTATTTAAACTGACTAACAATTTTTTTTAAATTAATGCCAACAGGCGTAGGAGATGGTGGTACCTATCTCCTTTCACAGATATCTCTGTATGGCAAGACCATTAATTAAAATTTTAAATAAAAAGACAAGTTTCGTATAGGTATATCTTCCCTGCTCTAATTTAGTAATTTTAAATTCCTTACTCAAGGGCTCATAGTGCACAAACCCTGGATTAACATTATATTTTTTATTGTATAAATATTTAATAAACTTGTATTGGACATTTTTAATCATTTGTTTTAAATTATATTTTCTGGGTCTCCGGATATTTCAACCAAATTCAAATCGAATTCGTACAAATGCATTGTATAGATACTTAATAAAGGGAATATTTTTAAAATCGAATGTAGCCCTTTTAATAAAGCCTAAGCTTATATGATTTAGCTGTAATTGTATTAATATGTTTAGAGAAACTCAAATTAGGTTCAAATAAAATTCTCAAAGCCTTAACTTGAGACTTTCTGTCAAATGTAATATCATTCATCATATAACTAAAAACAAAAGTTATCTTTGAGGTAGTAACAATTAAAGTACAACATTTATTTATGTTAAAAGGTAATTTGTTTTCAACAGAACAGTTGTAAACAGCAACAAAATCATTCTGAAGTTGTTGAAAATCATTTACCCCATTAATTTCATTAAATATTTTGAAATCATCAGCATACAATAAGCAGTGAGAAGAAATTCGATTGTCATTTAGTAATATTAAAAATAGGAGGGGACCCAGATTCGACTAGTTAACTGCAATATGAAACTGAAACTTTCTACAACTGAGATACGAGGAAAATAATCTATGGGTGGGGTGGTCCGATTCAGTTGTAATATGGTACGTTCTAGAGCCTTTAAATAGCCGTTAAATCTGATGCATAAAAATATGCAAATAGTATACGCGAACCATGTTTTACAAGTGTAATGGTGCTAACTTCAGGCGGAAGCTAGCACCTCCACAATCTAACCCAGTTGGAGGCAAGTCCCATTCCAAAATTCGCTTGTGGTGGAGCTAGCTTCCGTGACGTATAAAGCTGACTTCATTTCATCTTCGAATTTGAGAGTGGGTGCTTGTCAAAAAAAATCTACATAATGTTTAACAACAGAACTGTCTATTATAGCTTTTCATCAGTAGATGCCGCAAACTGCTCGTAAATTATAACACCGGTGAGCCAATATTCAATAAAATTACAAAATATCTAAATAGCATGAACAGTGCAAAATAGTTGCTTTAGTTATGGTATGACATGATAATACATAATAGTATGTTTTTCTAGTAATTAACTATAATCAGCAGCTGAATCAACATTTGTAATCAATGGCGAACAAAGTAATGACAAAAAAGATATCGTTGATGATTTCGCTCTATATTTTCACTCGGTGTATGATTGGAACACATCCAATTATGATATTGATTTGATAAAAAATTCATCTAATGTCTACCCTCCGTCCATTTAAATTTTACAAAAGTCAGCTTTGAGGTTATTGGAAAAGATTTCAGAAAACTTAAGTCGAAGCGTTCAGCGGGATTGGCATACTTTTGTGTAGTTAAAGCTTCTAGAGAATCACTGATTTACCCATTATTAATTATTTATCAAAAAGCATTGCACTTCGGTGTATCCCCGGGCCATCACAAATGTACTAAAATAACGCCAATACACAATAAATAAAAATAAATCAAATTTTCTAAATTACAGGGCTATTGCAATACTTAACTGTACAACTAAATTTTTGAGGAAAAATAACCAAGTAAATCTAGCTTTTGCTGAGGGAAAACAAATGGACATTGCTAAGGCCTTAAAATGCTGATAAAATGAACCATGACTGTTAGAATTAAATTTATTTGAAATTACCTTATTGCCCGCCTATTCAAACAACTTAATACCGCAAGACAGAGTGGTAACGCAACGCGCAACATAGTAGAGTTGCAGCATGCAGCAGCAGTAGTGGCAAAAATCTCTCTGCGAGAGTAGTACCTAGACACACATGTTACTTCATTTAACAATATGTAATATAGTTAAAATACAGTCCATTATTGTAGTTTGTATTACACTGCAAAAGGTACTCACAATATTCAGCATAGTTTCTAGCATTCTAACCCGGCAAGAGAGAGGAAACAGGTACAGCAGCTCGACATAGGTGTTGTACTAACATTGGTCTTCGAGACGGATTATTCACATCACATCACAAGTCAGTCCAAATTAGTTAGAAAATCAAATCATCATTGTATTGTAACTGCATTTGGCGGTTAAAAGCAGCAAAGTATGTGCAAAAAATCAACAAGAGTTTTGGAGGCACGTAAACATTTCGACACAATTTAATTTAATTTGCAAGCAAGAGGCAAGTGAAAAGAATTAACAACATTGTTTTGGGAGTAAGCATACATTCGATTGCCGATTGGAAGTCATCATCATCGTAAGCAAAAGCAGGGGACCCGTATACCACAAGGCAAGTTCATAAGGGCCAGAATCGCACGACACACGCTACGCTGGAAACTGAGTAGAGGTAACACACCGCACCGCAGCTGCCGCAGCAAGTATAGCAAGTCAAATCCTATAATTTTCTTACATGTTCATTGCATGAATTTTGCGGCTTCAATGTGAACCGTTCTTGTTTATTTATTTAAAATTATTACATTATTAAGCGGGTTTAACTGAGTCTACTTTATTCGAAAATACAAATTTTGAGGGAATTCATACAGCAAAAAAATATATTTTGGCACATCAAGCAAAGCAGCTTAAATTACAAACAAGTGGCAACAGTTTAAATATTTCAAGTGGGTCGCGTGAAAACGAAAATGGTGTAAAATTACCTACATTACCAAGTAGGTAATTTTATTATTTAAAAGGTTGTTTAATAGGTGACGCTGAAGACATTTTGCAATCGTTAGACGTGGATAATGATTCTTACACAATTGCATGGGACCTTCTCAAGGAGAGATATGAAAATAAGCGGGTAATGATAGTTAAACCCAAGGGTTATTTAACATTCCTCCGATAAGAGTCATATAGTTCATTGCGCGCATTTTTGGATAGCATAAAGGCTTTAAATTACAATGAAACTTACATCATATTTTATTACATTTTAATTATAATTGAATAGACCAATCCGCGATTTATTACACTTGCCATTTTCGAGAAATCGGTATGGCATAAACTAAATAACGTATTGCAATGAAACTGGCATCATATTTTTTACATTTTAATTATACTTAATCAGAGCAAACCGCGAATTTATTACACTTGCCATTTTCGACAAATTGGGTGTGGTCCAGCTTGAATCGTGAGCTAGCCCGCCCTCTTGTTTTTCCGGAACTAAAGAACAAATTGAAATGAAATTTGCATGTTTTTACATCTTAATTTACAATTTAATTACACAAACATATTGGATTTACATAATAAAATATAATGCAAGTTTCATTGCAATACGTTTTTTAGTTTCTGATATAAGAGAGGGCGGGCTAGCTTCGATTCACGTCGGACTACTCCCGATTTCTCAAAAATGGTAGTTGTAATAAAATCGCGGTTTGCTCTGTTCAATTATAACAAAAATGTAATAAAATATGATGCAGGTTTCATTGCAATACGTTATTAAGTTTCGGATATACGAGTGGGCGGGCCAGCTTATGATTCACGCCGATCACTCCCGATTTCTCGAAAATGACAGGTGTAATAAAATCGCGATTTACTCTATTCAATTATAATTAAAATGTAATAAAATATGATTCAAATTTGTTGAAATGATGCATATGATGCAAAAATGTAATGGCAATATGTTTTTTAATTTCGGAGATACGAGAGGGCGGGCTAGCTTTGATTCACGCCGACCACTCCCGATTTCTCGAAAATGGCAGGCGTAATAAAATCGCGGTTTGCTCTAATCAATTATAATTAAAATGTAATAAAATATGATGTAAGTTTCATAGCAATACGTTTTTTGGTTTTGGAGATACGAGAGGGCGGGCTAGCTTACCATTCAATTTGGACCACATCAGATTTCTCGAAAATGGCAAGAGTAATAAAATCGCGGTTTGCTCTAATCAATTATAATTTAAATGTAATAAAATATGATGCAAATTTCATTGCAATATGTTTTTTAGTTTCGGAGATACGAGAGGGCGGGCTAGCTTTGATTCACGTCGGACCACTCCCGATTTTTTGAAAATGGCAGGTGTAATAAAATTGCGGTTTGCTCTAATCAGTTATAACTTAAATGTAATAAAATATGATACAAGTTTCATTGCAATACATTTTTTAGTTTCGAAGATACGAGAGGGCGGGCTAACTTACCATTCAATTTGGACCACACCAGATTTCTTGAAAATGGCAAGTGTAATAAATTCGCGATTTGCTCTGATTAATTATAATTAAAATGTAAAAAAATATGAAGCAGGTTTCATTGCAATACGCTTGTATTTTCAATATTGTAAAATTTAATTTAATTTAAATTTCGATTATCGGTGTTTGGACGTACTTGGGGTAGATGGGGTGGTTTTCACCTCCGGGTATGAAATGTTTATTTAATTTTTCTAAGAAAGAAATTAAAATATATCTCGGATGAATTTGCACGTTTTAGGTTCATTAAAATTGAAAATACCTCTTTGGGGTTGTTTTCACCCCTTAGATTTCACTGTAGGGTGTTTAAACTAGGCGGGGTCGAATGTAATAAATTTGTAATAAATTCTAGCGAAAGAACCATCTCCATACCTTATTTAGTTCAAATGTTACCAGTGGCTGGTGTAGGTTTAAATTAAACCTAGGTTGTTCGCTTATAACTAATTTACGGCAAGGGTAATAAAATTAATTTTGGTTTAATAAATTTGTAATAAAAGTGTAATAAATTATGGTATAGAAATTTTGGTGGTGGGCCGAAATGGCTGATGTAGCTTCAAGGCACTAAGATGTATAGTTGGCAACCCTACCTGTCAGTACCATATATAACCTGTTGTTTACCGAATGAATTGGAAAAATTACTATTGTTGAAAAATGTGAAATAGCAACAAAATGACATTATAATTCCCAAAATATGCCCTAGGGAAGTGTGTTGGGTGGGTATTCCTCTCGTAGATGATCTAATAATAAGTTTGAGGTATAATGTTGTTTACCAATGCCTTTCTCTACCCTTTATTTCATCTATCAGACTACTAAGGTAGATACAACTGCGCCGATCCACTCCTTAGTCTCAAGACATTTACCCTCGACCGGGAAGTGGTTATCCGACAACAATTCTAGCTAACCTCTCCAACTTATCAGGTGTCTCAATGACTATAAACAACTCGTACCTCACAACTATGTACTGGAGAATACCTAGGACATACCTCGCAAGAAAGTGAGCCGGTTTCAACCTTTTCCCCAGTCTTATAACAAAATGGGAACTATAAGCAGATTTCAGTCTCGGAGCCCTTCTGTAACCTGTGTCAATTAAGCCATCCTTACTCTATAATGATAAATCCTAGCCTACAACAATTAGTGACTATTTAACTTAATCTAAGAGCCAACCCCAACAAAACAAAAATTACAGAACCTTGCTAAATCTTGGGTATATGTGTAGCACAACAGAAATAAATCTCATATTTGCTGTGACTCGATGGAGTTGGTATGAAAATAATGTGTTACAGGTCCACTTAAATTCGACCTGTAACACCCCTCCTTTGTCTCCAGAAAATTTCGTGGAAATTTTCACACTATAGGTCCATACAGTAGACTGCTACTCATATGACTGATAAAAGGGAAAGACTAATAGGTCGATACAGTATACAAATACTCGTATGTCTAACAATGAAGAGAAAAAACCCAAAAAACCCAGTAATAAAATCTGGTAGACCACCACAAGAGACTCTTCTCCAACGACTTAAATTTCCAGACATCCTATTTAAGTATAACAGGTGGATCAGGGGACTTTAGGAATGTCCTGTAAACAAGATAGGTTATCAGATGATGATATAGAGCGCTAAAAGTGCAGGAACACCTTCCTTGCTCACCTAACACTACCCTATAATTATCAAATCCTCCAAAGAGTATACTATCCTTCAGAATATCCATAGGAGTTAAACACAATTCTACATTATATCCCTCTAGCATGGTCCTGAAATCCTTTCCGACATACTGTTTCCCATTATCCGAGACTAGAACCTCTGGAATTCCGTAAACCATAAATACATCCTCCTCAATATGACGTTTTACTATTGTTACATTAGCGGAAGAAAGGGGGAACAATAAAGCGTACTTCGTAAAAATGTCAGCTACCACCAAGATAAAACGATTTCTCTTGGGAGTCATAGGGAATGGTCCCATGAGGTCGGTACACACACTCTGCCATGGTTCAGTGACTTTTCTACCACCCATAAGTCCAGCTGTCTGTTCTGGTTTTTGCGCCTGACAAATCTCACATCCTCGAATATACTTCACGATGTCTGCCGCCATCCCCGGCCCATAATATCTCTGAATAACTCTACATTTTGTTTTAAAAATACCCAAATGACTAGCAGTAGGCTCATCATGACTTTCCTGAAGAACAGTCATGCGCAACTTCTTCGGAACAACAACCTTCCACTCGAAGCCCTCATCAAATTGAGGTCACCTGGACGACACCAACTTATACAACCGGTTCTGCTCAACCTTCCACAAAGGATACTGATCAGCATGTGACTCAGCGGTTCCCGATATATGTTTGATCGAAGTCCAAGAGAACGACCAAGATGAATGGTATAAGAGACAATGTCGTAAGGTTCTTACGATATTGTCTCTTATACCTTTCATCTTGGTCGTTTTCTTGGACTTCGATCAAAAATATATCAGGAACCGCGCGTGACGGGGCATCTGGATGATATTTACCTTTCCGGTGCGTTATATCAAAATCATAGGCTTGCATCTGTAATACCCAGCGTCCTAACCGTCCAGAGGGTTCCTTTAAATTCAGCAACCACCTCAAACTGGTGTGATCAGTAACAACGTGAAATTTGACCCCTTCAAGGTAACACCGGAATTTCTTGATGGTCCAGAGTACTGCAAGGCATTCCAATTCTGTGGCCCAATACTTAGACTCACAGGCACTAAGTGTCCTGCTAACATATGCTATGACCTTCTCTCCATCCTCAAATTCTCGGACCAATACCGCACCTAAAGCTTTTTAACTCGCATCTGTCTGAAGTATAAAGGGTCTATCAAAATCAGGACAAGTCAGTATGGGAGCCGAAACAAGGCATTCCTTAAGGTCTAGGAAGGACCTCTCTGCTTCCTCATTCCAAATAAATTTGGCCTTTTTCTTGGTTAAGTGAGTTGTGGCAAAACTCTTTCCAACAAATTAGGTATGAACCTCCGATACCATGAGGCTAATCCCAAGAATCTCCTGACTTCCTTTACCTTCGTTGGTGTAGGAAAGTTTATTACTGCATCCGTTTTGTCCGGGTCACATCTCAAGCCAAACTGATCTATTATATATCCCAAATATTTTAATTACGACTTAACAAATTCACATTTCACATTCACATTCACATTCACAAATAAAGACATATGGTTCCAGGTCATCACCGAGGGTGTTGTCTGCAAATCGCTGCCATGTAGCCTAGTATTCTTTGGAATTGGAAAAGTCCCCGACCGGGAACGGTAAAAGCCGTTTTTTCTTTACTAGACTCTTCTAGAGGCATTTGCCAGTAAGCACTCTTCAAATCAATCGAGGATAAGAACTTGGAATTCCGTAGTCTATCTAGAATCATAGAAATAAAAGAAATCGCACAGGCGTCTCTCTTAGTAACCTTGTTAACCTCTCTGTAATCTAAACAAAATATATACTCATTATTAGGTTTCTTAACCAAAACCACTGGTGAGGACCAAGCTGACGATGATACTTCCACAACCCCTAACTCCAACATTTTGTCCAATTCATCATCCATGATTTTCTTCATGTACGGTGAGACGGGATAGTACCGTTGCTTAATTGGTGTATGGTCCCCTGTGTCGATTACATGGGCCACACCTCGGGCACATCCTAAATTTGTTCCCATTTGAGAAAATTTTTCAGCCAACAACTTGTCAAGTGTATCCTTCTGTGCGCCAGTTAATAGTTCGCGTTGTACCACACTACAAGTAGCCTGAAATGTCCAGTTATCCGATGCAAATGAGGATATGAGTTCCATCTCCCTCCAAAAATCTATACCAAGTACGATCCCAAGATGGATATCCGGTGCCACCAAGCATTTAATTACCTTCCGTTTCTCTTGCAATTTTATTGGTAGGCTGAGGCTGCCAATAGTATTGCATGAAGCTCCATTCGCTACCGTTACTGCACCACAATCTGCAGCGGTCAAATCCTTCGCTCCCATGGCTTGTAGTCGACCCAAACCCTGATGTCCTATAATTGTTTGCGATGCTCCTGAATCTAGTAAACACACAAACTGCACACCAAAAATTTCTACCGTGACATGTGGTCTAGGATCTCCAGGTACCTTGGTCAACATATATCCTAACCTCGCCTTACTAAATTCTGCCTTAACGAAATCTAACCGCACAGGCCAGCAGAGATCTACCGGACACGGCTGCCGATAGCTTCGCCGCCTTGACCATTTCCCGAACACTTAGGGCATTCGGCCATCAAAACTCCTTCATGTCCACATCTGAAACAAAACTTCCGAGTTCTTGTCTCTCTGCACTGTCTAAAAATATGACCAAGTCGCTGGCAGTTCCAACATTTTCGTTGAGACTCTTCTACTGCATTGACAATAGGACGAGACCTAGGCCTAGATAAAGGTGGGAGGTTAAATCTGGTTCTAGCAAGGTACTAGGGTTATTCGATGGCATACTACGTTTTTCAGCAATATCCCGATTTCTCTCAAGTCTCTTCAATAATTTCTCCAACTCATCCACGGTATCAAAAGTAGCCAGTCCTATTATTAATGCAATAAGGAAGAATATTTTTATTCAGAACCTCCAACTTTTCGTCCTCGCTAGGTGGTTTTGGTAATCTATTAAAAAGATGAGACATCCAAACAAAATAAATTCCTATACGTTTCTGATCCCCTTGACGTCTGGCTCGAATTTCATCCCATAAATCACTTTGGTAAAAATGAGGTTGGAATTCCCCAAGCAAATTAAGCTGAAAATCAGACCACGAGTTAATTTTTCCAGCCTCCAAATTTAATTCCCCATTTTCGTGGTTCATAATGATGCTTGTGGATGTTAACTACATTGGCACTTACTGGAATTGTATCGGCAACTGCTGCTGGATCCCTACCATTCGCTGATACTTGTTCAACCGCTACCCGTTGTAATCCTCGAGCCTCCTCATCAGCCTGATCAACCTTTGCCTCAATGGTTTCCAACCTAGACTTCAAATTACCCCTAGCTCATAACATAAGTCGGTTCTCGTTCTCCTCATCCAAGGATAACCTACCTAATTTACCATACAGATGCTTCAATTTAGTGTCGACATAATGCATATTAGCCGGATTCAATCCCCTATAACCTAGTAAATACTGCTCAAGTTGCTCTACCTTAACCGTACAATTATCTATCTCGTCTACCACTGCTGGTTTAAACTCTGGTGGCAATTCCCTAACTGTTCCGAACTCTTCAGTTCGCAACAAATCTACCAACTGACGTCTCATAGACCTAACTGTCTCTCCTTGTAAATCAGTAAATCCACTTACTTTTAACTCATACAGGAGTTCGTCTCTTACTAACTTTTCTGGGTCCACTTTCGAATAGTACTCTTATAACCAATAAAACACTACCTCAATAAATTCCGTAGGAATATACCTTATATACCTATATACCTTAAGTACCAATCGGTTATCCAGGTTTAGTTTAATACACAATCTTAAAATCCAATCTTAAATACTAAATAATCACCCAAGAATAATCTATCCCCTTATTACCAAATTTGAAAAATTAATTTACAAATTTAAAGTCTGAATTCACTACAAGGACTTTTATTTTCTACTAAAATCAAAATTCAAGCCCCACATACAGGGCGCTATTTATTTGCTACGCACTTTCCTATATATAGGTACCGGGTTTCCCATTTCATTTGACTAATGGCAATTAACATGGGCTATTACATTTCATTGAATTTTATGTTCCCAGGCCACACTATGAGAAATATTGCTAACGGAATCGATAGTACTGACTGTTAAACACTTCTGATTACCAAAATACTAAAGCGAAATGCTGTTTTAATTAAAATATTAATAAAAATGTGTTTTAAGTTAATAGATGTAGTTTACATAAGTCTTTTAGTGACATTACGTTACGTCAACGATTGGAGTAGCTGGTTGAGCGTCCGTCTTTCAATCTGAACTTCGCGGTTTTGCAGGTTCAAATCCCACCAGGGACAACTTTTTTTTATTTTACTTTTTCATTAATTTCAAATTATTAGTGTTTACTTATTCGAACAAATATGGTTCAATGTCAGTACCTTGTTATTATTTTTGAAAGTCACAATATTTACTTATCAGCAAAAAATAAAACATGGTTTAATTGGTTCGTTTCCTTTATCTTTAGCTAAAGCTACTATCTTACAAAATAAGTAATCAATAAGCAACATATTTTTTATTTATTACGTGCACTGTGCTTTTACTAATAGTGTACTTATCTCTGCTAATAGTTACTACATATTATACCTCAATCTGGATATTGAGTTAAACAGTTACAGAGGAACTGTCGTGAATTAGTAATAGGTTTTTTTAATGAAAAACTATAATTCTAAAATTATGAGTTTTTTCAACATATTTTAAAAAACCTTTAAATTTAGAATTAGTTTTTTATTTAAAAAAAACCTATTACTAATTCATGACAGTTCCTCTGTATCTGTTTAACTCAATATCCAGATTGAGGTATAATATGTAGTAACTATTAGCAGAGATAAGTACACTATTAGTAAAAGCACAGTGCACGTAATAAATAAAAAATATGTTGCTTATTGATTACTTATTTTGTAAGATAGTAGCTTTAGCTAAAGATAAAGGAAACGAACCAATTAAACCATGTTTTATTTTTTGCTGATAAGTAAATATTGTGACTTTCAAAAATAATAACAAGGTACTGACATTGAACCATATTTGTTCGAATAAGTAAACACTAATAATTTGAAATTAATGAAAAAGTAAAATAAAAAAAAGTTGTCCCTGGTGGGATTTGAACCTGCAAAACCGCGAAGTTCAGATTGAAAGACGGACGCTCAACCAACTACTCCAATCGTTGACGTAACATAATGTCACTAAAAGACTTATGTAAACTACATCTATTAACTTAAAACACATTTTTATTAATATTTTAATTAAAACAGCATTTCGCTTTAGTATTTTGGTAATCAGAAGTGTTTAACAGTCAGTACTATCGATTCCGTTAGCAATATTTCTCATAGTGTGCCCTGGGAATATAAAATTCAATGAAATGTAATAGCCCATGTTAATTGCTATTAGTCAAATGAAATGGGAAACCCGGTATAAAAAAAAAGAAATAGTCTGTAGTACTCTAGTGGATTGTCACAAGTACGCAACCATAAAAATTCCGGGATGCTCAGTCGGTTTTATGGGCGGGGTACAAATCTATATCGGCTTTTATACTAGCCAGAAACAAAATAGAGAGGGCGCCACGAGTTTCGTAAAATTACCAGTCGAAGCCCGAAAACTGCCTAGCTCTTTCAGGAACCCACTAGTGAACTAAAGGAAAAAATAGGGTAGGAAGTAGTAAACCCCCGTATGTTTGTAAATTTCAATTTAATTGGTGTGTTAAATTCTTAATTGACTTTAAGACGAACTGAGGGTTCGATCTTAATCGAATTACTACAATATCTGAATTGAAGATGTAAATACAAAAATAATTTTCAGACTACAATGCCAGTGAATTCAACTTTTGCCACCTAAACAATATGGTGGTAACAAGCGGGATGATATATACTCTAATCTACTAACCCAATTCAGTGGACTAATATAAAAACACAATATTGGTAACCTGCACTCGCCATAACTTACATCAGCAAAATACGCTGTACCTAGAACCAAGCGTGACGTCGCGTAGGCTTAACAATAAGGATCCTGGAAAAAAAAATGGGTTACCTTCTTAAGAGTGGGCTACCACAAATGTCCACCGAAATTAATAGATAAATAAATCCCTATAATAACCTATCTATATAACCTTAATTACTAAACATGGACAGCACTATGTTGTAAATAATATACTCTGAACATTTATTACATATAAATAACTAAGAAAACTGACACTTAATCGGCAGACTAACAATTAACCATATGCTAAACTGGACCTGGACCCCGTTACCTGTTTGGCAAGACTATAACTATCGTTATACCCCCAACTGTACTTTACTGTTCTCGATATATGAACAATTAACTCAACGGTAAGTACTATTAAAAATGGACTTAAACTCTACATATGTATACTCTGTGTAATAGTAAAATATTCCCCAATTAAGAATCTACTGGTGGTGCCAAGGTTACAAGAAAATTGGATGGTACGTGTAGCTCCACAAAGAAAATGTAAGTAGGTGTAGTTTATCTGATCTGCTGAGGCAGCTGATGAAGATCTTCCCTAGCCACTAGATAGACGTCAACCTACTCGCTGGGGAACCTCAAGACTAATGGGATCTATCAATCCTCCAACTTCTCGGTAGTCCACCCAGGTAACCCGCTGAGTTCTTCACCAGCCCTGTCGAAATCCTACTCAAATCCGGGGCATGCGGTCGTCACCATAAATCAGATCAAGGGGGCAGGCCAGATAGGCTTGCTACCAAATGGATGAGCGGCAGGAACAGTCGACTAATGAAAAAAACAAGCGGAGACACCAAAACTTCTTCAACCAGAGATCACTCAGGGTACAATTTCCTTAGGCCCACCGATTCACACTATTCAAATCTCCACACAGAGATACCGAGACAAGGAGCGACTGGCTTCAAGTCAACCAGATGCTATCCATAAATAACCAAACTCGGGCCAAGTCCAAACCAACAATAAAAAAAATCGCCCATAAACCAAAACTAGGCCATAAAAAAAACCCTCCTGGGAATCAACATAGGGTTTGCCCAAACAAAAATATGCTAGCCACGCTGTCAGCTTATATCTATTTAATATTCATCTTGCCTACAAAATATTCTGTGGACCACACCTTACCCAACCAGAACATCCATTTATTTGGGTTTATCCCACAAATCCATAAATGATGGGTCCAGTTTAACGTGAATATTCACTAAGTTGCTAGACAGCGTGGCGGCTTCGGTTGATCCAAATTCGAAAAGAACAGAACTCCATAAGGACTGTCTACACTGTACCATATATACAGTGCGAACGTTTAGAATTGAAACCATAAATGAAATGCGCCCTGTAGATTTTTCGCAAAAACGCTCGGACACGTCAATTCTTAAATTCAATTGCGCTTCTTTTGATACCATTGTTTTGGATATGATGTCATTAGGTAATCTCTGTGACGTCATCATGATATTTTTTCAAATGGGAATGTCCAGTTCTTTCATTAATTTTAAATAGAGAAAATATTCCTGAAAATGGCAATATACGACACTATGGCCTTAAAGTGGATAGTTTTTGAGATAAAGGGCTTTGAAGTTCGAAAAAAGAAAAAGTAGGCTAGTCAAAAAAAACTGTTTATGACAACATAACTAACAAATGGATCTAACTACGAACTGTAATCCTTGTGCTTCTTGACAATAGACAAGCCTCTGTTGAAATTCTTGTAATACTTTATTGATTGTGTAGCTCTAATTTCATCTCGAATTTTTGTTTTTAATTTGTTAATATCCCATGGTTTATTATTATACAGTTTAGATTTAAGATAAACCACAAAAAGAAATCAAGGGGTGTGAGGTCAGGGGATCAGGATCAAATAATTGAATTTTTTTTTGACTAGCCTACTTCTTCTTTTTTCAAACTTCAAAGCCCTTTACGTCAAAAACTATCCACTTTAAGGCCATAGTGTCGTATATTGCCATTTTCAGGAATATTTTCTCTATTGAAATTTAATGAAAGAACTGGACATTCCCATTTGAAAAAATATCATGATGACGTCACAGAGATTACCTAATGACGTCATATCCAAAACAATGCCATCAAAAGAAGCGCAATTGAATTTAAGAATTGACGTATCCGAGCGTTTTTGCGAAAAATTTACAGGGCGCATTTCATTTACGGTTTCCATTCTAAACGTTCGCACTGTATAATACTACTAAACTGCTGTGCAAAATTCAAGGAACACATGAAATTTTGGTCACACTTTCACACTGTATATCTTCGGTTAAAATTAACCGATTGGGATAAAATTGGAATCGTTTTGTCGGAAAATTCATTGGTAATTTATACAGTGGCTATTAAATACGAAGTAATTTGTATCCTATGATATACAGGGCGTTAGTCAACCTCTTTACATTTTTATAAAAATTTGACCAGCTCCTAATTCTTTCACAGCCGTTGCGGATTTTCTTTTATTACTTACATTTTATCCTTAGGCTCATACCCCCAGACGTTTTTTCCAGTTTTGGTCTAACGCCGTTCTTTATAGAGATACGAAGTTTTTCGAAAAACGACAACACGGCTTTAGAAATGCAGCATAAATTGAATATGACTTGGAAATTTTCATGTTATGTGCCTGTAATGATGGGTAAGGATAAACTTTCTTTTCAATTGCCAGTTACATCTATACAGAGTACGTCAAAAAGTAGCTAAAGATGCGAAATTCTGCACGAACCCCCAGAATTTGGTCATCTCTTATCGCGGTTACGGTTAGCCTATGGATTAAAACCACTTTGACTTTATTGACAGACCCGAACCCCCAGACGTTTTTGCTAACTTTGATCTAACGCGGTTCTTTATAGAGTTACGAATTTTTTCGAAAAAATACACACGATTTTAGAATTATCGCATAAATTGAATGAGAGTAGGCAGTTTGCATGTTCGATGTCTGTAATTGGGTATAAGGATTAAATTTATTTTTAATTGTCAGTTACATACATACAGGGTATGTCAAAATGCAGCAAAAATGCGAGTTTCTGCACGAACCAAGAAATTGGTCACATTTTATGGCGGTTAAGGTTACAGTCAGCCTATGGATTTTAACTACTTTGACTTTATCTACAGGATCCTACCCCCAGACGTGTTTGCCAACTTTGGCCAAAGGCCATTGTTTATAGAGATACGAATTTTTTCGAAAAAATACAACACGACTTTAGAATTTCTGCATAAATTGAATGAGACTTGGTAGCTTGCATTTTAGGTGTCTGTAAAGGTTTGTAAGGATTACATTTGTTTTTAATTGCCAATTACATCTATACAGGGTACGTCAAAATGCCGCAAAAATTCGTGTTTCTGCACGACTTTCGACTTTTTATTGAATTTTTTTAATTGATGAATACATAATAAATAAACGAAAAATTTAATATTTTGTAGGGCCACCACAATTTTACAGCACAGCTTGGCATCTTCTCCATACTTCTAATTAAATTAGATATTATTTCTTGAGGTATCAATTCACATTCCTCTTCTATAGATCGCTTCAACTGACCGAAGGTTTTAATATGTTCATCTCTTACTCTAATTTGTAGCTTGAGGTGAACATGTTGAGTTGCAGTCTGGAGATTTGGGTGGACATTTCATTATTCTGATGAAGGTCACCTCTCATTCATACCCCTTCATATTAATATTCTTTCGTCTGAATGATTTGAAACACATTTTAAAAATCTATCAATATTCCATAAATATTTTAAAGTGATTCAAATGAATCGCACATCAAATTTACAAAACTGCAGTAAATCAATTTTAGAAGATTAAAAAATTGTTTTGTGTGATTTTTATTATAATTACATCTTAAATAAATACGAGTCTCTACATAGGGATCTCAGCTATTATAAAAGATAGGAATACGCTCAAATGGGGAAAGTTTTAGAGAATTTTATGCTGATTTCAAATCTGCATTGAAAGTTATCGTCAATTGTTTTTCGAGATATTTAAAAAAAACGAAAAACCGAAGAATTTGTTTTTTGCCAATAACTCGCTAATGGTTAATCTGACACTTTTAAAAATTTTACATTATTAGTACACTTTTTAAAGACGAACATTTTGGCATAAACAAAAATTACAAGGCACTCTTTGTTTTTCTGTTATGAACCACAACTTTGCTATTTCTTGTGGTCGCCATATTGGATTTTTATATCATATTTTAAACCCAAAAATTCTCTTGCCAACGATGTATCATAAGCCTATAAAAGAATTTTTAAAATTGGTGAAATATTGAAAAAATCATTTTTTTACAAGTTTACTTTAGAAGTTGGCTGTGCCATGAAATGTTTTCTGTCATAAGTGTTAAATAAAACTGCTTAGAAAGAGTTAACGTGTCAGTGTTTTTATAAAGTGAAAATATGGAAAGAGTTCACAAATTGTCAAATGAAGAAAAGTTTGATATGCTTACGCTTTATTTACAAGCTCACCGTAATGCGGAAATTGCATCTACCAGATATTTGGAATTATATCCAGAAAGACAGCAGCCGCATAAAACATATTACAGGAGAATTGCTACCAATTTATTGAATTATGGTGCATTTGAGAATAAGAGGAACAACTATGAAAAAGATAACCATGATCGTGACGTAAACGTTCTTAATATAATAACTGAAAGTCCGTCAACATCTGTAAGATCTGTTCAGCATCAAAGTAACATCCCGAAGTCTACCGTTCATCAAATTTTGAAAAAACATGGATATCATCCTTACAAACCTACTATTGTCCAAGGTCTTCGCGAAGGTGATTATGATAGGAGATTGCAATTTTGCCAGTGGTACATAGAAAAATGCAGAGAAGTTCCTGAGTTCTCTAATTTGGTAATATGGTCCAACGAGACCCGTTTTACTAATTGTGGGGTATTTAACAAACATAACAGACATCATTGGAGTATCCAAAATCCCCATGTGATGGAACAGCGACGATTGCAGTCTAGATTTGGGTTTAACGTTTGGTGTGATCTTTTAGGTATTTTTATCTTCATTAATGATATTGTGAATAAATAAGCTAGTCATTAATGTATCATGTTAATGTATAATTATTTTAGGAAATCGTTTGGTTGGTCCGTTTCTTTTCGATTACTACCTTAGTGGGGAACGATATCTAAACCTATTAAGAGAAGAAATAATTCCAGCAATTAGAAGGCTTGTACCCAATGCAGCTGAATTTCAAAGATTGTGGTTTCAGCAGGATGGTTGTCCGGCACATAATACTGTAGAAGTTAGAACATATTTAACCCATTGTTTTGGGCAAAATGTTATTGCGAACAATGAATCAGTTATGTGGCCGGCAAGATCCCCAGATCTTACGCCACTCGATTTTTATTTGTGGGGACAAATTAAAAATGAAATTTACGAATTTGAACCACCCGTTAATAGAAATGAATTAGAAGCTAGAATTAGAGAAGCGTTTAACTTGTTAAACGGAAACACATTAGGAAGCAGTGGCGGCTCGCGGGTTCAAAAATGCGTGAAGAGCTAGCTAATATTTTTATATTTTTAAGCACTCACCTAGTTTTTATATATCAGGTCGATTCTTCTGTCCAACCTGATATATAAAAACGACTGTTCGGCGTTTGCGAAATCAAAATTGCATTTACTTCACGACAGGTCACAGATTACTGACAAGACAAGTTGGGAAAAGGAGAGCGCGAAGCGCACTCCCACATAATGGCTGAACTCTTCACTTGCACCGTAAGGAGTGGGAGCTCGTCTTGGCTCGTCCCTTATAATGACGTCAGCTGTAAAAGCGTTCCCATGGAAACGCAGTGTACTGATGCAGGTTTAGCGATTTTGACTCGACGCCTCTTCACCACAAACGGCTACGTACATTCTTTTTATATTTTGTAACGTTTACGTGTGTGTAGCGTATGATAAATATATTAATATTAAATATATTTACTTATTATTACATTGCGTTAGTAATAAAGAAAATCTATTTTGGTAATATCTTCACTATTCATACTGAGTTTAAAAAATAGCATTGAATATTTTTTGTGAAGAGGCACTTCACCTACTTCACCTGAATAGCCGCCACTGTTAGGAAGAGTTATGAGAAAGATTTTAAAGAACTGTGAAATGTGTCGTAATGCAAATGGACGTCACTTTGAGCATTTGCCTAATAATGCTTAATTATGGATGCTTCATTTTTTAGTTCTGGTTGTTTTTAATACTTACTACTATTAGACTAAAGATATTCATATCAATATAATGGTTATCTTTTTCATAGTTGTTCCTCTTATTCTCAAATGCACCATAATTCAATAAAGTAGTAATAATTCTCCTGTAATTATGTTTTGTAAGGTTGCTGCCTCTGGATACAATTCCAAATATCTAGTAGATGCAACTTTCGCAATACTGTGAGTTTGTAAATAAAGTGTAAGCATATCAAACTTTTCTTCATTTGAGAAATTGTGAGCCCCATATTTTCATTTAACGCAATTCATAAGTCATTTTGTATGACACTTGTGACAGAACGGGAAATATTTACATTTCATGGCACAGTCAACTTCTAAAGTAAACTTGTAAAAAAATAATTTTTTCAATATTTCACAAATTTTAAAAATTCTTTTATAGGCTTATGATACATCGTTGGAAAGAGAATTTTTGGCTTTAAAATATGATATAAAAATCCAATATGGCCACCATAAGAAATAGCAAAGTTGTGGTTCATAACAGAAAAACAAAGAGTGCCTTGTAATTTTTGTTTATGCCAAAATGTTCGTCTTTAAAAAGTGTACTAATAATGTAAAATTCTTAGAAGTGTCAGATTAACCATTAGCGAGTTATTGGCCAAAAACAAATTCTTCGGTTTTTCGTTTTTTTCAAATATCTCGAAAAACGATTGACTCACGATAACTTTCAATGCAGATTTGAAATCAGCATAAAACTCTCTAAAACTTTCCCCATTTTGACTCGAATTTTGGACAGTCTGTATAATAAGGTTGATTGATATGTTATGTAGAGACTTATTCATTAATTTTAAAGATTGGAGCGCATTATATTCACGGCATAATTCTTAATAAATCTCTAATCGGAAAAATGAAAGAAGAATATAATAAATATGAAGAACAGTGTTAGGCCAAAGTTGGCTAAAACATCTATGGGTATGAGCCTGTGGATAAAGTCAAAGTGGTTAAGATCCATAGGCTGACCTTAGAAAAGTGACCAAATTCTCGGTTCGTGCAGAAACTCTCATTTTTGCAGTATTTTGACGTACCCTGTATGTATGTAACTGACAATTAAAAATAAATTTAATCCTTATATATTACAGACACCGAAAATGCAAACTATCAAGTCTTATTCAATTTATGCAGTAATTCTAAAGTCGAAAAAATTATTGGTTCGTGCAGAAACACGAACTTTTGCGGCATTTTGACATACCCTGTATAGATGTAATTGGCAATTAAAAACAAATGTAATCCTTACAAACCATTACAGACGCCGAAAATGCAAGCTGCCAAGTCTCATTCAATTTATGCAGAAATTCTAAAGTAGTGTTGTATTTTTTCGAAAAAATTCGTATCTCTATAAACAATGGCGTTAGGCCAAAGTTGGCAAACATGGCTGAGGGTAGGATCCTGTAGATAAAGTCAAAGTGTTAAAAATCCATAGGCTCACCGTAACCTTAACCGCGATAAAATGTGACCAAATTGTTGGTTCGTGCAGAAACTCGCATTTTTGCTGCATTTTGACGTACCCTGTATGTATGTAACTGACAATTAAAAATAAATTTAATCCTTATACACAATTACAGACATCGAACATGGAAACTGCCTAGTCTCATTCAATTTATGCGATAATTCTAAAATCGTATCGTTTTTTCGAAAAAATTCGTATCTCTATAAAGAACCGCGTTAGGTCAAAGTTAGCAAAAACGTCTGGGGATACGAGTCTGTAGATAAAGTCAAAGTGGTTCGTGCAGAAATTCTCATCTTTAGCTACTTTTGAAAGTACCCTGCATAGATGTAACTGGCAATTGAAAAGAAAGTTTATCCTTACACATCATTACAGGCACATAACATGAAAATTTCCAAGTCTTATTCAATTTATGCTGCAATTCTAAAGCCGTGTTGTCTTTTTTCGAAAAACTTCTTATCTCTATAAAGAACGACGTTAGACCAAAACTGGCAAAAACGTCTGGGGGTATGAGCCTAAGGATAAAATGTAAGTACCTAATAAAAGAAAATCCGCAACGGCTGTGAAAGAATTGGGAGCTGGTCAACATTTTGTAAAAATGTAAGGGGGTTGAATAACGCCCTGTATATCATAGGATACAAATTGCTTCGTAATTAATAGCCCTTGTATAAATTACCAATGAATTTTCCGTAAAAACGATTCCAATTTTATCCCAATCGGTTAATTTTAACCGAAGATATACAGTGTGAAAGTGTGACCAAAATTTCAGGTGTTCCTTGAATTTTGCACAGCAGTTTATATGGAGCGTATGTAATCTATCATGTTTCACATGTGAAGCCAAATTAGAGTAGTCCAGAATCATATCTATTGTCTCTTTCACGGAGAAAATACCAAATACGCATGCGCAACAAACCGCGGGAATTTTGCTCCATATACTGTAGAATACAATAAATTAACTTTATTTTATATTGTATTTTATCTACATATAACGGTTTTTCAATCTTGTTGTTTTATCAAGTTTACCAAAATAGTGAATGCAGTTTGTATTTCAAAAGAAAATTTTAAAAATACATACTTAACCCTGAACGTACCGTGCGGGGTCCCTTCGGGACCCCAGACGCAGCATTCCTGTTATATTTTGGTTAATTGAACATTTTGGCGACATTGCCTCTAGGTATACATGGAGAACGTCGGCTCTGCTGCTATTGTCAGTACCGTACAAAGATTTGTTGCTTTTGGACCGAGTTACAATCGATTTAGGTAAGTGGGGTCTCGCAAGGACCCCTCATGGATGTTTACGGTCGCTAAATTTGTTAAGGTTATAATTTATTTTTCTTTCATTTCTTTTTTTAGTTTTTACCAAAAATAGATTTTAAAAGTCGTTGGGAGCAGACACGACCTTTGTCGCAAAGGGAACAAGAAGAACTGACTGAAAATCTTAATTTAGAAGATTCCGATTTAGAAAACGTTTATGAGAGCTAAGACGGCCGAGAAGATGACGATCAGTTTTGGTCTTTGTTTTTTTTTTGTTTTTAGTTTAAACAGTTTTGTTTTTTATTGGATTTTATGTATTAATGCCAAATAAATATGTTTACAAAAATCCGAGTAGGTAGTCGTATTTTTACAAAAATTAGTGGGGTCGCAAAGGGACCCCCATGGCAATTTACGTTACTTTTAAAGTCATGGTATGTTGAGGGTTAAGGTATGCGACTTCATATGAAATATTTCCTTCGCACAAAAGACAAAACCTCGACTGAGTTTTTCGTTTCCGCATTTTGCGATATCTGTGAAATTAAATTAATGAAAATGAGGTACAGTATAATTCATATAATTCACTACATATTTAAATTTACAAAATGTTCTTATGTACCGACACTTGCAGTTGTGACTGTAAAAATACCGTCTAAATAATTTGATGAGTAAATGTCTCTAATCACTAATAAGTCTAATATATGAACAAAACTAAAACTACAAGATACACTTAAATAAAACACTTCTAAATAGCCGGCACTAACAAAAACGTGACATAACCCGCAGACCACAAAGAGTTACATAACCACACCACAAAACACATACAGGGTGTTCCACGTAGACCTTCCATTAGACGTTTCTAGAATACTACACCTACTGGAATTCTGAAAATTTATATACGGGTGTTTCTCACAATTTTCTATCGATTAAAAATATTGCCGATGACGTCACACTTCCGGTTCTAACGGAAGTAGGCATCAACTCGCTTCTTTCAAATGGAATGAGCTATTTTTTATTTCATTTTTGGATTCTACGTCAAATTTAAAGGTAAGTTTCATAAGAATGCCCTATCCCTAAACACAAACATTTCTGAGATATTTCGACTTTTTCAAAAATTTTGGGAAAAACATATTTACGGTTAATCGGTTCTATCTCTTCTAGTTTTTAATCTAGAGGGCTAAAATTTTACACGGGAAATACTAAAAGGTATCCAAACATCTGTAGTATTCGAAAATTGATGCAAGTTACACAGGGCGTCGAAAAAACACCGACCTTTGTGTCAAATTGAAAATTCAATAACTCAGTAATTTTAAATACAACACCCTATGTTTTATAATACTAATGGATGTAGCTTTTAATTCGCTTTCGATTGGTATTAACATTCCCTATACCTAAATTCCACCGATTTGAAGATATCTGGATAATACCGCTGCAACGAAAATAATTCAACAGTCAGCTGCAGGTTGGCTGGGAAACAAAAAATTTAAATGTCACTTAGCGTACTTATTTATTTAGCAAAATTGTAGTCATTGTTGTAAAGTGAGTTTGCCGATTAGTTGTAATATTTTTAATAATAATGGCATACTCCGGTTACACAAACGAAGACTTTTTAAATTTAATTGTCGTTTACGCGGAGTGTAATCAAATTGTTAGTAGAACATGTCGTAGTTTGCAGAGTCCAGATAAACAAAGACCAACTAAGGACATGGTCAGAAGACTATTAAAGAATTGCATACCTATTAAAAGACTATAAAGGCGATTAAAGAATATTATTTTTTTTATTCTTAATGTTATTATTGTGAATTGTGAATATTGTAGATATTTAAAATAAATGCATATTGTATTAGTTGTCTCAATTATTTCAAAAAGTACAATTTAAGTTCTGTCTGGTTCATTTTGAATGTTTTAATGAGTAATATTAAAGTAATGTTATTTCAGAACCAATACCTAATTAAAAATTAAATAAAAAATTTAAACTTATTTAAACCTAACCAAATTAAAAAACGTACGCTAAATGCTAAATTGTGTTTATTTAAAAATTCCACATGACTATCTAAACAGTGACAATGACGTTTGATAAAAATTTCTTCACATTTAATGTTTTTCCCCAGCCAACCTGCAGCTAACTGTCGGATTATTTTCGTTGCAGCAATAATGTCCAAATATCTTCAAATCGGTGGAATTTAGGTATAGGGAATGCTAACACCAATCTAAAGAGAATTAAAAGCTAAATCCATTAGCATTATAAAACATAGGGTGTTGTAAATAAGCGAGTTATTGAACATTCGGTTTGACACAATTGGTCGGTGTTTTTTCGATGCCTTGTGTAACTCGCATCAACTTTCGAATATTCCAGATATTTGGATACCTTTTAGTATTTCTCGTCTCAAATTTTAGCCCTCTAGATTAAAAACTAGAAGAGATAGAACCGATTAAGCGTAAGTATGTTTTTTCCAAAATTTTTAAAGTCGAAATATCTCAGCAACGATTGAGTTTAGGGATAGGGTATTCTTATGAAACTTGCTTTTAAATTTGACGTAGAATCTAAAAATGAAATTAAAAAATAGTATATTCCATTTAAAGTAAGCGAGTTGATGTCTACTTCCGTTAGATGTCTACTTCCGGAAGTGTGACGTCATCGGCAATACTTTTAATCGATAGAAAATTGTAAGAAACCCTCGTACATAAACTTTCATAATTCCAGTAGGCGTTGTATTCTAGAAACGTCTAATGGAAGGTCTACGTGGAACACCCTGTAGTAGGTAAGCAAAACCACTATCAAGCCACTTTTTAAATGGGGAAAAGTGGATGGCATGTGTCCATCAGCGGCTAACTTCAGGAAAGAATTTCAGATTAACCTCGCAATAGGAGATGTTGGCGCGGTCTTCGGCTAAAGGGGGTGATCTTCAGCATGGGGGACAGTGACCAGAGGCTGTAGATCGGAGTTCTGCCGCCAGGATATTCTAGGGTGCGCTGTTTAGGGGGACGTGGAGTGCAAGGGGCTGTGGTACGTGGGGATGATCTTCAGCGTGGTCGACAGTGACCAGAAGGTGTAGTTCGGAGTTCTGCCGCCCGGAAATTATAGACGGCGCTGGTGTGAGGATGATTTATTACCTTATCCGAGAGTCGGTGGAATTCCAGGAAATGAGTCTAATCAATCTGTCAATTAAATGGTAACAACGAGTGATTTATTGATATCAGAGATTTTTCTTAGAACCCTGGCCATGAACATAAGCTGAGTCAGCAAGTTCAGATATGTCGGTATAACTCATCGAGAGAGTCACGTGATTCACAGCTCGAGGTTAGATTACATCATCACAATAGTTGTTTTTTAAAAGTGGTATTCGATGTCTGGATTTGATTATAATATTTTATAAGTATATAAAGATGCGCGGGGTGTGTATTTATATATTGTAACTAAGAAATATGTATTTTACTATATTATTTCCTATGCTTTATCACACACAGGCACCTACCGACGTGTTTTAACAGGCTTATTCCCGCATTGGAACAAATATGTACTACCGTATTACTCATTTAAAACATATTCTGTTGAATTTAACTTGGGTACCTATAATATTGGTTTGAATCAGATTCAAAAAATTAATACATAAATATTAAATTACATATTGAAGTCGGAAATGATAAAATACCATATTTGTTTTATAAATAAATATACTAATTTCTGCCGATTATGCATTATCTCATTCAATGCTGTTAGATACTTATGCAGAGATAAACGTACGTTTTGCTTTACCAAATATCACAAATTTTTTTTTTTTCGTTTATTTCGTTTATTTAACGTCGGCCTATTTCCGCGACTAAGGCCAATCACCGACGCCAGGAGACGAGCAACCCCCAACCTGGAAATTTGGCCGAACCTCCACTTTTTATAGCAGGGTAGGGATATTTTACTTGCCTATCATTTCATAGACAAGGGATCTCCGGCTTTACATCCTATCCAAGGGATGGTACGTCTTCTACGCAAATTTGCATAGCTTCTGTGAATTCACCGACGTACAGGCCACTAGAAGATGCGGGCAAGCGCCGACGGTCTTCCCTGCATGGTCACCCATCCAAGTACTAACCGCCACCTACCTTGCTTGCCGCTCATATCGTTAATATAAACGCCAAGTTGCTACCACGGCTTGCCCAAATTTCACATATGAATTTAGTAACGTATAAATAACTTATTACATACAGAGTGATTTAATTTATTTGCTATTTCATAAGTAGATATTATTATTTGTGTTGTAAAGAAATGAACAAGTTAAATTGATTTGGTTGGATTCCAGGAATTTCATGTGATCAGACATGATAAATTATTGTTTTCGGTATCGTAATCTTTAGATAGTTCGATTCCAGGAATTTTATATGAGGCGGCAAAATATTGTTACATATATTTTCTCAAGGTGTCCACAAACAAGTCTAGACTCGAGGCTGCAAATATTCAATCTCAGTTCGAGGTTAAATGACATCATCACAGTGCCAGTAAATATGATAAATAAATATGATTGGTATAAGTTATAATTAAACAAATCTAAGACGCTGCTAGTTTCGGATTCTGGAGAGTAGTCGCGTGATCCATAGCTTATATTATTCAGAGTGTGTACCTAACCAATCAGAGTACATCATCAAACTGCGCAAAATTCAAATATCAGTATACAGGGTGTATCAAATTAAAAGCTATACAGGGTGGACCAGACAAGAAAGTAACCTTCCGATTAAAGAAAAATCATGCGCAGTAAGTTCCGATATTTAAACAGAAAAAAACATGGTGTTAATTATATTTGTATCTCCATAAATAGGAAGTCTATTGGTAATAATAGTATCTTGGGCTCTGAATAAAAAACTTGCGGTTACTAGATTTAAATATATTATAATAGGAGTCTTAGTCTATATTTACGTGTATTTAAATGATAATTTGTTTCAAAGGAGTTACTTAAATTAACATAGATCCTTAAGGAAAAAACCAGCAGTGTTTATAGAGGTCTTTCGGGACATGAGCCATGAGCCAGACACTTAGAACCGTGAGCTGGTATGGAACAGAATACAGATATTTTTCAAACAGGTATGGAACAGAAAACAGGCATTTGCAAACAGGTATGAAACAGAAAGACCTGTGTAAGCAATAATAAATCTGTCAGTTAATATTAACAAATGACTATTGTAGTTTGACGTCTAAGATAACATTAATTTTAATGTCATTGTAGAAACTGCATTAAGCTGTCATCTGTCGGTAGACAGTAGAATGTAATGGTGAAAGGAATCTGTAATGCGGTTGGAGACGCTATCTGTAGGTGGTCGATCGTAATCAACTTGGTAATAGAGGGAAATTTGAAGACTATAAATTTTAATTATACAGGTTGGTAGTGGAGGTAGGATGTTAGAAACAGCGTAATGTTTGAAGGAGGGATATTTAAAATCTGGATAAATCATGGATTTGACTTATACGGTTGGTAGCAGAAATAGGGTGTTGGTAACAGCGTAATATTGAAGGAGGGATATTTAAAATCTTGAACTATGAACTTGATTTATCCGGTTGGTAGCAGAAATAGGGTGTTGGTAACAACGTAATATTGAATGAGGGATATTTAAAATCTGGAGAATCAGATTTGATTTATACGGTTGGTAGCAGAAATAGGATGTTGGTAACAACGTAATATTGAAGGAGGGATATTTAAAATCTTGAACTATGAACTTGATTTATCCGGTTGGTAGCAGAAATAGGGTGTTGGTAACAGCGTAATATTGGATGAGGGATATTTAAAATCTGGAGGATCATAGATTTGATTTATCTGGTTGGTAGCAGAAATAGGATGTTGGTAAAGGGATATTTAAAATCTTGAACTATGAACTTGATTTATACGGTTGGTAGTGGAGAGAAGGAGGGATATTTGAAATTTGTAGAATCGAGGAATGGATTTATACAAATTGAAACTTTATTAAAAACAATGTATGTCAGAACTCGGAGTCGAAGGTCTTCAGAGTTTCAGTCTGTTGCTCTCCCAACTGAGCTATTCTGACAAGTAAATAAAACATCATTATTGATATAAAATATAATTAATCTCTTGATTACAAACATATTTTTACAATATATTCATAAGATATGACATTGGCATTTGAGAATAACATGAAGGATTTTTAAATTACAATATTAATCTACTATATCATAACCTATATATTGTACAACAGATACATCTTATATTAATCGATTATTCCAGCTTCACGTAATTCACTAATAATAATAGCTAAAATTTTATTATCGTGAGAATCGGTATTTCCTGCAGCCTTTGATACATTCAAAAGTTTCAACCTATCAACAAGCTCGTTCACATTATCCCAATAAATATATTCAATAGGTTTTTCGTTGTAAACCATACTACTTATACCTGATCCACTATGAGATTGAATAGATTTCCTACTCAGTTTACTACTTCTACTCTTAAATAATGGTTTTACTATGTGTTTTTTTTATGTGCACTACTAGCTTCTAGAATTTCCTTATAATCAGCTAAATATTGTTCATCGTAATCTTTTGGATTTTTCATAAATAGCAGTTCGTATAAGCCTCGTTTTCCTCCATACATTTTATTACCAATTTAGCATTGGTAATTTATTCCCGCATTGGAACCAATATGTAGTACCGTATTACCTATGTACAATTTATTCATTTCATCGCTAAATCTGACTCCATAGGTTTCATCATAGTCATTACTTCTATTATAGAGTCCCTGTACGTAACTTTTAGCTAAAGAGGGATACTGTTCACTGTAGTCATTTCTTGTACCTTCATACGTATCTTCGATAAGTTCCTCTTTTTCTTCTTCTTCTTCTTTTGGTTTTAATACTGCTGTTGGAAAAAATATCTTACTGTCGTTCTCTACTAATGGAACATTTAAAGATTTGAGTTCTTTTAGCGGGTCGATAACGGGTTTCCATATTCGATTAATAGTTTCTTCTTCCTCAGCTTTTCCCAATTTTAACGCTAGGTACTTCTTTCTGATAGACTTTGATGCTTTCTTGATTCTTTCTTTAAGTGCTCTATCTTTTTTCAAGTCATATGGTCGTTTTTCTTTGACCTGATTATACTTTTCGAATGTTATCTTATTGGACTTCATTGTTGAACAGAAAACAGGTATTTGCAAACAGGTTTAGAAGAGCTGTTAAACAGGTCTACATTGGTTTAGTGTTGAACTAATACTAACTTAATGTCTCAAATCATATACTTATATACTGATCAAAACCTATTTTTAAATCATTCATGACATTAAAATAAAACCATTATATTGTACACATCACTAAAAACTAAACTATTTCATATTCAGCAACATCCATTTCCCCAATTATTATTATTTTCTGTGCTAGTTCACTTTCATGCTCTCATTCTGATAAAGTAAGATTCATAATTAAAGTAAGAGCACATCTTCAAGTAATAAATTATGATTTGTTTATATATTACAATGTATTGGAATAATCTAATAAAAAGTGAGTGGTAGAATCTCGAAACCTGCACGTAACCTCAAACCATCTTTCAGATGTTATTTTAAAAGTTATGTAATATTATGTACTTATGAAATAATATAGAAAGTATGAGTACTCTTTCACTTTTCGAACTGATATATTAAGTTGGTACTTAGGATATGGTTCTAGCTACACGAGGGACCAGGTAATAATAATAATCAATTAATATTGATATTAATAAATATTCGAAATATTAATTTTGATCTTGAGGTAATTAAAGAATTTTCTACTGCCCATGGACTTATGCTTAATGAAAATAAAACTCAACTGCTAGTGTTTGGTCCTCACAATCACATTTTATCTGTTAATAGAGATTTCCAAATTAGTATTAATAATTGTTTACTTGTACCAGTAAATACATGCAAAAATCTAGGAATCCATATGGATGTTGATCTAAGATTTGGGACCCAAGTTACAAGTTTAATTCAAAAATGTTTTTCCAAATTAAAGGTATTATATATGTACAAAGATATTTTGAGTAAGGATATTAAACTAAGGTTAACTGATAGTTTAATTTTATCTGTTCTATCTTATTGTAACATTGTCTTTTGGCCTGCTCTCTTACTTAAAGATAAAAATACCTTACAGAAAATTCAAAATGCATGTATTAGATTTTCTTATAATTTGAAGAAATTTGATCACATTTCTGTAGCTTTTAAAGACTCAAAATGGTTTAATTTGCATGAACGATATCAAATACATTTGTCCCGTTTAGTTTTTAAGATAATTCAATTGGAAATGCCTGTGCATCTTCATGATAAATTAATAAAAGGTTCAGATGTTCATGATCGAATTACGCGCTACCGTGACTTACTACATATTCCAAAACATCATTCGGCTTTGTTTCAACGCAGTTTTAGTTACAATGCTGCTAAAGTATTCAACTCGCTTTCTCATGACGTCAGAAGTGCCACTAGTCTTACAGTTTTTAAGAAAAATGTTAAAACGCAAATTGTTAGTGCTCGTGATAATGTGAACTAATATCCACTATATTAATATAGGGTGCATTCATTTATTTACTTATTGAATCGTTTATTTTTTGTTTGCTTTCTATACTTACACACTGTACTTTTGTATAATTTTGTATAATGATATTTCATTTACATACAATGTTATGAATTGTTTCTGGGGTGGTTGTATGAGCAGCTTGGTTGGATACCGCCACCCATAACAAATACTTTATTTATGTTTTGTTAAATTAATAAAGGTTTATTATTATTATTATTATTATTATTAAAACAAGTTAAATAATATAAAGTCTTTATTTTATTATGTGGTACAATTACAGTAAGTGGTATTAGAATTTTTAGATATATTTTTAAAATACTTTTAGCTATCTCATTACAACAAAATATTGTACATGCTGATTGAGATGTTTCACTATCAATGTTGTTTATCCTTTTCTAGTCTTGTAAAATATATATGTAATTCCGAGTTTTGGTTTTGTGATGGGGTCAAAGTATATTTTCACTATGTTCATTTGGATGATTTATTTTTTATGTGAATACTCAAGTTATTCTTGCGCGTAAATTTCTGATTGCATATGCTGCAAACAAAGAATACTCCCTTGTGTTTGTTTCTATAGCGGCTTAAAGCACTAGGCCAGGAAAATTTTCTGTCACAGGTGTTGCAAGCATACATGTTTACTGTTTGGACCTCAAATGTTGAATAAGTAGGTTATCATATTATACGCCCTTATATATCCTTATCGTTTCCTTAATACCTTATATACCCTTAAATAGAAGCAAACACTCTAGAAAAACAAATTTTAGATGTAATATTTTTATTTAACAAATAATTACAGCGATATATTAATAATAATAATAATAATAGTAAGTATAATACATAATAGTACTTATAAAATATATTAAGCATTATAACTTTTATCAACCCAACTGTTGTGAGAACTGTCAAATCCAAGCCATTTGACTAAAACCTCTTCCCTCACATATCATGGATGATTTAAAAATAGGTTTTGATCAGTATATAAGTATATGATTTGAAACATTAAGTTAGTATTAGTTCAACACTAAATCAATGTAGACCTGTTTAACAGCTCTTCTACACCTGTTTGCAAATACCTGTTTTCTGTCCAACAATGAAGTCCAATAAGATAACATATGACTTGGAAAAAGATAGAGCACTTAAAGAAAGAATCAAGAAAGCATCAAAGTCTATCAGAAAAAAGTACCTAGCGTTAAAATTGGGAAAAGCTGAGGAAGAAGAAACTATTAATCGAATATTGAAACCCGTTATCGACCTGCTAACGCTAGAACTCAAATCTTTAAATGTTCCATTAGATGTGGAGAACGACAGTAAGATGTTTTTTCCAACAGCAGTATTAAAACCAAAAGAAGAAGAAGAAGAAAAAGAGGAACTTATCGAAGACACGTACGAAGCTATAAGAAATGACTACAGTGAACAGTATCCCCCTTTAGCTAAAAGTTACGTACAAGGACTCTATAATAGAAGTAATGACTATAATGAAACCTATGGAGTCAGATTTAGCAATGAAATGAATAAATTGTACATTGTTAATACGGTACTACATATTGCTTCCAATGCGGGAATAAATTACCAATACTAAATTGGTAATAAAATGTATGGAGGAAAACGAGGCTTATACGAACTGCTATTTATGAAAAATCCAAAAGATTACGATTAACAAGATTTAGCTGATTATTAAGCTGGGGTCAGACACGGCTACTTTTGCTGCATCGATCATTAAAAAACAGCGCAACTTTTGTTGCCGGTGTGTGAACTATGCCGAAGCCTACAAAACAGCGTCCGCAGTATTGCTGCATATGATTCTTTTACTGCACGCGCAGTTTTAAATGCAGCGCAGTGTGAACGACAATTTTCAGTGCTGCGATCGCAGTAAAAAATATTCACTTCGACGAAACTTTTGCAGCGGTTGCGAATGCAGTATTTGGTTAAAGAACACCCCAATAACAGTTGAGTGAGGTTATGTTAAAATATTATGTCATTAAACAAAATTTTAATTTTAGCTTTAAACAGTATAAATGGAAACGGGAGGAGATTATTATCTTAACTGAGATGGTAGAGGAAAGAGCTTGTTTATGGGATGTGTCCCATTCAAACTATCATAATCGTATAATCCAATCACTATCATAATTCCTCGCAGACATTCGTAAAAAATTTTTGTATAATATTTCGCCTCCTAAACGTAATTCTTGCAATCATTTTTTTACAAATCCACAGTGTTCTTGGTTTCTAACCCAGTCTCTAACCCAAATACGTTTTCTTGTAGCTAGACGTCGTCTCCTTATTCTTGATAGTAAAACGATACCTATAGTAGCTGCCACTATAGCTGTTTCATCGGCGTTCATATTTCAGTATACAAAACATTCAGTAAGTATTCAGTATATTTCAGATTTTATATAAATGTACAAAAACACATTCAATGTTCACTATGTACACTACAATGTAATAAACTGCAATGGATGCCAAAAGTTGCAATGAAGCAATGTAACTAGAAACACAGTGTGAACAGATTGCTGCATTTTTAGGGTTGCAATAATTTTTAAAGTAGCTGCAGTACAAAAAACTGCGCAGTAAATGCAGCCGTGTCTGACCTTAGCTTAAGGAAATTCTAGAAGCTAGTAGTGCACATAAAAGAAATTATGATTCCTCGAATCAGTTTAATGGAACTCAGTCTTCTAAATATAAACACATAGTAAAACCATTATTTAAGAGTGGAAGTAGTAAACTGAGTAGGAAATCTATTCAATCTCATAGTGGATCAGGTATAAGTAGTATGGTTTACGACGAAAAACCTATTGAATATATTTATTGGGATGATGTGAAGGAGCTTGTTGATAGGTTGAAACTTTTGAATGCATCAAAGGCTGCAGGAAATAACGATTCTCACGATAAAGAAATTTTAGCTATTGTTAATGAATTACGTGAAGCTGGAATAATCGATTAATATAAGGTGTATCTGTTGTACAATATATAGGTTATGATATAGTAGATTAATATTGTAATTTAAAAATCCTTCATGTTATTCTCAAATGCAAATGTCATATCTTATGAATATATTGTAAAAATATGTTTGTAATCAAGAGATTAATTATATTTTATATCAATAATGATTGTTTAGATTTTAAATATCATTCTTTCAATATTACACTGTTACCAACATCCTATTTCTGCTACCAACCGGATAAATCAAATCTATAATTCTCCAGATTTTAAATATCCCTCATTCAATATTACGCTGTTACCAACACCCTATTTCACCTACCAATCGGATAAATAAAATTCATAGTTCAAGATTTTAAATATCCCTCTTTCAATATTACGCTGTTACCAACACCCTATTTCTGCTACAAACCGTATAAATCAAATCCATGATTTATCCAGATTTTAAATATCCCTCCTTCAAACATTACGCTGTTTCTAACATCCTACCTCCACTACCAACCTGTATAATTAAAATTTATAGTCTTCAAATTTCCCTCTATTACTAAGTTGATTACGATCTACTACCTACGGATAGCGTCTCCAACCGAATTACAGATCCCTTTCACCATTACATTCTACTGTCTACCGACAGGTGACAGCTTAATGCAGTTGCTTACACAGGTATTTATGTTTCATACCTGTTTGCAAATACCTGTTTTCTGTTCCATACCAGCTCATGGTTCTAAGTGTCTGGCTCATGCCTCATCTACCGAAAGACCTTTATAAACACTGCTGGTTTTTTCCTTAAGAATCTATGTTAATTTAAGTAACTCCTTTGAAACAAGTTCTCATTTTTAAATACACGTAAATATAGACTAAGACTCCTATTATAATATATTTAAATCTAGTAACCGCAAGTTTCTTATTCAGAACCCAAGATACTATTATTACCAATAGACTTCCTATTTATGGAGATACAATAGTTATTTATGCAACAAGTGCAAAAAGTAAGTGTTTGTTGTACGTGACGTCAGGCCAAGTTGGACAACACGTCAAGTTCAATAAACACTTTTTGTACGAGTTGCATACAATATTTTTTCAGCGTTCATTCAAAACCCAAAAAATGTTTTATTTAGGTGGCACCAAGTGCCACGTCGATTTGACGTTTATGTTTGTCATGATCACAAAACGCTATAGTAGAATGACAGATGAGTGCAATAAAGAACCAGTTTTTTCACTAAATATAGTTCAATAAAGTTTTGTTTTTTGCATGAACGTAGAAAAATAAAATTAACACCATGTTTTTTTCTGTTTAAATATCGGAATTTGCTGCGCATGATTTTTCCTCTTATTACATCATACATTTTTTCTATAAATAAAACGATCTACTGCGCATGATTTTTCTTTAATCGGAAGGTTACTTCGTGTCTGGTTCACCCTGTATAGCTTTTAATTTGATACACCCTGTATACTAATATTTGAATTTCAAGCAGTTTGATGATGTACTCTGATTGGTTTGGTACATATTCTGAATAATATAAGCTATGGATCACGTGACTACTCCCCAGAATCCGAAACTAGCAGTGGCATATTTACTGGCACTGTGATGATGTCATTTAACCTCGAACTGAGATTGAATATCTGCAGCCTCGAGTCTAGACTTGTCTGTGGACACCTTGAGAAAATATATGTAACAATATTTTATTATATAAACAATATTTCCTTTGCATCAAGCCGCCTCATATAAAATTCCTGGAATCGAACTATCTAAAGATTACGATACTGAAAACAATAATTCATCATGTCTGCTCACATGAAATTCCTGGAATCCAACTAAATCAATTTAAATTGTTCATTTCTTTGCAACACAAATAATAATATCTACTTATGAAATACCACGTAAATTAAATCACTCTGTATGTAATAAGTTATTTATACTATACTAAATTCATATGTGATATTTGGTAAAGCAAAACGTATCACAAAAGTATCTAACAGCACTGAATGAGATAATGCATAATCGGCAGAAATTAGTATATTTATTTATAAAACAAACATGGTATTTTATCATTTCCGACTTCAATATGTAATTTAATATTTATGTATTAATTTTTAGAATCTGATTCAAACCAATATTATAGGTACCCAAGTTAAATTCAACAGAATATGTTTTAAATGAGTAATACGGTAGTACATATTTGTTCCAATGCGAGAATAAGCCTGTTAAAACACGTCGGTAGGTGCCTGTGTGTGATAAAGCATAGGAAATAATATAGTAAAATACATATTTCTTAGTTACAATATATAAATACACACCCCGCGCATCTTTATATACTTATAAAATATTATAATCAAATCCAGACATCGAATACCACTTTTAAAAAACAAATACTACTATTGTGATGATGTAATCTAACCTCGAGCTGTGAATCACGTGACTCTCTCGATGAGTTATACCGACATATCTGAACTTGCTGACTCAGCTTATGTTCAGGGCCAGGGTTCTAAGAAAAATCTCTGATATTAATAAATCACTCGTTGTTACCATTTAATTGATAGATTGATTAGACTCATTTCCTGGAATTCCACAGACTCTCGGATAAGGTAATAAATCATCCTCACACCAGCGCCGTCTATAATTTCCGGGCGGCAGAACTCCGAACTACACCTTCTGGTCACTGTCGACCACGCTGAAGATCATCCCTACGTACAACAGCCCCTTGCACCCCACCTCCCCCTAGAATATCCTGGCGGCAGAACTTCGAACTACAGCCTCTGGTCACTGTCCCCCATGCTGAAAATCACCTTCTTTAGCCGAAGACCGCGCCAACATCCCCTATTGCGAGGTTAACCTGAAATTCTATCCTGAAATTAGCCGCTGATGGTCTCTGCTGATGGACACATGCCATCCACTTTTCCCCATTTAAAAAGTGGCTTGATAGTGGTTTTGCTTACCTACTCCCTGTATATGACAAAACACATACAGAGTAGCCCATTAAGAACCAGAACTTCTAAAAAATTTTTGTTAATTGGGATTCCAATGAATTTTTTTATATATATTAGCCTCCTAGATGTACTTGTTGAACCTATTACCAGCTGCTAATTCTCAGCCTACTACAATTTTTTTTCAACCAATTTTTTAGAAAATTACTTCAGGGACTTTTTATTAAAAATTTGACATGGCATTCTTCAGCATCACTTAAAACCCCTATGGCCCAAATTTCATCAATTTGTATCGAAGAATAATTTTTTTGTAAAGCCTTAAATGTTTCAAGTTTATTGAATTTGTGTCTCGGTTAAAAGGTATAGCAGGCATTGAACACTCTATTAATTATTGTTAGTCTAGAATACTGTTCCTTTACTTACTTCACAAATTAATAATAACGTTAAATCACGTTAAAAAAATACTTTACAGTAGTTCCCTATATCCCTAAATCCCTAAAGTAATTTAAAAAAAAAATGATTGAAAAAAAAATCGTATTAGGCTGAGGATTAGCAGCTGGACCATCGTAATATGTTCAACAAGTAGGTACATCTAGGAAGCTAATATATACAAAATATTCATTGGACTCGCGCTTACCAAAAATTTTTTAGAGGGTGTTCTAGTTCTTAATGGGCCACACTGTATATGACAAAACAAAAGCCCGGTCTTTCTTTACTTTGGTGCCACATTGAAATTCTTGGATTGTATTGGACAACACTTGGGCATGTGCAAAGGAACATTTGACCGTGAAAGAGAACGAAGTATATAACTCCATCTCATAAACCGGCTTCAAGAAAAACTCGAATAGTTCAATATAGTAGTATCACAGCTTACCATATTTGTTATGGTAAGCTGTGGTAGTATTATATATATGCACTGTACCCAGAACTTATCCCATGGAACATATTCTATGCCATGCTTAGGCAGGTAGATCATGGGAGGTTCTATGATCGACAACGGAAAAAGAATACCCCTCTAAGGGTTTCACGTTCCCAGGCTTTCTTTCCGGATGGTTATGAACGAATATAAGCCACAAGCGATGTTATTAGTCAGTCCAAAATTTTATAATATAGTCGACCATCGAATTCAGACATTGCCAATTCGAATTCGGTCCCATGAGCTAAGATCTAAAGTTGGCAACCCTACCTGTCAGTTCCATATATGACCTGTTGTTTACCGAATGAATTGGAAAAATTACTATTTGTTGAAAAATGTGAAATAGCAACAAAATGACACTATAATTCCCAAAATATGCCCTAGGGAAGTGTGTTGGGTGGGTATTCCTCTCATAGATGATCTAATAATAAGTTTGAGCTACAATGTTGTTTACCAATGCCTTTCTCTACTCTTTATTTCAGGTATCAGACTACTGAGGTAGATACAACTGCTCCGATCCACTCCTTAGTCTCCAGGTTAAAACCTACATTTACCCTCGACCGGGAAGTGGTTATCAAGACAACAATTCTACCTAACCTCTCCAACTTATCAGGTGTCTCAATGACTATAAACAACTCGTTCCTCACAACTAAGAATACCTAGAACATACCTCGCAAGAAAGTGAGCCAATTTCAACCTTTTCCCCAGTCTTATAACAAAATGGGAACTATAAGCAGATTTCAGTCTCGGAGCCCTTGTGTAACCTGTGTCAATTAAGCCATCCTTACTCTATAATGATAAATCCTAGCCTACAACAATTAGTGACTATTTAACTTAATCTAAGAGCCAGCCCCAACAAAACAAAAATTACAGAACCTTACTAAATCTTGGGTATATGTGTAGCACAACAGAAATAAATCTCACATTTGCTGTGACTTGATGGAGTTGATATGAAAATAATGTGTTACAGGTCCACTTAAATTCGACCTGTAGCAACACTGCTATAATTTTATGTAACTCTGTCAAATTTAAATTAATTTTAAGTTAACATTGAATGCAGCTTTTGTGTCTATGTAAACTTCCTTCTGCAGTTTAAATACATATTGTGCATTCTTTTCAACTTTGGTCTTGTTTTCTTCATTTAATACGTTTACTACCTTCATATACTGTATTGATTGTACTTTAATAATTAATATTTATTATTTTTTATTTCATAAATGCTTAGCCACCTACCTACCACGAGGCTGTATCACTAATGATTGTATTACCTGCAAGGTCCAAATAATACTGCTCTCCATGTTTTAGTGGCTCTTTTGGGAGAGAATCAAGACGAGGACATGGAAATACTTCAGTATCTGGATAGTAATGACAACCGTAGGGGGACCAATGTTTATTTTCTGCAGTGTGACTGTTACCTGAAATATAAGAAATAAGTTAAGATAAAGATAGCTGCCAAGAAAATGAAACTGTAGGCAATTTAGTATGTGTATTTAGTATTTATGAATTTACCTACTATAAATACATTTTACTTTCTTATTTTGTTTCATTTAGTTATTTATTTACTAAAATATCCAACGGGCACAAGACTCAGTTACAGGATAAGTTTACACTGTAATTAGTTGAACAAACATAGTAGTATAGCTGTACTGAATTGCAAAAGATCAAAGGTCAACTGTAACATGAATCTCTGTAGGGCCAATAGCCTTTGTCTAGGTCAACGATCTTCCTTGATGACTGTTTTCATCAAAGGTTATCGAACTGTGAAAGGTCAAAGATCAATGATTTTTATTCAGAATCAGATGTATACAAAAAGTGGAGAGAGGGGGAGATGCTATAAACTTAACTATTGCAACCGAAAGTTTTGTAGCACTGAAGATTCTGTAGAATATGCCTGTTCCAGTGAAATATAAATGCATCAAATACGGTGTAGAAACCAAACTACCTAACACCAAATGTATTCCATGTGAAAGTGAAGAATTTTTTATGGATATGGATAAATCAAAGCATCTCTTATTTTAACAAAAAATGATTTCAGATAAAGCTGTTAATACTTTCTAATAAATCATATATCTCAAACAATTGTTTTATTACACTGATTTAAATATTTTCCCAATATGTAATATATTATTCATAAACGTATCCTTGAGTACTCAAAGTGCTAATAAGGAGTATTATTATTAAGTGAATAATTAAGACAAATATTTGTTAAGACTCGATGATGAGAGACCAGTGGACAATTGGCATATTCTGTAAAATAAAACACGAGTTACAATGTTTATTATAGAATTTCACGTTAAAGATTCTTACCACGTTGATCCATTTTATGGAAAATTGAAATTAATAAAATGAAATAGCAGTTATAATAATGAATGTGGTCAAGAACAATGCTATCCGTGTACAGTTGACATGAATATTTATATTCTCAAACTTATGATATCAGAGTGGGGAGATATCTTTTTAAACTGCATGGTTGGCATTTTCATTTAAGGAAGTATATTAATTACTTGATTAGCATATTTTAAATTACACTATGTTTATAGTAACCTCATTCTAATTAAATTGTAAATGCGATCAAGTGAATAAAACAATCAGCATTTTTTAAACATATTTATTTGTTTCAAGTCTATAAATTATATAGCATACTATAATACATTATTTTTATTAATCCAACTATTATGCTTGTTATCAAAGCCTAACCACTTAACCAACACTTTATTTCCTTTTTTTCGTAACACCTTTTCAACTAAGTGAAGTCCTGGGTGTCTTACTTTCTGTAATTCTACCTCATAGAAGCGTCCTGTAATAAGTATGTTGAGGGATTAGTCAATTTTATTTTTCTAATGATGAATATTTCATTAGACCAGTTTGCTGTGTATCCTTTTTTGAAAGCATCTCTGTATTTACTGATTCTCACATGATCACCAACCTTAAATTTGTATAGTTTATCAGCTTTTTTTTATATATAGGATTTCTTCAATATAACTTTTGCATTTTTTAAATTAACATTAACAGGTTTAAAGCTATTGCAGTGGTGGCTGGTGAGATTTGGATAGGGGGAGGGGGGCAGAAATAAAAAAATTCGCCGCAGGCGAAAATTTTGCATATTTCAAGGTCAACCATTTTAAAATTAGAAATTAGAAATTCGCAGAGAAAAAATATTTAGTTGAAAAAATTACTTTCGTTATACAAATATCTTTTAATCGTATGGAAATCTCGACAAAAATTATTTAAAACAATATTTAAATAGGTAATTAATATTTAGATATCAAAAATTTACATATACGTTACCTTCAAAAAGCTGTAAACGAGAATTCAAGAAGCAGGAACATAACTATATTTTTAGGTTTTAGATATGTTAATTAAAAACGATATAGCACAATCATAAATTCAAAAGTATTTTAGTTATTCAATTTACAGTTATCAAACGACACATTAAATTATTACGTAGGTAAACAAACTTCATACAGTTATTTATACACGGGTACACTCAGTTTCTAAAATTGAAATCAGCTCTAAGGATTTTTCATAGAAATACATTTTTCTATAACTGTTCCATCGAAATTATTTATTGGATAGGCAACGCCCAATTCTTTTATTTGTACTTTATCTTCCAGTGGAACATTTGCAAAATTAGCTCTAATTATACTACTAACAGTATTCACGTTAAGTAATATATAAAATTGTCTTTTCAAAAAAACTAAATAAGTATTTTAATAATGTTAAAAATATGTAATGTGTTTAAAATATGTTATAATGTTTAATAACGTTCGCGTAGGGCCGCGAAATAATTGCGGCCAAATCTGC
Organism: Pogonocherus hispidulus; assembly: GCA_963924545.1. NCBI lineage: Eukaryota > Metazoa > Arthropoda > Insecta > Coleoptera > Cerambycidae > Pogonocherus > Pogonocherus hispidulus. The sequence goes on along the minus strand of OZ004698.1, from coordinate 24,703,330 downwards.
ATAATATAAGTATATGGAAAGTATCTAACGAGTCTAGTCGAAAAGGAGATCGGGTTAGTTGCCATAGTTACCTGGGCCAAAGTGCGGCCACGAAGCTGTGATGGTGATGCTTTGCTCACTGTGCAGTGGTGATGCAGTAATGTGGACTGTGGCATTATAAGTACGATAGCTTAAGCTCTAGAGTCCTTCCCAATAATAGTTTTGTACCACAATAAACATGTTTTAACATTTCCATTGAATTTAAAATAATGATAATAATAAGGATATTTTTGGAAGGGCGCGAGGCCATGCAGCCTTAAGGAGAAGCCGTCACTAGCTTATTGTAAAATGCACTCTGTTATTATATCTGTGAACAATTTCTTCTAATATATTAATCCATTTGTAAGATCTGCTATGTTTAAAAACAGACATACATAAACAAACATAAAATTTTCAAGATTTGAATGAGGAACGGTATGCTTCCTGGTGAAAACGATGATTTAAGGGTTGCATAACCATGCCACACTAGAAACGATAGAATTTTACAAAATAAATGATTTAAATACTTATTATTTCAAATAAAATTACTTACGTATTTAGTTTAAGTCAAAATTGTAGCAACACAGACTTTAATTCCGCAAAGATAAGATGATTCTTAGAGTTAAGATTACGAAGAGACGTTAAAACGTCTCTTCGTTTTTCTTTAGTTGACATCATTTGAATGCTCACATTTCACATAAAACTTTCATACCTTCGACAAACTGTCAAAATCCTACAAAAAATTAAATAAAAACATAAATTTAGCAATTCATAAACAATAAATACACAGGAAAATTAGATTAGAAGTTATTACAACTAGATAGATACATAGAATAAATAAAATCAACAGTAGAAAAGCACATTTGAAAAAATAGATAATTTGACATCGGCAGAACCATACATAAAGGAATTTTTCAGATAAGAAAGTCTAGAGTCAAAATTGTAACAGAATATCATAAATTAACATAACTTTAGCAGATTACAATAAAAATTACACAACTTCAGCATTCAAAATCGGTAAAAAAGTGGAAATACAGCATAACCAAAGTTAGAGTAAGACATTTGTTAGTTTGTAAGTTTTAAGACGTTCATAATCCCAGTTATATGTATGTGAAATGAAAGATAGACTTCCAATGAACATTTTAACACATAAATAAGTCGCAACAAACCATTTTATGATAAGAGAACTTTCATAGAAAGCGGGTGAAATCGAGGTACCTAAAAAAAAATCACAAATTTTAACATTTATTTTTTATGTAAGTAGTGCAGTTATAGAGTTAGAAATAGTTAAGGGTATTAGGAACATTTTCCAAGCAAATTTAATATCAAAATTAAAGCCAAAATATCAAAATTAGAGACTTTCAGAACTATCAAAATATTGCTCGGCACATCAAGTGATGCATATCAAAATGTAGCTAATGTTATAAATAAGACAAATATCTAATAGAAAAATTATTTCAAGTTTCACTCATACACATTAAAGAAAAGGACTTTCAAAGTTTTCTAAAATTTAATTATTTGAAATTCAACAATGTAACTAGGAAACGATTGGCAGTTGTTACCAAGTCTATAAAAAGGTAAGACGCAGAATTTTGAGGGGAGTTGCAAATTTTACGTGCTAGAGTATCAGAGTAATAAATAAAGGGGAGACCGCATTCCCTATTTCAAAGCATAATGTAAACATGTAACCTCAACCTACTGGATGTTGATAAACAAACAATACATAATGAACACACGATGGTCCCTGATCGTATCAGCGTAGTGGCGTATCAAGCTATATCACGGAAATGCTTACAATATACATAATTATATACAAAAGTTAAGTTCAAAAACACAGTTTAAGAACACATAAAACACTCGGCTTCACCAATTTTTGATTTCAAAATAATGGCGTTACTTGCTATATTAGGTTAATACCAGGCAATGTTGCCACTTCCGGCGCTTAATATCGCTAGAAATTTCAATAATGTATTGATGGATATGGAGAGCCTATAATTATAACACAAGTCACAAAAAAATAGTGGGTAGCCTTAAACATATTACAATGTAACTAATTTGTAAATTGATTGAGGTCAAGAATGTGGTAGATCTTTACATGTTAATTAATGAAAATGATGACGGCTGTACCTAGCTATAAAAATAAAAAAGTAACTTCGGCATCAATGTCAAGGACGTTGCAGGGACCGATGTTTGTAAATACATTTACCTCAAGGCTTCACTTTAGAATGTAAATAACGGTCTCCCCTTTATTTATTACTCTGATGCTAGAGTAAACATCGCTCCGTGCCGTGCAGTTCCAGAAAACATCATCAACAGTGCAGCCATTTTATCAACAAAGTTCACTTGTTAAAATTGAAAAAGTGAGGTTGACAGCTTGGAAGCCGAGAAAAACTTCAAATATCAAATTAAAATATAAAAGTCAAAATGTAAAGCAGAAAGTAAATAGCATGGAACAACAAAGATATCTAGAGTCGCAGAGTGCCAGAGTCGCAGAGTTCCCGAGTAGCAGCGTTCCTGACTCATCAGTTCCGGCTCCCGGAGTTCCTGCAAGTGATTGTGTAACGAGTGTAAAGTGAAAAAGCAAAGGTCTCTAAGTGAATGTGTAGTGCCAAAAAGAATTACAGTGAAGGATAACTTTTAAAAAGAATAAACGTATGTACTAAAATTAAATTTCACACATATTAGCCAATATACACAAATCACACTTAAAAATCACCGTTACCAAACGATCGTTCTTGCAAAAAGTTTAAATGGTTAATCATAGAAATTTAAGGGGGAAAATTTAAATTTGTAAATTTAGTATAAGGATTAAGTCATTGTTTCAAAAGTTTAAACCAATATATGTTTCTTTGTAATTTCATTAGAGTCTTTTATTTGAACTAATAAGAAATCAATTACTATATCTCACCACTATCAAAATAAACAAAAATAAAAAAAACTGAGTGAGGCAAAACGACCCAGTTTACAGAGGTGTCTCACTAGGAAGGTAAAGAGGTCCCTGAGGTAAAGAGTCTAAATAAAGTTAAGTAGAATCCACATAAAACTATCATAATTCAAATCAAATAAATTCATTCAAAAATTCAATTCATTCAAAAATAAAATTCATAAAATATAATCATAATAAATTTGCCACATCCAATGTGGCGCTATACTATATTATATAAATATATTAAAAAAAAATACAAAAAAATATCACAATAAATTGGCGCGACAACGTGAGGCGAGAAAAGGGCAGAAAAGGAAAAAAAAGTAAGAAATAAGTGGGAGATATAGTGGATGGAATTAAGATCAGGGAAAATCACTATGGCTTCAACCAGTAACGATCGTGAAAATTACACAGATGAGGGGGAGAGTGAACAATCTGACACTAACACAAACACACAAACAATCACCATAGATACCTACACAAACTCCAGAAAACTTACACAACTTAATGGCACAACTATTTACACAAATGACTGAACCCAATCGAGTCAAATTTACTCAAAAGTAATTCATAGTCGAGCTTTGGAGAAGTCTTCCACGATCTAGGACCTCGTTTATAAATTGTGTCTTACACGTTAGGTTAGTAGTAGGTAGTGGATCGGCCTGAAACGAAGACATGCTGTTGAGGTATTACAAAACCTTTTACTTGATATGATAAATAATAATGAATTATATTCTCAAATATTTTAGAAAAATTAGAGAGAATTGCAATGGGCCTATAATTGGAAATATCGTTTTTGTTGCCTTTTTTGAATGTTGGACATATTCTTGAGACATTCCACATTTCTGAAAAAGTAGAAGTTTTTAATATGAGATTATATGTCATTCATAACGGCTCACACAGAACTGCACCACAGTCCTTAATAAAAAACGCAGGAATGAGGTCGGAACCCGTGATTATATTTGATTTTATTTTTTTAGAGCTGTTAAGACAAGAAATGGTTGAGAACGTTTCTGGAACATTAGTAAAACTCAAATTCGATGTTCACTATATCGTGTATTAACTGAATCTGTTTTATTTTACAATTCTGAGGCTATTTTATACTATAATTTCTACATACATACATTTATGTATTCCAAAAATTTTTTTGGATTCAAATAATATATTATCTATACAGTTCTATTAATTTAACACCTCTATACGAAGACGACGAAAAAATTAAAACAATTGCTATACAAAAATTATATAATAAACACAAGCAATTACTTTGAATAGGCCGTGTATCGACAAATCGTATTTATAAATTGATCATACCATTTGGATTTTTTTGGAGTTTTTGGATTGGTTATACAAGTAATCATTCAAAATTTATGTAAGCAATCTAGATTGATACAACTATGATTGATTGGACTATTATAAGAAGTTTGAGGTATTTAGTGATAAAATTAAAGTGAAACTGTGACCAAAATGTGAAACAATTTTTGAGTAATTGCGACGTTCCACCGACGTTTTTGGAACTATTACGGCGACATTCCAGCGGTGTTGTGATTATGTAGAGAGCGTGCTAGATCCGACTTTCAACAAGACTTACCGCTGGTGGTTATCAGTAGCTACTCTCCACGTCCATGAGGTGAATAACTACACATGTGTGAAGTTGTCCACGAAATTCCAACCACGAATTCTGACGTAGAGACGTTTTCATTCGAAATATATCATGCATTTATGCCGAGGGTGGCCACTTCATTGGATCGAGTTTCTCAGTGGTTGGTCCGCTTACCGTGTTGCCACACCTATCACAAGTTTCTACCAATTTTAGAGTTAATGATCATTTGGCTTATGAGAAACTCTTTAAATAAAAATAATTTGTGTAGTGGGTACATAGTTATAAAATATTTTACACAGCTAATTTATTATTTTTTTTATTTACGATAAAGGTTTTACAAAATTAGATATAAGTCGCTTTGGCATTGTGATTACGGCCTGAAAGATTGTGGAGAAGAGTACCAAATATACGGCTATGGGTACAGAATTTTAAGTCTGCTGGACTTATTAAAGTGTTTAGAAAATTATAATTAACTCACATTGGTATTATGATCACGACTGGAAAATGTGTGAACAAGTGTAGAATAGTACTATATATACAGCTATGGGTACAGAATTTCACGGACTGCCGGAGGAGCACAGTTATTTTTTTTTAATCTACGATAAGTGTTTTACAAAATTATATATAACTCGCTTTGGCATTGCGATCACGGCTTTAAAATTTATGGAGAAGAATATAATAATACTACATATACAGCCATGGGCACATAATTTCATGGTCTGCCGTAGGAGCACAGTTATAATTTTTTTATTTACGATAAGACTTTATTTACGATAAAAACTCTTTTCAGTATAAAATACCCAAATTTCTAAATAATATGTCGATTGAATCAGATTTCGAGGTGTGCGGCCTAACATTCTATATACAAAAAATTAATTGTTGTATTATTAATGTATACAGATCCCCCTCTGGGAGCGTAGATATATTCATGGGTAGACTTTACATGGCTCTCACTCATTGTGCACAGAATTATGATGCTGTCATTGTTACTGGCGATTTTAATATCGATTACCTAAAAAATTCTTATGAAAGAATATTGCTAAATGATCTAATTGAAAGCTTTGATTTAAAATTACAAAACTATGAACCAACTCGAATTTTTACAAACAAAAATATGAAAACAACAAAAACTAAACTTGATTATTTCCTAACAAGTACTCCATTTGCATACCATGAAAATGTCACTGATTTCCATTTGGGCGATCACTTTGGTTTGGATATTAAAATGGATGCTAAACTGAATACCTCATGCGAAGTCTGCCAGCATGAATCGCAAGAAAATGTTATTAAATATAGAAACCTGTCTCAGTCAAACCTGCTCACATTGAAGACTTATTTAAGCAATGAAAATTTTATGTCTGTTTATCACACACACAGTAGTGTTGACTCGGTGTTCAGAGAATTTTTTAATACTTTGTTTTACTATGTTGAACTGACATGCCCCCTGGTTAGGAAAACAATTATTAATAGAACTAATAAAAAACGTATAAATCCTGTATTGAGGCAGATGGGTGATGATCTTAGGAATTTGTTTTGGTTGACAAAAAACTCAACAAGTCCTCGTGATCATGCAAACTATAAAGCTTATAAAAAAAATTACATTGCCAAAATAAATGAGACAAAGAAACTGTCTTACCAGAAAAGTTTACAAAATAAAAATGTAAAAGACAAACAAAAATTTATATGGCGCACTGTCCAGGAAAAAGTAGGGAAAAAAAAGCAGCATACTATAAATACTATTGAACATGATGGAGTGATAATCGATAATGAATATGAAATTGCAAATTTATTTGCCGAATTCTTTGCGAAATCTGCAAAAAATGAACTGAATAGACGTTTTACAAATTTAAGTTTTGATAATAATACCTCAATATATGTCCACAACACATTCTATTTCAGTGCAGTGTTGCCAGAAGATGTATTAGATGCTATCAATTCCTTGAGAAATGTCGGATCGGTGGGAGTTGACTGCCTTTCAACAAAGTTGATCAAGAGCATTGCACCTCACGTTGCTCAGGTTATGTCAGATATAATAAACTTCTCGGTACAAATGGGCTCTTTCCCAGCTGACCTAAAGATAGGACTTGTAACGCCAATTCACAAGAATGAAAATTGTTTACGACTTGACAATTACAGACCTATAACCGTGCAAACTGTAATATGTAAAATTATTGAAAAATGTATTTACAAAAAGATGCTATCGTTTCTAGAAAAATATAATGTATTAACAGAACATCAACATGGTTTTTTGCAGGGGAGATCGACAGAGAGTGGGTCCATTGCTCTCCTGAATTTCATCCATAGTTCATTGGATTCAGGGAGGTATGTGGGTGCGCTCTTTTTTGATCTGTCAAAGGCCTTTGACTCTGTGAATCTGAATATAATGGTAAATAAATTAAACAACTTGGGATTTCGTGGCAGTTTTCTTTCACGGCTGACTTCCTATTTACAATTCAGAAAAATTATAGTTAAAATGGGGGAACATAGGTCTATTCCTCAACAAATGGAACTCGGGGTACCGCAGGGAGCAATCCTTGCTCCTTTAATCTTTTTATTATATATAAACGATCTTCCGCGTCATGTGCGTACAAATCATCTCGTTCTATATGCCGATGACACAACCCTGGCAACGGATGCAAAATCTCCAGAAGAGTTAATTATAAATATGAACCTCCTATCTAGAGATTTCACCACTTGGTGTGAAAGGAACGCTTTAATGGTTAATGCGAGCAAAACTGTGTGTATGCAGTTTTTCAACAGGACAGCAATTTCATGTGATAAATCTGTACTGGTTAAAGATACCAACATTCAATTTTCAAATACAACCAAATTTTTTAGAAGTCTACCTGGACAGTAATATTAGGTGGTCTAACCACATAAATTATGTTTGTAAAAAGTTAAATAGTAGTTTTTATGCGATACTTCAACTAAAAAATATCTTCACCGCTGAACAACTAATTAATGTATATTATGCTATAGTATACACCCATATTTCATATAACATTGTCTTATGGGGAAGTGCGGCCGATGCCTCCAGGGTCCTCATCTCTCAGAAAAAAATAATTCGCCTAATATTTAACCTCGATAGTAGAGAAACATGTAAAGAACATTTTAAACAAAATAATATACTAACTTCTTATTCTATATATATCTATAAATCCATATTGTATGCGAAGAATAATTACAAAACACTTACTCCACAAGAGGTGCAGAATGCTTCCGAACTCCTAAACACGTCACCTCGCTGTACGAGAAAAGCCCAGTCTTTAAAGGAATACAGTTCCTGAATCATCTGCCCGTTTGTATTAGGCAGGAAAAAAATTTTAATGAATTTAAGAGAAAATTAAAAAATCTTCTTGTGCGAGAATGTATATATAACATACCAGATTTCCTGGACACTCGTTTTTAATGTGTAAATTTAATATTTAATGTGTATTATTTAAATGACAGGCTTTAGGGTCTTTGATTGTGAGGTTTTTTGATTGTATGACAGCCTTTTGTTGTATTGCTCTTATTGTGTTTTCTGTATACCTGATTGGTTTTTTTTTTGTAACTAAACTGTGACTTGTCCAATATTATGTTATTATGATCAAAGGGATCAATAAATATATATCTATCTATCTATCTATCTAAGTGGTTTATAAAATCATATATAACTCGCCTTGACATTGCGATCACGGCTTGAAAATACTACTAGTACTATATATACAGCCATAGGCACATAATTTCATGGTTTGGCGTGGGAGCATAGTTATTATTTTTTTTATTTACGGTAAGTGTTTTACAAAATTATATATAACTCGCTTTGACATTGCGATCACGGCTTGAAAATTTATAGAGAAGTGTACAATAGTACTATATATACAGCCAGGGGCACATAATTTCATGGTTTGCCATGGTAGGAGCACAGTTATTATTTTTTTTTATTTACGATAAGTGTTTTACATAATTATATATAACTTGCTTTGACATTGCGATCACGGCCTGAAAATTTATATAAAAGTGTTCAATAGTACTATATATACAGCCATGGGCACATAATTTGCGGTCTGCCGGAGGAGCACAGTTATTATTTTTTTAATTTACTGCAAGTGTTATACAAAATTATATATAACTCGCTTTGGTATTGTGATCACGGCCTGAAAATTTGTAGAGAAGTTTACAATAGTATTCCATTTTCAGCTAGGTGTACAGAATTTCACTTAATAATTTTTTTCCTTTTTCTAGGTGAAAAATGGGAAAAACAAGAAAAGGGAAGCGGTCTAGGTCGAGATCGAGTCATAAGAAGACAATACTTGAACTCGAAGCCCGAATAAAGAAACTGGAGCAAACAAATGTGATGAGGAAGGGCCCCTCATCATCATCATCCCACTCGCGGGCATATAGATATGACTGCAGTCCGAGAGGCTCAGCATTCAGAGATGGACGCTCAAGGTCACGACTCCGACATCGTAATAGGAGCCCTGAGAGTCCAACAGATCGAACTCCGAGAGGGTCGACTGTTATGTCGTCAAGTCATACACCCCTGACATATAACCGTAGATCGAGGAGTGTATCGCGAGACCGAAGTCCGAGAGGCTCGGCACGCTCAGTGCAAACCCCGACACGGGACCAGAGATCCCGATCTACAAGTCGAGAATCACGTGTCTTGGAGATTGGTTTAGATGAAGACATACTAGAATGCCTCGGTGCAAATCCAGATAGCTTAAAAAATAATGCTGAACATATTCACACAGAATTAGCCATTCGTTGGACCCACATTTTAACTAAGGGTCTTGAGAAGGATACAAGAGAAGAGTTCTTAAAAAAATATGAATTACCAGGTAACTGCCCTAATTTAAAAGCTCCAAATCTGAATTTGGAAGTAAAACCATTACTCTCACAATCATCAACAAAAAAAGATGATATACAAGCAAAAAACCAAAACCAATTAGGTTCAGCCATCGCTGCACTGGGAAAAACTGCGACCAACATTTTGGCAAAAAATGACCATATTTTGAAACCTTTCATAGGCCCTTTATGCGATACAGGTAAATTACTTACTGATCTGCATCATTTAGTATCAGTATCTAGACGTATTCAGATAACTCCGCTTTTATGCAAATCTGCACGTGAAGTAGCAGAATCAAGTGAGATAGATAGCTACCTTTTTGGGAGTGACTTTGGGGAAAAATGTAAGGCAGGTAAAGCTATGAAAAAATCTAGCAAAGATTTAAAAGCAGTTTTTACTAACTTAAAAACCCCATTTAGAAAACCGAGGACACTCCCGGGGGTAGCTTCAGCTACCAAACAGTTGAATAAATTTGTGGTAACTCACCATTTCAAACTTGATTACGTGAGAACAGCACTGAAATTGGTTCGAAAAGGTTATTTTATGTGTGAAATCGATTTAAAAAATGCTTACTATTCAGTTCCAGTAGATCCCAAGTTTCGGAAATTCCTTAGATTTCAGTTTAATAACATCTGCTATCAATTTACTTGTTTACCATTTGGACTGTCCTCCTCTCCAATGGTTTTTACAAAAATAACAAAACCAATTATTGCTTTTTCCACAGACAAAATATTTCTTGCATGGTTTATCTCGGTGATTTCATAGTGTTCGACAAATCATTTAAAGATTATAACCGAAAAACGAAGATTATGATTAAGACCTTAGAAAATTTTGGCTTTACAATAAATTATGAGAAGAGTGCACTGCTACCTTCTCAAAACGGTCATTACTTGGGTGTAATTATAGATAGTTCAAAAATGACTGTATACCTACCTGAGAAGAAGAGGGAAAAGATTTTTCAGATAATCTTGAAATTAGAATCTATGGAAACCTGTAAAATTAGATTTTTTGCTAGTTTTGTGGGATTGCTGATTTCATCTTGCCCAGCCTTAAAATACAGTTTCTTGTACACAAAACTTTGAAAGAGTCAAATATATTGCTTTAAACATAAGTAAAGAAAATTATGAGGCAAAAATGATTATTCCCTCTTCTTTACAGGAAGATTTTCGCTGGTGGAAAACTAACATTCTCAGTGGATTTAATAATATAAGACAAGATTCTTATCAAATAGAAATCTTTACAGATTCCTCCCTTACAGGATGGGGTGCCTACTGTAAGAGACAGACTGCTCATGGTTGGTGGTCAGTAGAAGAAAAACAAAACCATATAAACTACTTAGAATTGTTAAGCGTTTTTTATTCTCTGAAATGCCTTACAAAATATTTAAAGTCATCTAATATTCTTCTCAGAGTGGATAATACCACAGCTGTAGCCTATATTAATAGAATGGGTAGTGTTAAATACTCAAAATTGAGTAATCTTGCTAAAAACATATGGCAGTGGTGTGAATAGAGAGATATCTGGATCTATGCTTCTTATATTAGTTCCAAAGAGAACTATATTGCTGATGAGCAGTCTCTTACTTTACCTAAGGAAACAGAATGGGAACATGATAATGATGTATATAATATCGTAATAGAGAATTTCGGAAAACCAGATATGGATCTTTTTGCATCTTATGCTAACAAGAAATTTGTAAAATATGTGTCATGGTTACCAGACCCCGCATCAACTGTAGTAGATGCTTTTAGTATTTGCTGGAGGGAAGTTTTCTTTTATGCTTTCCCACCTTTTACCCTAATCTTACGTGTATTACAGAAAATATTGCACGATAAAGCAGAGGGCATTGTAATTGTCCCAAAATGGGATGCGCAGTCATGGTTTCCAATTTTTCAAGAACTACTTATATCTGATATTTTGATATTTAAACATACATGTAATCAACCTATTCTCTCCTTTCACAGACAACCCCACCCCCTTCCAATTACCCTGGTAGCAGGAGTATTATCAGGGAGGCGTTCTTAAAAAAGAATATACCAGAGCAAGGAATACCTACCATATTTCAATCACTTTCTCAGGGTACTATCAAACAGTACGATTCTGCTATAAAGGCATGGTGGTTTTTTTGCCAGGCTAGGAATATACATTACCTTGAGGCAGGAGTACCTGAAGTGATTGTTTTCTTACAAGACCTGTTAGATGGGAAGGACCTTTCTTATAGTACTTTCAACACTTATCGCTCTGCTTTATCGCTTATCTTACCAGGTGAACCAGGCAAGGACTATAGAATATCTCGTTTTTTAAAAGGTATAGCTCGCCAGCGCCCAGGCACTAGGAAATATAACTTTACTTGGGATCCACAACAAGTCTTAAAATTACTAGAAAGTTGGTACCCCCACGAGGAACTTCCTATTGAAAGATTAACGAGGAAATTGGTTACACTATTGGCGCTTATTTGTGCCCATAGAATTCAGACCTTAGTATTAACCAGAGTTGACTGTATTCTGATTTCTCCATCACTGGTACAAATTTTTATACCAGATAATATTAAAACTAGCCTTAAGAACAGAGATCAACCTTGTCTACAAATCCCCTTTTTTGAAGAGAATCCGGGGCTTTGTGCAGCTTCAGTTCTTATAGAATATATTAACAGGACAAGTTCTATGAGAAAATCAGTTCAAGAATACCTCCTGTTAACGACAAGGAGTCCCTACAACACAGCATCTACACAGAGTGTAAGCAGATGGATCAAGCAATCTCTAGCAGAAGCTGGGATCGATACAAAGGTTTTCTCAGCTTATTCAACACGTCATGCGGCTACGTCAGCCGCTTACCGAAATGACATTTTATTAGAAACCATCAGAAAAACAGCTGGATGGACCGAAAATTCTAAAGTTTTCATGAAATTTTATAACAGACCGCTTAACGATAATGCTATATTTGCAAAATGTATTTTAGGAAAATAAATATATATAATGTATTATTTTTTCTACTTCAACAGTTTTCAAAAACTGCTAAGAAACTTGAAAAGAAAAAATAAAAACCTGAAATTCGGGATCTTTAAACATCTACATAGTTTTAAAATGATTTGAAGACGAGGCGCTTCGAAATATAATTGTATGATTAAACGAACTTACCTGTGAAGTTCAATCACAATTATATGAGAAGCGCCTCGTCTGAAGAATCACTTCCCTCCACTCCCAAAACCCTATCTAAGGTCCGACCGAATTTCTAGGACTGGTTTTGAACAGGAATTATGCATCCGCATCCCCATTTATGTGTATGTATATTAAATATTAATGTTAATGGTTTTAAAATGAAACTTCTTTAGGGCGTATTCCGTAATTACAATATTTTAACCACGGTTACGGTTTACCGTTCCGTAAATCAACCGGCCTGAAAAATATAGAGATTACGGTACACGGTTACCTGAAAATGGTAACGTTCGGTAGCAACCACAGCAACCGCTTATAATCTTTGGTTTTTAGTGGTAAAAACTAAAAACTGATTTGAGGTTATGTTTTGGACTGTTTTGTTTTCTGTGCTTTTAAACCTTTCCTCTGCCTTTTCCTTTTATAATTACTAGCAGATTACTAGTACCAAAGTATAAAGAATATATAGTCTTTGCTATTACCCAGGCCCAGTTTAAATTTTAATCTGGGCTATTACTCCGTTCTCGACTATTACGTTAGGATTACGTTGTCTCTGTTATTACTAAAAGTTACTAGTGTTTTGTGAATATGGAAGTAAGTTTTCTGTGCTACAGTATATGTTAATATTTTTACTTAAATTTAAGTCATTAAGTAAAATAATTTTCAGATTTATAAATGTGGCTACTGCGGATATGTATTAGGATTAGGAAAAAGTCTTGAAGCCGCTTCTAAGTATTTTGCATTACACTCGTGTCTTGCGGTATTTGAACATGTAGTTGTTGATGAAAACACACGAGAAGTATTTGGATATACTACTGCTAATGGGAATCAAGCTGAAGGAAGCTTAACTGAACATTCTACTGAAGTTATAAATCAAAATGATGGAAACTTCACTGATACTGAAACTACAGTCTCGGTATCAGAAAAGGAAACGCAAGGTACTATCTATACATGTAATTTCTTTGTTTTTTCACTTATTTATTTTTTAAAAAATCGGTTTCAGAAAATACCACTGACAAGTGGAGTCATGAAGAAATACAACTCTTAATTAGTACTTATGAAGAACAGCATCATAAAATTTCATCTCCTCGATACAATAAAAAGCAAGTGTGGGGTAAAATAAGTGATACTTTACGGCAAAATAATGTATTCAAATCTGCTGTGAAGTGTGATGAGAAATGGAGGAATCTTAAAAAACAATATGAAAAAGTACTCAAATCCAATTCAGAAACAGGGAACAGCCGAAAAACATGGATCTATTATGAGGTACATTTACACATCAGTAGTACCTACCTATGTTTGTTTTGTAGGTATTTGTATACTGTATAATAATGTCATTTTTATATTGTAGAAACTTCATGATATATATTTCAAGAACCCTAGTATAAATGCGCCAATGACATTATCAAATACAGGTGCTTGCACAATGCAAGGGAAAATTATAAAAAGCTCCGGTACTGACAAAGGTATAAGTAAAAATAAAGTTAATCTTTTATCTATATGTTCAATATCAATGTTGGCACTTTCTGGTGACCATTTAATTTTATATAGCTCTCAGGGTTCTTTTGTGTAGTATCAAGGGAAGTTTTACTAAGCCAATCTGCCACTGTTCATTATTATAAGATGCCTGACTGTGTAGTACCTTTATTAGTAATGTATATTCGTTTATTTTAGGTGAGACTGGCCATGATGTACAGAAACCGTTTACAAAAATTGGTAAATGTTCTACTGCTGATCAGTGTGAAACTATGAGTAAGTCGTATAGAACAGTATTACAGGACAGTTTGGTAGAAAATATGCATAATGGTATGACACATTTATTATTAAAGTGTTATTAGGTTATGTTTAGTTCTCGTTAGATGAAGATGAGAGTGGACCAAGTACTGAACACAATATACCACATAAGAGACTAAGAAAGGAGGCAAAAGAGAGAAGGCATAGAGAAAAAATGGAGCAGAGGGAACATTTCTTCAACTGGATAAAAGAGAAAGATACGGAACTAGCTGATGGGGAAGGCACTAGTAAATGTGTGATATCTTAGGAAGATTACTGCTTATTTTCTGTTTATTTTGAATAATAAAGGTCAGGAATTATAAGTGTGTTGAACCAGTTTGGTATGAATCGGTATTTATTCTGAGTGCAATTTTTGATTTTAGCAAAGTTAGACGTGTACTATTTAATTTGATTAAGTTTGTTATTTATTCTGTTAAGTTTTTTATTTTAAGAATATAACCTGTGTTGTACCTGTTTAAAACCAATACAAATGTAGCTGTTAAGTTTTCTTGATATATTTTTTTGTAATTTATGTGAAAAGTATTATTGAAATAATCCAAATAGGGAAAATAAAGCAACAAATTAAATAAACTATTTATATATTATATTAAATCTTTTGTATTGAAGTCACAATAATTGAGGTTTGTAACTGAAATGCCTTTTTTATTTTACCTCATTACCAACCACATTAAACAAATTATACTGTTTGTATACTAAACTAAATTATCATCACCTATATTTTTAACCAACTTCAAAACATTGCGGTTGAGAACAATAATAAAATTAGATATTAGCATTTATTTGTCTACATATATAATTTCTTTTTTCATGCCCTCACATCTGCGTCTCTCTATCTACCTCATGTCTTATTTCTTCAAAATCAATATTATGTGCTTGATGAAAATCCACATCCATTATATCTTCTTTTAAAATGCAAATGTTATGTAGAACACAACAAGCTATTAAATATTTTACACCCCATACCAAATCCCGTACGTCCATATACTTCAATATTCGAAAGCGAGCCTTCAGTAAAGCAAAGGCACAAAAATGCAATGAAAATGAAATAGACATGTCAGGATTGGACGAGCGAATAAGGGCTGAATTAAAGAAATTCTTCAGACGGCCCGGTTACAAACACCCTAAACTGTTGAACAGCTGTTGGTTAGGGATGCTGAGTTAGCACGTGAGAAGGTCATTAAACAGGTGAAATCAGGCACTCAACAGTAAACGACAAGTTTTAATAAGAAGATAGTTCCGGCAGTGGCGTACGCTGTAGGGTTGCCGTACAAAATACTCAGTCATCTGCAGGAGGCAAACTCAAACCGAAATTTAATAGCCGTTTCAAGGTGATTTATTGTTTGGAAACTGAAAGGTAAGCATTACGGTGTAGCGATGTTTGTCGCAAAACAACTGTTGCCGCCCATAAGCATTTACGGCCCTGGCCCCAGTAAGGTATGTCTTGTATTTATGTTAAATTTATTGATTGTTGCCCTACTAGTACCGCAGCGTAATAACCTATTATTTTACAAGGTCCCTGTAAATGTTTACATGCTTATTAGGTCCCCGAAAACATCGGGCTATTAAAGGTCCCTGAATGGCAATTCAGGCATAAGGTCCCCAAATGAACTTTGGGCTTTGATTAGGTCCCTGAACAGTAATTCAGGCATAAGGCCCCCAAATTAATTTTGGGCTTTGGTTTTAAGGTCCCCAAATTAAACATTTGGGCTATTACAGGTCCCTGAGTAATTCAGGCTTAAGGTCCCCAAAAAAACTTTGGGCTTTTATTTGAGGTCCCCAAATGGTCATTTGGGCTTTCTAAGGTCCCTAGCATGGTTATAAACACCATGCTAGGCTAAGGTCTCCCCCATGAATCCTACATGGCGGGACGAGAGGTTTATCTCATTTTACAGTTTATATTTTTGTATTTTAATTTACAAAATGTGGTAAAAAAAATAAAATTTGCCAAACCACTGTTATTAGTTTGTTGTTTTGTCTGTATTGTTAATAGGTTCGAGGACGACCCTACATCAGGAAGGCCGTGTTAGCTGTTCTGCTTACTTCAGCCGCTTTGGCCCTATCTGTTTACGTGATGACAACTTAAGTACTTTTATTGTATACAAATATTCATAAGTGTTGGTTCAGTCTACAGTCTACATCCTAAGTTTGAATTGAATGTATCATTTTGTAAGCTCGGAGTGGTGGTTTGGGTGGATAAATAATTGTTAATAAAGTTAGTTTCTGGATTTTGGATCAATATTTCACCGGCTTTTTACATAAAAGTTAACATTAATAATAACGTTAAAACAATACTTTACATTATTGTAGTCCCTATATCCCTAAATCCCTAAGGTAATTTAAAAAAAAATCGTAGTAGGCTGAGGATTAGCAGCTGGACCATCGTAATAGGTTCAACAAGTACATCTAGGAAGCTAATATATACAAAAACATTCTTTGGAATCGCGCTTTCCAAAAATTTTTTAGAAGTGTGTCCTGGTTCTTAATGGGCCACACTGTATATATATATACAGGGTTATTCAGAACTCATCTAAAAAACTTTGAGGATATGTGCATCCTTAAATAAGAAATCGATTTCACCAAAAAAATTGTAATAAAAGTAATTAGGAATTCCCGTAAACAATGTTTAAAGTTATACCATTATAAAGGACTACGTAGCTGGGCAACTGTACTTCAACGACCTGATATATCACATTCCTCCAAAAAACAGTAAACAACAGTTTTTGTACCTGGCGAACGTCTGGCTAATACACTTGGAGTGGGGATAATATCTCTTATTGTCTATGCAGTCATCAGTCTTTCTGTTTCGCTGTCTGTGTGCGGAGTGCGGGTGGTTTGTTTATCGAGTGTTAAACTGTAAAATTTTCAAAATGGCTCATGTGTACAGTAATACTGAGTTAATGGACATGATTCTTATTTATGGCGAAGTTGGACAAAATTCATTGGCAGCTTCGCGCTTGTATGCGGAACGATTTCCCAATCGACACATCGACAGTTAGGTTTTGTGAGTGGTTGTTGCAGCAAAATGCTGAAAATCTCCAATTTACTCAATAATTTGCGTTTACAAGATCAGCAACCAGGAAGAACATTCGGTTTAGTGCGGCAAAATTGGATAAGGCGTGCCCAAAAGTGTGTACAAGTCAAGGAATATTATTTCGAACAGCTTTTGTAACAAGGTATGTGCAAATTTTTTATAAATTTCATGTTTCTAGTACCTAGTAATCAAGTACATAGCGCAATTCTAAAAATTAGTGTAACAAAATTTTATTTATTTTAAAGACACGTCACTTTGGTCAGATCTATCTATCTTTAAGTTTATTTTAAAGTAAAAACGCTGCAAATCTTTTTTACGCCGGGCACGCCGGTTTCTTTCATGCTAGCTAGTTTGCATTATCAGTCCTAAGGTCACTCCATTACAGAGGACCAGTATCCAGCGGCGTGCAATGAAAAATTTTTAAATAGTTTTCAGACCCCGCCAAAAAAATTTCTTTTTGCACTACCACATTTCTACATGTATGTTGAACATCCCCAAATTTTATTTTGGATAGGTTCTGAATAACTCTGTATATATATATATATATATATATATATATATATATATATATATATATATATATATATATATATATATATATATATATATATATATATATATATATATATATATATATATATATATATATATATATATATATACAGGGTGGGCCATTAGTGCGTATGCGGACCATACCACCTATACCGTTAAAGTTATAATAATAATTTTTGGTACGAAGTTAGATGCCAGTGGCGTGCATATTTTAAAATTGTTTTGGCACATACAAGATGTTTAATATTAAAATGCCAAACCGAACATACATTTTTTTATATGGAACACCTTATATATTTTTAGATTTTTGAATTAAGCGTACTTTTCTGAACAATTTAATATAGCACTTAATATATCTAAATTTACACGTGGCGACGTTGTTGCAAGTTTTCTATGAAAAAGGTATCTACTTCGCATTATTGTAGCTCTCCATTTAAATGAGATATGACGTCCATTTTCTCATAAGATACATTAAGAATATGTCTTTATTCAAGAAAATATAACGATTTAAACAAAAGTTACATTTGCTATACAGGGTGATACATTTCGCATATCGTACTTTTACTTCAAAATTTTAAATGGAACACCCTGTATATTATCATGTCGTCTTAAAGAGCTCCTTTTCAGCTTTCTAACGATACCATACTTGGTGGGTTTAAATAAATTTTATTTGTTAAAAAAAGGTTTGAAACTTGAAGAACCGTTGAAATTAAGATAAGTTGTAAAAAGATAATTGAATAAAAAGTTTATACTGGCAGTTTATTATTAGTCTTATTGTTAATAACAAATTGTGAGTCACACTTAATAAAAAAATAATTTAAATTTTAATAAATAACGAAAATAACTATGTCTTCGTGGTTGGTTGTAAATTGTAAAGACAAATTATTATTAATAGGGATACCTACTACACAGTAAAAAAAGACAAATGTTAAAATTACTAAGTGGTAATCGTAAGTGCAGTGTTATTTTTAACACGAACTGGGTGGTATAATAACTAAACCTTTAGAACTCATATTACACGAATGATATACCCCTCAAGTTTGTAGTAGTACTCATAAATTGTAGTAAAGTTTACAAAACCCTGTGTTAAAAATTAATCAGTCCGCCATAAATACGGTATAATTACACGGTGAATAATTAACTATTACACATTACCTTGTAAAATCTGCTGTTAAATTACTTTTATCTAATGTAATAATACACTGATATGTCTAACACTGCCAGTGTGGACTATATGCACATTGATGAGTGTGGATTCAGTGTTAAAATTACTCGTTTTTTTTTACTGTGTATACTCTTATATAGGGTGCTTTGAAAACAAAATTGAAAAGTGACTTGGGGAACTGTCACTGTCATTATTAATGTTTCTATTGTGTTGGTTTTATTAGTGGCGTTCGGTAATTACCTCAGATTGATCTTTTTAGTCCGTATCGTTCATTAATTACATCTAGAGGTAGGGGAGGTAAATCTTGATCGTTCAGAAATTAAATCAGATCGATCAGAGCAAGATCTATTTGCTCGAAGCATTTTGGTCGATGAGAAAGATTAATCTGAATTT
This sequence comes from Pogonocherus hispidulus, assembly GCA_963924545.1. Lineage (NCBI taxonomy): Eukaryota > Metazoa > Arthropoda > Insecta > Coleoptera > Cerambycidae > Pogonocherus > Pogonocherus hispidulus. The sequence goes on along the minus strand of OZ004698.1, from coordinate 24,683,865 downwards.
GTGAGGTTGTGGTGGTCATGGTTGTCAGTTGTCATTGATTTTTTGAAGTTGTAGTTGGTTCTAGTTAAGTTGAGTTGTCATTTTTTGGAAATGGAGAAGTAGATTTGCAATTATTATTTGATTTACAAAATACAATTACATTAAATTTACAATTTACAAAAATTTTGCACTGTTTCATAAGCGAAGTTTTAATTTTTTTCCAAACAATTTATACATTCTTCATCTTCATCTTCAAAAATTATTTCATATCCTTGGACTGCATTTAAAATGGTTGATTTTACAATATTCGTTATTTAAATAATTCGAAATATAATATAAACAAACCGTCAACAAAGTCAAAACAGAAAAGGTGAGGTTATATTATGCCTTATGCAATCCATTTCGTTTATTTATTTTCTATTTGTCCGTCTCATCTGGAATCACGTGACTGTAATCTCGTCGCATCCGTGAGCATATTACCGAACGCAACTACTGTATCAGTCAGTATTAGAGGAAATATTCAATCTACCCATATTATCGAAAATTTATTTTACTAAAGAAGAAATGCTAGACATGATTTTAGTTCTCGGAGTGATACAAAACTTGGTTTTATTGTATCAGTCAGTATTCCGAGCATTGTATCACTCCGAGAACTAATATCATGTCTAGCCTTTCTTCTTTAGTAAAGTTCAATTTCGATAATATGGGTAGATTGAATATTTCCTCCAATACTGGGACTGATACAATAAAACCAACACAATAGAAAAATTAATAATGACAGTGACAGTTCCCCAAGCCACTTTTCAATTTTGTTTTCAAAGAACCCTATATAAGAGTATAGTAGGTATCCCTATTAATAATAATTTATCTTTACAATTTACCGAAGACATGGTTATTTTCGTTATTTATTAAAATTTGAATTATTTTTTTATTAAGTGTGACTCACAATTTGTTATTAACAATAAGACTAATAATAAACTGCCAGTATAAACTTTTTATTCAATTATTTTTTTACAACTTATCTTAATTTCAACGGTTCTTCAAGTTTAAAACCCTTTTTTTAACAAATAAATTGTATTTAAGCCCACCAAGTATGGTATCGTTAGAAAGCTGAAAAGGAGCTCTTTAAGACGACATGATAATATACAGGGTGTTCTATTTAAAATTTTGAAGTAAAATTACGATATGCGAAATGTATCACCCTGTATAGTAAATGTAACTTTTGTTTAAATCGTTATATTTTTTTGAATAAAGACATATTCTTAATGTATCTTATGAAAAAATGGAGGTCATATCTCATTTAAATGGAGAGCTACAATAACGCGAAGTAGCGACCTTTTTCATAGAAAACTTGCAACAACGTTGCCACGTGTAAATTTAGATATATTAAGTGCTATATTAAATTGTTCAGAAAAGTACGCTTAATTCAAAAATCTAAAAATATATAGGGTGTTCCATTTAAAAAAATGTATGTTCGGTTTGGCATTATTAAACATCTTGTATGTGCCAAAATATTTTAAAATATGCACGCCACTGGCATCTAACTTCATACCAAAAATTATTAGACTGTACTACCTATACCGTTATAACTTTAACGGTATAGGTAGTACAGTCCGCATACGCACTAATGGCCCACCCTGTATATATATAGAGTGAAGGCGTTAACCTGACTGGTTAAGTTAAGACAAGGAACAACTTAAAACGGGATTGCAGTCAAATAAGGCAGAAAAGAAGAGTACTCTTTTTTTCCAAAATCGAGCTTTCGAAGCTGTTTATTACTTCTTCTTCAGGAATACTACAAATACATTCAATTATGAATAATAAAATTACATTACATCATGGTACTTACGAAAATAGAGGTTATAAACAGAGCAATTGACTAAATTGTTACAAAAATACATCACTATGTAGACATTAACAGTTGTTGTCAACAATATCAACAATTACATCTTACGAAACATTTAAATAATCCATGATTGTAAAAAAGTAATCAGGATTAATAATTAAAACAGATTGCCACAGGCCATGTGCTACTAATCTTAGAACAATAAAAAACCATAACAGGCTGGGTAACATAATTTGAGCAGTAAAAACAATTCCAAAAAACTAAATTTACTAGGCATCTTAAACAACAGAAAATGCCAACCTAAAGGTCGCCCCATCAAAAGTAACTAGAATTGACCAGGTTGCTGAACAGAGATATCAATATTTAAATGAAAGAGAGGTAAATTTGAATTTATTACAAGTCTCAAGAAAAGAAGAAAACAGGGAAAAGCAACCACCCATCAACAGTGCTGGTAAAAATTCTTTGAAACAACCCACCCACAGAACAAAAGAAAAGGGGTAGTCTTCTCAGTCAGTTATACTAAATAACCAATTCAAATTCTTTTAAAAAGGCAAAAAGAGAATTCACTAATTAAAAATAGTACTATCAACTAAATTGTTAATACTGTCATTCTTAAACTGTAAAAGGTAAGTATATATCAGACTGAGATTATCTATATCCTTACTCGAGTTAATACACTCCTCATCTCTGAAGATGTGTACCATCTCCAAGAACGATCTCTTGGTCAAATTACTCTCCACATTCAACACTTGAACCTCACCCCAAGATATTGAGTCATTTTTTTCCAAAACGTGTTTTGCTAACCCACAAGAGGTCCTATTACAACGAATATCACTCTTGTGTGAAATGATTCCGTCTTTGAGACAACGGCCAGTCTGTCCGATGTAATTTTTATTACATTCAGAACATGAAATAGAATATACCACCCCACTGCTATGCAAATGGTCAGATTTATCTTTCGCTTTTGAAAAAAGAGATTTGAAACTATAAGTACTGAGAGTATGAACAAAATTATTTTGTCCATAATTCTGATAAAAATCATAACTCTTTTCTTAAAATTTATAAAAAATGCCAGTGTTTTTTTAAACAAAATCCAGATTTGCTAGTGATACCTTCTGACAAAATGAATATCACTGCGATTATTTCTAAACAACAGTACTATCAGCTTGCAACAGATATTCTTAACGATACAGATTATTACAGAGTATTGAGTAGGGATCCGTCTTCTGTTATTCAAACCAAATCTAATGCTTTTTTTTTCACAATTGGAAAAGGGCAATAAATTGACTTATGTTTTAGCAAAAAAGTATAGACCTTATACTGGAGTTTTCAATAAATTTTATGGTATTCCGAAGGTTCACAAGCCTACGCTTCAACTTCGCCCTATAATCTCTGGAGTGTCCAGCCCGAATCGAGGTATAGCACAATACATTACAGATGTTTTGACTAGGTCTTATAGTAGAGACAATCCTTATTTTATCGGTGACTCTTTTGAATTTTGTCAATGGATCAATGAATTTCAACTTCCCCAGGGCTATGTATTGGTCAGTCTAGATATTAAATCACTTTTTAATAATATTTCGGTAAATTTAGTAAAAAGGAGCATTGAGAGGAGGCGGGAATCTATAGAAACCCTCTGCTCAGTTCCGAAAAACTTGTTTCTCAAGCTCATTGAGTTTCTTGTTGACTCAACAGTTTTTTCTTATTCAGATATCATTTATAAACAAATATTAGGTATGCCAATGGGTAGTCCACTTTCTCCCATTTTGGCTCAATATGTCATGGATGATCTCCTTGACATTTGCCTTGTCGAGCTGAATTTTGTGGTTCCGTTTGTGAAGAAGTATGTGGATGACATGGTACTCAGTATACCAGCTGATGGTATGGATCACTTATTACAAGTGTTTAATAACTATGACACCTTCCTCAAATTCACGATTGAAGAAGAAAATGATCAAGCGTCTGTTGCTTTTTTGGATTCTAGACTAATAAGAAGGGTAGATAATACTATAATTACTTCTTGGTATATGAAATCAGGTGCATCTGGTAGGTTCCTGCATTACAAATCTTATCATCCCCACAAACACAAAATTAACTTGATCGTTGCAATGAAGGATAGGGTTATACGTACTAGTCACCATACTTTGCAGAAACGGAACCTCTTGATTCTGTTCGATAGGTTTGTGTCAAGTGGATATCCTTCAAGACTTCTTTATAAAATTTTGCTGAATGCCACTAATTTGAATAACAATGTTAACAATATTGGGCACGTTAATGATAATGATGTCACTAACAGTAATCAAGTTCAATTATATTTTTCATTACCTTTTTTAGAACCACTCAGTGGTAAATTTCAAAAAAATTTTTCACAATTTAATAACGTTAAATTAGCTTTTCGTAATGTACTTAGTTTCAAATCTCTTTTTTCAAAAGCGAAAGATAAATCTGACCTTTTGCATAGCAGTGGGGTGGTATATTCTATTTCATGTTCTGAATGTAATAAAAATTACATCGGACAGACTGGCCGTTGTCTCAAAGACGGAATCATTTCACACAAGAGTGATATTCGTTGTAATAGGACCTCTTGTGGGTTAGCAAAACACGTTTTGGAAAAAATGACTCAATATCTTGGGGTGAGGTTCAAGTGTTGAATGTGGAGAGTAATTTGACCAAGAGATCGTTCTTGGAGATGGTACACATCTTCAGAGATGAGGAGTGTATTAACTCGAGTAAGGATATAGATAATCTCAGTCTGATATATACTTACCTTTTACAGTTTAAGAATGACAGTATTAACAATTTAGTTGATAGTACTATTTTTAATTAGTGAATTCTCTTTTTGCCTTTTTAAAAGAATTTGAATTGGTTATTTAGTATAACTGACTGAGAAGACTACCCCTTTTCTTTTGTTCTGTGGGTGGGTTGTTTCAAAGAATTTTTACCAGCACTGTTGATGGGTGGTTGCTTTTCCCTGTTTTCTTCTTTTCTTGAGACTTGTAATAAATTCAAATTTACCTCTCTTTCATTTAAATATTGATATCTCTGTTCAGCAACCTGGTCAATTCTAGTTACTTTTGATGGGGCGACCTTTAGGTTGGCATTTTCTGTTGTTTAAGATGCCTAGTAAATTTAGTTTTTTGGAATTGTTTTTACTGCTCAAATTATGTTACCCAGCCTGTTATGGTTTTTTATTGTTCTAAGATTAGTAGCACATGGCCTGTGGCAATCTGTTTTAATTATTAATCCTGATTACTTTTTTACAATCATGGATTATTTAAATGTTTCGTAAGATGTAATTGTTGATATTGTTGACAACAACTGTTAATGTCTACATAGTGATGTATTTTTGTAACAATTTAGTCAATTGCTCTGTTTATAACCTCTATTTTCGTAAGTACCATGATGTAATGTAATTTTATTATTCATAATTGAATGTATTTGTAGTATTCCTGAAGAAGAAGTAATAAACAGCTTCGAAAGCTCGATTTTGGAAAAAAAGAGTACTCTTCTTTTCTGCCTTATTTGACTGCAATCCCGTTTTAAGTTGTTCCTTGTATATATATATATATATTTATACATATATAGTATAATAACTAATATAATTCAGTATTACACCTGCTGCAACTCTTACAATATATTTATAATGTTAAAAGTTAGGTTAGAAGAACATATTTGCCAATTGAAAAAATTAAATGAGGCTATTGTGTTGTACGAAGATAAACAATATGTATTTAATAGTTTCCAAAAATTTAATATCGACAGTATCTCAAAGAACCACATTTTTAAAAAATGTTGTGAAATTAGAAATTATCTGTGCATTTAGATAGGTACGTTATTCTTTGGACAAACATGAAATAGCAAATAGAAGTGTTTAATAAAATATCCTTAAGTGAAGTACGTTTATATTTTTTTTAACTAATTACGTTTTTGCCTTTTGCTAATGTAAAATTTGAATTCATGGTAAATCCGCCCTTGATATTAACTTTGCCTTTTATAATAGGGAGATTTTGAACACCTTAAATTTTTACCTTATTGTTATCGCAATCGTTATACTGAGCACGCGCAGTGCCAAAAATGATTTTTTGGAACTGCACATGCTCAGAATCTCAGAATGACGATAACGACGTGCTAAAATTTAAGGGGTTTAAAATCTCTCTAATGAATTCGATAAGTGACCATGCCATAATAAAATTTTATATAATTATTGAGGTTACTGACATAAATACGGAAAATTTCGCATTAAATTATTTAATATTTCAAAAAAAAACTGTTGCCATTTTTGTCAAACTTTTAGGTTAACTTTAACTTATTGTAAAACATACCCAAACTGATAACTAGTGATTTAGCATCATTCTAGCGTTAACATGCATTTAAATGGTATTATTAATGCAGTTTTGCCTAGTTACATTCTAGTCACATCTTAGAACGTTCTAAGTTTTATTATTAATAAGGCTGATGAGGGTTATCATTGCTCCACATTCGCATATTTTGAGAATTGATGCATCCCGAAAGGTGGAACCACGCTTCGTCAGAAAAAAAGTTAAGTCCAGAAGATCGTCATTCATTAAATTATTGACAAACCGATGGCAGTAACCAAGGCGTCTGGGGTGGGCTGCGGGCAGAAGAGCTTGATGTGCTTGTATCTTATATGGATGCATGTCCAAGTCTTTCTTTAAAATCTTATGACATGTTCCATAAGAAAGTCCAATTTCCTGAGAAAGACATTTCAAAGGTTTTGCAGGTTCCTCTTCCATACGTTGACGAACGTCATTGACAACTTCTTCTGTACGAACTCTTGGTCTACCAGCACCTTTTTTATGAGTCACACAACCAGTTTTGCGAAACATTTCAACACGATTTGTAAGGCACGCATAAAAATTGTCCGGTAATATTGCCACGTTTGGGAAGTGCTCTCGAAAATTGTCCAAACACAAACGTTGACTGTATTGCCAATTTCCATTAACTAGCGCACCCGTTCGAAAATAGGCTTCAATCATGAAAATTTTGTGCTCTGTGGTAAGAGGCATGATTTAAAAACTGGATTAGAAAATTTCAGCACAATGACTTGACAGATTCTGACACAACAAAACATATTCAAAAATTTAAAGTAAGACACACGTTTTACATTTCACAACCACCCTTGACCAAGACAATTTTTGATATCTGACTGGTAGAAGATGAAATGCGCATGTGCTGATATTCCCTCTACTACACCTACATCACTTCAAAAAGAAGCCATTATTCCAAAATAATGTATTTCCGAATCAGTATCTGGTTTGCTGTATTATACAACTGTTTGCTCGTCTCTACTGCTAATAAAGTGTATCGTCAAACTTGTTCATAGAAAAATCAGTAAAATACAATAATGTGGGCTTTTTATTCGGCTGAGCATTAGACCAGAGCAGAAGACTTACGATCTGACACCCAAAGGGTACGTGACGAGCTTAGGAACCTAATTTTCGGTGAACTTCATGATAGTGTGTACGACATGCAATCCACCCAAGATGAAGAGAGTAAATACGAGGATGCGAAAGAACTGTGCAAACGTACCAACACTGCGTTGACTTGTGTGATAAATTTCAAGATGGAAATCTCAGCATGCAGAATTTTTGTCGAGAAATGATTGCAGCCGACATGAAGCGCTTTTTATTCGATATTAAAATGTTTTTACCTCCAGAATATGTTGTTAAATTTAATCTTGTAGAAGACGAGGAAGATAAATACAATACCAATAAATATAATATTAAATTACCTTTAGTTTGATTTATTATCTACAGTTGAAATAGCTCAGTTGGGAGAGCGACAGACTGAAAATTTGTAGGTCCTAGGTTCGATTCCTAGATTCAACATATGCTTTTTATTTAAAAATTCATACCCCGCCTATGAGACTATCACTACTACTACTTGTTAATAAATAAATAAACATATCCCTTTTATGTAACGCCACTGTATAAAATTTCAAATTATGTGATATTTGTTTATGTAGACCTATACGCTTATTTCATTTCCTGCAGATAAGCAACATCTGTTAGCGAGCTGATAAAGAACATCCGGTAACATGCTGATAAGGAATTGCAAACTTATATTATTATTTAGATTAATAAAAATTATGTTTTATCCTCCTGCGCATGTTTTTTCTATCCGCATTCACGGCCAGTTTCGTCATTGTTTTTCTATACATTCTTATTTTGCTCATCCTGTATATAGCTTTTGATTCACCCTGTATACTAAATATTTGAATTTGCCGCCAGACTGCAGCAGCAGAGATCTCTTGCTTGCGATCATGGCAGCTCTTGCTTTTGCTGCGTTTGAATTTACCCGCTAATTTCTCAGATATTTGAATTTGCCGCCAGACTGCAGCTGCAGAGACCTCTTGCGCCCATGGCAGCAACCCTTGCTTTTGTTGCGTTTGAATTTACCCGCTAATTCCTCAGATATTTGAATTTGCCGCCAGACTGCCGCCCCCTCTCGTGGCCGTCTGAGTTACTACCTTGACGAACCTACGTCACACACTCTTGGGGTGCTCTTCTGCAGCCCCGGGGGCTCCTACATCTGCGGGGATGCTACTAAAACATGCGGGGATGCTACAAGAAATCTGCTTCTTCACCATGAAGCCAATGACCAGCGGCTCCGTGGTCTAGCTCGATGGCAGCTGGCCATCCAGTTCGCTGTGACCTCACTTCCGCTCTGGAACCGGGCTACCTTATCTACTCATATCCTTTTCTACGGTGTTGTGGTAATGTATAGATGTAATTGAACGTCTTTGGTTTCGAATGTTGGTTGATAACTCCCGTCATTGCGTCTTAACACCTCAAGCAGCTTAACGTAAATGAAACACCTGATGCAGGCTACACATATAAGGTGTGTGAAATAGATGGGGGTAGCCCGGAATCATATCTTGATGAACTTTAAATAGCTCAAGAATGTTTTGTATGTACGGCGCCGTCAGACATGGTCCAAGGCGTGCAGTTATCATTGCTAGCCTTTCATTTCTATCATTTTTTGTAAATTAGTGGTTAATAAAAAGCCATATATACTTTATAGTATTCAATAAGGCCCATGTCAAGTAAAGTATTTACATATTATAAGGAATAATCCTGACCTAAACGCATAGATATTTTTATTGCATCGACTATGTTGTTTGGGTCGGTCTCAGGGCTCCAGTCTAATACTTCTGCATTCTTCAGCATTTTTGCATTGTTGTTGCTTGTTTGATAATGATCTGTGTGCTTTGCTACGCCTGCTGCATTTTCTAATTCTCTGACCGCCTGCATTCTATTTCTTGTAAGAGATTTTTCTCCATTAACACTCGCGGAACTTTTTTATTTTGCCATTGATTTTTGATTTTTCTGGACAAGACTAGCTTCTGTCTATCGCGTGAGATGGTATTGCCGTGTACTCTTCTCAGGTGATCTTTAAAATTGTCACTTCTTTTAAATTTTTTATTGCATACATCATACTGTAAAGAGGCGTCTTTATGGATGTTGATATGTCGGCTTAAACCACTTGACCAAGAGAATAGTTTATTACAAATATTACACGTAAACGTGTTTACTCATTGCAGGTACAATATCGTGGTGGTGATGACAACCCTTACTTTATCCTAACGCTATCTTGATTATCTTGAAATTATCCTCGTTATCCTGATGCGGTATCCGGATATATCCTTGTTATCCTGAATTTATCCTGAACTTATCCTAATATATATGCTAGTTATTCTGAAGTTAGCGTTACGCCACGTGGTTTCTAGGATCGCATGACGTATGTGGGGTGATTCAATGACGTTTTACGTCACGTTTACGTGACGTTTTACTTTACATTTATACACACAGTGCGAACGTTTAGAATGGAAACCGTAAATGAAATCCGCCCTGTAGATTTTTCGCAAAAATGCTCGGATACGTCAATTCTTAAATTCAATTGAGCTTCTTTTGATACCATTGTTTTGGATATGACGTTTTTAGATAATCTCTGTGACGTCATCATGATATTTTTTCAAATGGGAATGTCCAGTTCTTTCATTAAATTTAAATAGAGAAAATATTCCTGAAAATGGCAATATACGACACTATGGCCTTAAAGTGGATAGTTTTTGAGATAAAGGGCTTTGAAGTTTGAAAAAAGAAAAAGTAGGCTAGTCAAAAAAAACTGTTTATCACAACATAACTAACAAATGGATAATAAACGCAATGAAAACTAGTTAAATAAGGGGCTCCAACTGTAATCCTTGTGCTTCTCGACAATAAGCAAGCCTCTGTTGGAATTCTTGTAATACTTTACTGGTTGTGTGTGTCTGTATAGCTCCAATTTCATCTCGAGTTTTTGTTTTTAATTCGTTAATATCCCGTGGTTTATTATTATACACTTTAGACTTAAGATAACCCCACAAAAAGAAATCAAGGGGTGTGAGGTCAGGGGACCGAGCTGGCCATTCAGTAAAACCTCTTCTGCCTATCCAACGATTAGGAAATACTTCATTTAAGTAGTTACGAACATTTACAGCATAATGTGGAGGTGCCCCATCTTGTTGATACCATACAAAGTCATTGGGAATGTTCGGATCATTGTTATCTGGAAATAGTGCTGCTAACTCCGGAATAATTTGTTGTTGTAACATTTCTAAATATTTGTCACCTGTTAAACTACCATCAATGAAAATAGGGCCAATAATATGGTTTTCTACAATTCCTGAGTATACATTTATTTTCTGAGGGAACTGGGTGTGCGCTTCCATCATCCAGTGAGGATTATTAGGGGCCCAATAGCGACAGTTCTGTTTGTTAACATTGCCATTCAAACAAAATGTACCTTCATCTGAAAAAACTATATTGCTAATGAAACGCGGATTTATGTTCCGCGGTTAGAGGTTCATCATTTCTTCGCAAAATTCTATTCTGCGGTCAGGGTCATCATCATTTAATTCTTGTACCTACTAGCTGAATCTAATAGGGATGCCATTTATTTTTTTCATGTATTTTATCACAGAACTTTGGCTAATTTCATAATTGGATGCGATTTGTCGCGAAGTAACATGTGGATTTTCTTGAGCATCTAACAACATACCTAGTTGTACATCCTCTGTAATAGATGGCCGACCTCTGATGCAATTCCAAACATGTCCCAACCGGATAAATTTACTTACAATCTTACTCACTGTTGATTTTCTAATGCGTAGTTCATTCGGATATCTATTACTGGAAATGTTGCATACTTCATTAATTGATCTTTTCATTTCGTCACAATCTCTCAAAAGCAAGATCTCAATTCTTTGTTTTTCTGTTAAAGTTCGTACCATTTTTAATTATCACAAAAAATATTAAAGAATAACCGACTGTAACAATTAGTTTTAAATAATTTGCGGAACTGTCACTATCAGGATCAAATAATTGAAATTTCTTTTTGACTAGAATACTTTTTTTTTCAAACTTCAAAGCCCTTTATCTCAAAAACTATCCACTTTAAGGCTATAGTATCGTATATTGCCATTTTCAGGAATATTTTCTCTATTTAAATTTAATGAAAGAACTGGAGATTCCCATTTGAAAAAATATCATGATGACGTCACAGAGATTATCTAATGACGTCATATCCAAAACAATGGTATCAAAAGAAGCGCAATTGAATTTAAGAATTGACGTGTCCGAGCGTTTTTGCGAAAACTCTACAGGGCGCATTTCATTTACGGTTTCCATTCTAAACGTTCCCACTGTATATATATTTACCATACATTTTCATAAGTTGAAAGTCACCCTAATAATTCTATTATCTGTTGGAAGATGCTTGGTTGGGGGCATGTAATGTCAAAAAGAGAACGGTCAAACCGCCCTGCATTGGTCACCTTTCTGGTAAATTAATTGAACTCGTAGTATGCATTAATGTTGTCATTAAAACGGACGCCCATGGCTTTTACGTTTCCTTTTAATTGTGTTATAGTAATTGAGGGAAACCTCACCACATAAAAATGCCCATCCTCGGCTATCAGCATAAGTTCGTCGTTGCTTTTTTGATAAACGTGTATTTTCGAGGTGACCGGTATTGACGGTAAATAATCTGTAATTCGTACAGGTCGGTTGTGGTATGAGTTTTTACCCAACCTCAATATCCACACACACTGTTTATAAAAAATATAGTGGTGTCTGTTAGAGGTTATCAGCATGTTGTCTGTTGCTATTCTACATAAATCTAATTGCTGTTGTGGGGTTCCTGTCAGGGGTGACGTCGTCGTCGTTGTAGACGTTGTTGTTGTGATGGGATGGGAGTGTTTTAAGAGGCGTACCAGATAGTGCCTTAATACCTAATATATCGTCTTCTGAGAGGTCCAGTACGTCTTCCTACTACCACGGGTACATGATAGCGTCCTGTTGTGATGAATTATGTAACCCTAGGGTGTGTCCTATCTCATGAATCATTACAGAAAACAGGTTAATTTCACCCTCGGGCGTTGGTGTATGCGAATCCTGATGCCACTTCAAAGTTCTATCTAAATGTATTTCTGTACAAGTATCTAAGGCACTGGACATAAACGCGTGTCCAAGAACACCAGGTGAAAAGGGGAGTTGGCACCTGGATTGGCCCTGACAACTTGTATACAAAGAATGGTTACTTGGGCCTGTATTAATTACAATATTTGGTTGTCTAAAATTATAGAAAAAGTGTAAATTTGTTTTGTTTGCCCAAACTTCGAAAGCCTTTGAACATGTACAGGGCTTAAGAGACGTCTGTGAGTCCGTTTTCGGTTATGTTGAGGTAGCCAAATCTCGTTAAATATTCCGTATAGTTGATAGCTTCTGAGGCTGCCGGCGAATACTCCGTATAGTTGTCGAGTGCGGCAGCACGTCTGGGTTATAGAGAAAAACTATAGTCAGGTAGTGCATCTTGTCTCTGCTGTTATCGAATCACTACTAACGCAGAAAAGGGTCTGCCACTACAGTGCAGAAGCACGGAGTCGAGCAAAATAGCTACAAGAAATCTTCTTCGTCACCCCAAAGACAATAACCGGCATGCTCTCTATATCTGTCTCTCTCTCTCTGAATACTTGACTGTCCTATACCATAAGGAAAAATATGTTTTATGTTGATTTGTCATTTTTAAACATTTTTCCATCTTCACATACAATTTCCAATATATGGTTTTCTTGTAAAATGTCGTAGGTGTTGTGATTACCGTTTGAATCGAGTAGGTCAGTAATTCCCTCTACTCTGCAGTATACTCTTTCATGTTGAACTTTACTTCTGTACCACTTCTTTGCACTCTTTTTGAGTCGCTCTTAAGTTATTCTTTTATTTTTACACAATCAGGTCTTGGTGCCAAATTTATACCTTTTCATGGTCGTTTACAGGCTATGAAAGGGCTCTGAATTTCTTGTGGTTTACACAATGATGCGCAATATGGTGCAATAACTTATAATTTAGTGTTGAATATAATTCAAACTTTTCTCTAATTGTTGAGGGCCCTTTATTTAAACATTGAAAAATAAGATACTGTTGAAAATGACGACAATATTTATCAATAATAATTTATCAACAGCTGTAAGTGGGGCCGGAAGTTCTTATTAAGCGTCAGCGTCAGAGGAGCTTTTCTGTTTAATTTCTAATAAGAAATATTATTAGGATATCAATATGTTGAAAATTTTTAAATATTTTGTCGAGTATTAAATATTATTATCTCGGAATAAATTTTTATATTTAGGAGATACTATAATGATAATTATGATTTAAATATGAAGAAGGGTTATTTTTGACGTAATTTGTGTTGAAGGATGTGCTCTCCATTATGTCCCCCGCTTTAGACGGCGTTCTCTGCCACTTTGGGGCCCGCCTGTCTTTTCCTGCTACTTTTGTAAGATTAGTTAGGATAGTCTTTGTTGTTGTTGTTGAGGCGTCGGACTGTCTGTCTATACTCCGCTGCCACCGGGGCGGCTGGGGGTTGTTTGAATTTGTCTGTCTTTGTATTTTTCTTCTATAACCTACTTTTTTCTATCAGTCACATCATTTTATCAGTCACGTCATTTTCCGTGGCTCTGTTACGTTTGATACATCGTATGTATGATTTTAAATATTGATACACATTTGAAGCCGGGCAAATACGGAAAGAGACACCCAGGCACTAGGGGAGGATTATAAGGTAGTGAGGAGGAAGGTTAAATATAATATAAACAAGTCGAAGAGAGCACATTGTGGCAGTCTGGTTGCGAGCACTGAAAATAATGTATGGGGAGATGCGTTCAAAATCGTTATGAAGAAGTTTGGACAGAAGCCATACGAGCTGGACGGAGAGGCAAAGTAGAGGTTAGCCAGATAATTGTTCCCCAGGGACAGGGAGGGCCACATAGAGAGAATAGAGACTGGGACAGTGGAGGACTTCGGTCTGGAAGACCTGTGGCAGGCACTCGCTAGCCAGAAAATGGGAAAAGCTCCGGGTCCTGACGGTTTACTCGCTGAGGCGCTCAGAGAGGCAGGTAAGGTGGTTGACGGTTGGATGTTGGGAGCCGATGAACGAATGCCTTAGAGTCCAGATTTTCCCGGACAGATGGAAGATTGCACGCTTAGTATTAATACCGAAAGGAAGGAAAGAGACAACAAGTACAGACCGCTGTGCCTCTTAAATGTGGTTGATAAACTGTATGAAACCCTCCTGAAACAAACACTGGTGGCGGAAGTGAGGGCAACAGGGGGCTTATCAAACAGGCAGTATGGTTTCAGGAAAGGCAAGAGCATGATCGATACCGTGAAGAAAGTGGTTAACATACATAGAAATGCTAAGTGGGTAGCGGTGGTCGGCCTCGATGTCAAAAACGCCTTTAACTCCGTACGATGGAGTAGTGTTAAAAATTAACTGGCAGCCAGAGGGATTTCTGGTTATCTCAGAAATGTACTGGGTAACTATTTAAGAAATAGGAGGATAATAATAGAAAAAGATAGAATCATGGAAGTGACGGCGGGAATACCACAAGGCTCGATACTGGGGCCCACATTGTAGAATCTTACCAACGATGGGGTGCTCACGCTGGGATGGCCCGATGGGGTCAAAGTGGTTGGTTTTGCTGATGACTTGGCGATCGTGGCGAAAGTGGAGATGGAGGGGCAACTAAGAGTAAGGTGGACATGACAATTAGTCTGATAATGGAATGGATGGATGAAAGAGGGTTAGCTCTAGCTCCGGAAAGGACTGAGGCAGTAATGCTAAGGGGGCTGAGGAGGAAAAAAGATACCACCTTCCAGATAGATGGGATATTCATTAGACCAAAAAGGGAAATTAAGTACCTTGGGGTGTGGGTTGATGATATCGGTAACTTTGGGATCCACGTCATGGAAGCCGTGGTTAAAACGGACAAGAGGTCGGCGTTTCTGGACAGACTTATGCCAAACTTGAAAGGACCCTCCTACACAAAGGTGTGCTTGCTTTTCAATGTGGCCGTTTTCACCATACTGTACGCTGCACCGGTATTGTATGGAGCAATGCTCATCAAAAGATACAAGAAAATGCTAGAAAGGTGACAGAGAAAAATGCTGATAAGGGTGGGATCGGCTTATCGCACGGCGTCGACGGTGGCACTGCAGGTGGTGACTGGTATGGCCTCCATGTATCTCCTTGTCGAGGAGAGAAAAAGGCTCTATGACAGACCTGATTGGTCCACTAAACTGGCCAAGGTGGAAGAAAGAAGAGAAACTGAAGGGAGATGGCAAGCAGAGTGGGATGGAAACACAAGCAAGGGACAATGGACCAACAGACTTATTCCGTGGCTGGATCAATGGTTAAGGTGCGAACATAGATATTGTTGTGTGGTTGTGTGGTTGTGTGTGTCGATAGAATGGTTCCCTACGACGTCTGTAGTATGTCGATAGCTTTTCCGGACTCTCGTGGGATAGGTGACTGTCAGAGGTGGTTTTTTAGTGAGTAAAAATCTCACACTACTGACTACAACACCAGCCGGTTGTCTTTTAGAAGATTTTTTCTATCTCCAACAAAAAAAGGGTGATGCCAACTTGGTTAGCGAAACACGTGTCAAGTTCAGTATAGTTTTTGGTGTTATGTGGACAACTACGTCAGTATTAAGTATTAATGAATTTGAAATGTAAAATATAGATATTTGTTTTTCAATATTATGAACCCTCCTTGATTTTCTAATTAATATCCTATAGGCATATTGTAAAAGAAAATATTTGCGGACGTTAAACTCGAGTTATAATGTATAATATTAGGTATTAAATATATTTTGTGGGCCAAACCGGTCAACTCTTTTCATATTACAGGTGAAGGTCGAATAGGCATCTCATCTCATTGGCAAAGTGGTGGAATGCACTGTCTCTCGTTTTTTTTCCTTGTAGTGCGTGCTTTCTTTTTCGTATGTGCATTTCACGATCGGCATAAAACGATATGAACGAAAACCAGCAACGTTGCATAAAAATTTACCACGATTTCCAAGCTACCTGTGTTACCAAACATGATACTAGTTCCATCTTGCGTGTCAGAAACAAAGTAAATGGGGGTATACTTGTTTATTAAACTATATTATTTACTCTAAGCTTTAGAAAATCAAAATTTTAGTTGATTTAATTTGTCATAAATATGGATAATTGGATATTGGATTCTTGGATAATTGTTATTTTTTTTGGAAAAGTTATTTTTTTAAAACGATTTGAAAAATGATTAAAAGTTTTGAATTGTACGCTTTGTAGAACGGTTACTTAATATTTTTTTCTTACATTTTCGACTTTTAACTCCGAATTAAATTAAATCCCGATATTTCCTATTTCAAGAAGTAAACTATAGAAAATTTTTATTTATTTTGTATTACGGCTCCGCCTTCATATAAATGTATTGTGACACATGTTTTATTTTTGAATTGGTGTCTGTCTAATTCAAATCACTTACCCTTGCAGGACTTTCCTTCACAACCATATTTGTTCTTGTTTTTCCTTTTAATCCTCTTATCTTGTTTCTGCTTAAAGTTCTCAATTATATATAATACTTCACTTAAGTTTTTTCTTAAAGCAATATCTTTAGGACTTTCACCTTGCTTATTACGAGCACCTTTATCACAACCTGCTTCGAGTAATATCCTTGTCAATTTTCTTCTTCCCATAGCTGCGGCTATGTGAAGAGCGGTATCACCGTTTTTATTTTGAGCCGACACTCGACACTGCGCGGAAATTAAAATTCTTGTCACTCCAGCATGTCCGTACCTAGCCGCTGTATGTAAAGAAGTATCCCCGTAGTTATTTTGAATATCAGGAGAAGATCCTGCTAGTAATAGCTCCCTACATGTTTGATTGTGGCCGTTTTGGCAACATAAATGTAGAGCGGTGAAACCTCCAAAGTTAAACTTATTCAAATTTGCACCTGCAGCCACAAGAAGATGAATCGATCTGCTATATCCTTTCCATGCTGCCTCATGTAATGCAGAATTTCCATGCTAGAAAGATAACATTTTTAACTAAATAAAGTCAAGTTGCTGGGGGCAAACTTCAAATAGCAAAGTGTGATCAGTGGTCATGTCATACTTCATTTCAAAGGTTCTCTTTTAATTCCAGTGCGGTAATTTTTAAGAATCGTCAATTGGTTCCGGAGTTATGACCGTATTTAATTTCATATGTTACTGATTGATAACTATCACAATATTTTTGTTTTCCTGTCATCTTTTATGCAATTAATTATCCAAATCGCATCCACGATTTCGAAGGAAGGGATAGGTCTGCTCTTATTTATGCTGAGGCTGGACGTAATTTACATCGAGCTGAAAAGATTTTTAATGCAACATTTTCTGATGAAATCTAATTAAACATTTTTTATTTACAGAAAATATTAAATATTTCCTATTCCCAGAAAATTAAAATATGAGCTACTTGAAACCTAAAAATTAAACCACTGTTGGATAGACAACTCAAAGGCCTTCTAAATGAGGAATCGCATGTCCTTACCTGCTATTTGAAGTTTAAAAGTTGAAATATCTGTATCTATCCTATCTAAATCTAAAGAAATAGGCAGGCCTATTTCTTTAGATTCAGATAGACCTTGTCATTAGATGTTCAGCGATATAAAATTTGGTACTTTTACTTTCAGTAACTAGAGGTTGTTTTTTTAAGTTTGATAGAACTTTACATGACAACTACTATCAGACTGAACTGTTAGTCTGACACTGTTTATAAAATTTATTTTCAGTATACTTTGGCAAATCGTCATGAATGAACAACGCTACCAAATTCCTTAAATTTACTTTGAAAATCATTCGTCGGTTCGCCAAACGCATATAACACTTCGTGAATTTTATGGCCCACATAATCGTCCATCTGAGTTATTTATTCGTCGTACTGTGGATAGATTTCGTACCACATACTCTACATGATTTGAAAAGACCAATGCGTCGAAGTAATGTGCGTAATGAAAGGAATATTACCGCTGTACGTGAAAGTGTGGTTGCGAACAAGGTTTGGTGACAAACTAATTTCGAGAAATGGACCTGTTAACTATCCACCCAGGTCCTGTGATATGACGCCCGCAGATTATTTTCTGTGTGGCTATGTCAAGTCATTAGTTTATGCTGATAAACCAGCAACAATTGAAGCCTTAGACGCCAACATTGTTCGTGTTATTCACGATATACGACCAGAAGTGCTCGAAAAAGTCACCCAAAATTGGATCAAAAGAATACGCTATCTTGCAGCAGCCGCGGTGGCCACATGCCGCAAATAATTTTTAAATGTTTAATGTAATAGATTGTTTTTTTAAATAATATTACTTTTTTAATCACAAAATATTTTCTTTAATATTTTTTTAAAGTTTAAAGTTCTATCATCCTTAAAAAACCACCTTTTATAAAGATAATATGTTAAAATTTTTAAAAGGATCTACTTACAAATTCCTAAAAAAAAAATAAATAAATAAAGGGCATAAGAAGAACTAAAGTCATAACACTTATTAGATGGCAGCACAGTGTCCTTTCCTTTAGTTCGTCTTTCGAATTTGAGAATTGGTTTTTGACAAACCAATCTACATATATTTAACAATAGAACTATTATAACTTTCCATTTATAACACCGGAGAACCAAACATTATATTCAATAAAACTTACAGAATATGTAAAAACATGAATAACGTAACTAAAACAAAATAGTTGCTTTAGTTATGTTGTATGATAATACATAATAAAGTTGTTAAAGAGTGGTATGGGTTGCTTTGCTGGTAGATATTTTTTTATTATAGCAATAAATCCTTCGATTTAAATTGCATTAAATTGGGATAGACACGTAAAATATTTAAAGAACCTTCTCTATGACATTAGTCTAAATTTTTAATTAAATAATCTATTACATTATTAGTTTTTTTCTGCTTCTTTTTGGCATTCCTTATTTGACTTTTTCTCAATAGGTTATTATCTCTTTTATAGAAGGAGGATCTTCCAGATCAATGAATTCCTATTTCAATAACACACAGGAGTTTAAAATATAAAACGAAACAAACAAGCGAAACGAACCAACATCTATAACAAATGAAAATATAGAACAAGTCTCAGGACTCACGAGTCAAAATACCCTCAGTACAAGACCAGAAATAAAATTAATATAAGATTGAGGAAATCCGTCACAGCGAACAAAAATATTTTTAAGAGAAAGTGATAGCTATCTCACTTTCCTATCTACTATGAACCCCAAATGGGCAACTACTTTTGCGTGTTGTTAGAATACAATCAACTAGTTCAACTAATGGCCGCTTTTGCCGTGCTAAATACACGTTTACTTTGCTGAAGCTTCTTGTGTCTATGCAGGTAATATTATTATTACTCTAGAAAAAAAATATATTTTCGCTGGGCATGCTAAAGGTTTTCTGATGAATACATCAGAAAACATACATACATGTATTCTGATGAATACATCAGTTGTTTAATAAAATAATTGATATTTTAAACAACTGATATTTCTTTGAAGGAGATGCCGAAAATAACTATTCCACGGACAATGTGCCTCGAACGGAGGTATAGTATGCCATGCCCCGACAATTATAATGGCACCAGCGGAAAAGCAGGTGCAGCTGGAGCAAAGAGGGCACTACGATGTTTTTCTCACCACTACTAACTGACATTGTCTTAAAATTAAAATTCCAATTCAAAACTAAATTTTTGTAAAGAAATTCACACTACAAAAACTGAAGTGTCTTCGTTTTTAAGTTTAAGAAACATTTCATTCATATTTTTTATATTAATTTATAACTACACGGAAATTTCAGTTCAACTAAAATTGTAAAGTTTTTGGTTTAAATTACCTATTTGAAAAATAAAAAATGTGTACCTATGTCAATGAAAAAAGATGCATTTATAGATAAAAGAATTTTCATACATTTATAGCTTTTCAAATTTTGATATTGGACCTTCGTGTACCTACCTAGCAAAATTGCCATTACACAAGTGCAGTTGAAATTAAATATTTCTGACATCTTGAGTTTAGCAAAAAATATGAATATTTGATATGATATGAACTAAAAGATAAAATATGTCACGAATGTCACATATTTTCCGCTTCTGGGAAAAATTGTTTATTCAAATACGATTTCACGTGACCGTAACAACAACCCTTTGGGCTGAAGCTAACGGTATACCGGTGGTTTTCTGATATTTTTCCGAGGAGATAATACCCTGTGAAAGGATTACTGGTTAAAATCACAACAAACAAATCTGTCACTAAACTAAATAACTGATTTTCTCAATTTAATACCAAAATATGACGACAGTTTGAGATAGACTCCCCTAAAAGATCTAAAAAAATATATTGATACCTTAGGTCTTAATTTTAATATTTTATTTCTATATTTCAGTTTAAAAATTATACATCTCAAAAACATTAAGTAGTTATTTAAAAATTTATTTTACCAGGTATTCTTACTGCTCAGAAATAGGACTTAATATAAACTAAAAAGGATAACTATTACTGTATTGCCTGTTTAGTTCTCAAAAATCTAAGAAATTATCACAATTATTTCTTCATAGTTCTTTGAAATTTAGAGCTGTCATCTTCAATCTTCTTATGCTAGAAAATTTTAACGACTTTTTACAGTGTAGTAGTGTTCAATTCCTATACTATACTATAATGTAATTCAGTACTGTAATGTTACGACAAAGCCTAAAGCTGCTGGATATATACAAACCGCATAATTCGCTATATCAAAACCAGCATATATTGTTTTTTTGTTGACAGCAGAGCTTGAAACAAATGAGGCCTATTGAAACTGCTCGATCTTACAAATCTTGTAAGATGGAGCAGTTTCAATAGGCCTCATTTGTTTGGAGTTGCCGGCACAATAAGCTATTAGGCTTAAATTTTTGTAACCAATAATAGCCAGGCCAATAGCGTACATCAATAATTTTTCGGCACACATAACACTTTTTGCCTTCCACTGTGTACATCATACGTCTACGAATAATGTACGTAAAGGATCAAAATTCCAAACTAGTTCACTATGCACATCTGTTATTATTTTACAGTTACGCAAGCAAAACTTCCGTCGCGTTGCTCGTCTATCCAGCCACCTCTTATTTTTGGATAAATAGCATACTTTTACAATGTTATGGCACTCTAAACACGTGACAACTTCTACTTCGCCAGACAAATCTTTTTCAATTTTAAATTCTATGTCTTCCAAAATAATGCGTTCTTCAACTTCCATTTCACCAGATAAATATGTTGAAACTTGAAACTCTTCCATAATTCTGAATGAAAATTGCTCCGTTAGGTACTTATAGTGATTACCCCCACTTATGGTGTACAAAAGTCTAATTTTACCAGTTGTGTATGACTCATCGACCGGATGCGGCCAGATGTACATTTTTTAGATCGAGTTCAATGACCCGGATGTATGCCAGATGTGCGACCGGACCCCAGATGGACAATTCTATTTTTAGATCGAGGTCAATGACCCGGATGTATGCCAGATATGCGACCGGACACCAGATGAGCATTTCTATTTTTAGATCGAGGTCAATGACCCGGACTTATGCCAGATGTGGATGACTCATCGACCGGATGACGCATTTTTTAAATTTAATTTCTTATATTATATGGCCTGCTCCTGCTCATTACTCTCTCCTCTGTCACAAAATTGTCATTTCTTCACTACTAACGGGACACTAATATATAACTCCTCCCACCGAAGTGGTTTCTTCGTCTCCTGACGAGGTACTTCCTGGGTATTGGGCTGCTTCTTTGTTGAAGTTGACCCTTTGTGGTTTTCTCGTTCAGACTGGTAGCCAACGGATTAGACATGGACATCTTTTTCAGAATTAAGCATAAACCAGGATAATAATTACAAGGCTGATTAATACAAACTAAGGATGATTAATATAGTGGTTGTTAGACATGTATTTGTTGATTGTAGTAGGCTTGCTTGTTCTGGAGTGAACTGCGCCATCTTGGTGGTTTTAACTAGATCCAATAAGGATTTGGCATTATTTTGGTCAACATCCTTCAATTGGAGTGGTGTAATTTTGTTGATTGTAAGATTCCACAATTGAGGTATTTCAATTTTTGGTAACTGGAAAATCGTTAGTGGAAGTCCAGTTTTTATTGCTGTATATCGTTGGTTGTTAATGATGGTAGTACATCCAGTGGGTAAGTTAAGTACTACTGGTTGGTTAATGGTTTCAATTCCATTTTGACAGCGTGTTATTTGGACTGTGTTAACTGGAACAATAAGTAGGTAGTTTTCCTCTAACATGGTAATAATTGGTTTGGTAATAGACAGGTAATGGACTTGGCAATTCCTGTGATCAGCTTTGGACAGTAATTGGACTAGGCAACTGTCATCTCGAGGTTGACTGGGTGTGTTACAGATTTATGTGCTTTCGATCTTTGGACATAGCTGAGTCGTTGTGACATAATTTTCGGTACTCATCCCAAGGTATGGGGTAATTGGAATGATCGTTAGGTTTTGTATAGGAACAGGAAGTAGGTGATAATAGGAATAAATCTCTGCTGTTAGTATTGGCAATTTGATTACAAATATAATTAATCCGTCTGAAAAGTGAACTGTTGTTACTAAATATGAATAATAATTTTGAAAGTGATCTAACTCTAGAATACTCTGACTGTCTTTCTTTTGGTTTTTTAAAAATGTATTCTAAACTTTGTTTTGGTAATATTGAGTTATGCAAGTTCCGTGAGGCAAATGTTATAGCGTTCTCGAGTTCATATAAAAATTCAGTTATACTGTTTAAATTGACAAATAGCTGAGAAAGAATATTTTGAATTGATACGGTGACTAATACATGAATCATTCGTCTATTGAAATCAATAATTACATCAGTTACAAATGAGTTTCAAATAGTCAGTTTTAGTTTTGTAAAATGAGTTTGTAAAGTTCTAATGATTCTGAGTTTTAATAGATCGTCTTGGTTTGTTCTGAAAAATAGACAATAATGTCTTTTAGGGTCGATGGTTGTTTTGAATATTTTTATGATTTCTTTTTCTGTTGCACTTGATTTTAAAATTACTTTATGTCTTGTGTTGTTAAACATAGCTTCGTGTATAGTGAAGTTTGCTAGACAGTTTGTTGATTCAGTTATAATGATCTGATTGACATATTGGTTGATGCATTTTTCCGTGTATAGGAATTCTTGAATAGGATTTTCTTGTGCAGAATATACTGTTGCGATTTCATCGTCGTTGTTATGTACTTCTTCTTCTTCTGCTGGTGTAGCATCGTTGATTAGAGTATCTAAGACTTCTCTTAAGTTTGCTTCATCGACATCTGGAATTTCGTCGACGTTGTTTATCATTGAGACTAGGTCGTCTTCTAATGCTGTGGTTGATGTTTTTGTTGACGCATTGACTTCTTGTGGTCTATTTTTGATTTTAATTCTCGATAGGGCATCTGCTACATAGTTTGTTTTCCCTTATTTATACTTGATGTCATAGTAAAATTCTTCTAAATGTAGTCTCCATCTTATTAATCTTGTGTTCGGAGATTTTAGGTTGGACAGCCATTCTAATGGTTTATGATCTGTAAAAATTGTGAACTTGATTCCGTAGAGGTATGATCTAAAATATTTGCAACTCCATACAATAGCTAATAGAATTTTTTTCTACTGTGGCATAATTCGTTTCTGCTGGATTCAATGTTCTTGATGCATAAGCTATTGGGTGACCATCTTGTGAGAGTACTGCTCCTATAGCAAAATTTGATGCGTCTGTTGTTAATTCAAATGGTTTTTGTAAATCTGGACAGGCTAAAATTGGTTAATTTGAAAGTAATGTTTTACAATGTTCGAAGCATGAAATGTATTCAGGTGTTAATTCAATTTTCTGATCTTTCTTCAAGCATTTTGTAAGAGGCTTGGTAATCTTAGCAAAGTTATTAATAAATTTTCGATAGTATCCTAATAGTCCGAGAAAGGATTTTATTTCCTTATGAGTCCTGGGAATTGGAAATCTTTTTATTGCTTCTATCTTATATGAATTTGGTCTGATACCTTCTGATGTAACTATATGTCCTAAAAATTTAACATTTTTCTTTAAAAATTCTGATTTGTCTAATTAATTTTCAGATTAGCTTTCCTTAATGTTTGAAATATTCTTTTTAAATTTGAGATATGTTCTTGAAGAGATGTGGAAAACACAATTATATCATCTAGGTATTGTATACTAGGCATATTTTGTTATGTGCGCGAAGAACATTGTCTATTATTCTTTGAAATGTGCTGGGCGCGTTCTTCAACCCAAAGGGCATACGAAGGAATTCGTAATGTCCATGTTCAGTATTGAATGCTGTTTTCTGAACTGCTTCTGAAGCCATTTCTATCAGGTGGAAACCAGAGGCTAAATCTAGTGTTGTAAAGTAACAACTTCTTCCTAATTTGTCTAGTATATCCGTAATATTTGGAATGGGACATCTGTCTGTCACTGTTTTTTCATTTAAAGATCTATACTCTACTACTATTCTCCATTTTTTTGTCCTGAGGCATCTTGTTTCTTTGGTACAACCCATATTGGTGAACTCCATGGTGAGATGTTCGGTCTTATGATTCCATCGTTCAGCATTTTTCCAAGTTGCTTTTGAACTTCTTCATTATACACGTGTGGGTATCGATATGTCTTTGTATAGCATGGTGTTTCATCAGTAGTTTTGACATCATGTTTGATAGTGTTCGTAAAAGGTAGTTTATTTGATGGATTTTGGAAAACATCTGCATATTCTATGCATAAGTTTAGTATTAATTGTTTTTCTTCATCATTCAGGTGATTTGTTTTAATAGTGTCTTCAATGTTGATCTTGGAGTTTGAATTTTCTTTTTGATTATGAATTAGTTGAAAACGTAAATTTCTTCGTCAAATGGTTCTGATATAAGGTATATTAAAATGAATAATTTGATTCTGATTTGTTAAATTGTGAACCACAATTTCGGCAAGGTAATTTATTGCTGTAGATAGTGTTTCAGGAACATAATATTTTCGATTAGTGTATAATTCTGGAATTAATATTGGGCCATTTTCTATTTGAACTGGAATTGTAATTCTTCTAATTTCTAATGGATTTAAATTATAGCTACATGAATAAAAACCTTCTCTATATAAAAGAGAAATTTGGACGTAATTATTTTCTAAAATTTGATTTGAAAAATTAATATTTAAATCTGCATTGATTAACTATTGTAATCCTATAAGTTCATCAAAATAATTATGAAAGTCGTATAGAACACAATTGATTGGAATGTCGGATTGAAATTCTCGAAAAGCTGGAATGTTTGCTTTGTAAAGAGCTTTTGTACTTCCAGTACATGTTTGCAAAGTTATTGGATCTAAATAAATTGTTTGTGGAAAATTTGATTCTATAATTTTGGGTCGGATAATACTAAATGAACATCCGGTGTCTATTCAAAATTGGTATGTTTGATTTTTTAATGTAATATTGATGTATGGTAAAGCGTTAATTGCGTTTACGTCGGTTAGACTGTCTGGTCGATATTCTGAAAATTTTGATCTTCTTGTTCTTGTTCTTGTTTTTGCTCATATTGTTGTTGTTCATACTGTTGTTGTTCGTATTGTTGTTGTTCATATTGTGGTTGATCATATTGTTGTTCATAGTAGTTAATATCGAAGTTTCCGTATACTTCATTTTCTGTCATTTGTGAAATGTCTTCATAAACGTGGTTTTGATTGTTTTGGGCACATTGAAATGCTATGTCTCGATATTCTGGAGCTCGTTCATTTGCTTCAGTATTGCGTATATGGCTAATACCTGACATTGGTGTTGGTTTATATCTGGTATTTTGATTTACGCCTGATATTGGTGTCGGTCTTGATAAATTATTGTTTTGATTTGTTTTCCATACATTATGCTGTGGACCAAAAACTTGTTTGTTAGTTGGAAAATTATTTTTATTGGTTTTGATTGGATATTAATCGGTTGCAAAGGAAATGTTTGAAAGTTATTTCTAAATTGATTTGCGGTTTTATTTTGATTGAAGTTTGAATTTGGATTCCTAAAATTTGAATTGTAGATTGGGTTTCTAAACTTTGAATTAAAATTTGGATTTCTGAAATTAAAATTTTGATTAAAATTCGGATTTCTAAAATTTGAATTATGATTTGAATTCTTAAAATTTAAATTTGAATTGAAATTCGGTTTATGTGCAATTTGATTTGAATTGTGTAATTTCGCAAAGTTCTGAAATTCTTTTTCTAAAACAAAATTGAAAGCGTTTTCTAGTGTTATTGGATTTCTCATCCTTACTATTGTTTGAACATTAATTGGTAAATTTGTAATAAACATAGTTTTTGCTATATTATTATAATTGTTAATTTGTAAATCTCTAGTAACCGGATCTGGAAAATCATCATTTATTTACTTTTCGTACTTGGTAATTTTTTATGAATATTGTATTACCGGGATTTAGGTTTTCTAGATCAGAACGTTTTATGTTTATATTTTCTCTCCGTTTTTCTTTTTCTGCGGTGGCTCTAATTTGAATATTATTTTGATAAAGTTGTGAATTTTTTGCATGGGTTTCAACATAGTCAGTCAGTATATTTTCTCCGTTAATGTCAAAAGGTAAGGTTTTGATTTAGATGTCCGAATAGAACTTCGAAAGGGGTATGTTTGGTGCTATTATGGGGTGTGTTATATCCCATTATGGCTAATTTCATTAAGGATTTTGTATTTTCTCTTCTGTTTCTATTCGGTTTTTTTCGAGTTAAGCATCGAATTTGATCGAGAAGGGTAGAGTGTAATCGTTTTACTAGGGAATTAGAAGTAGAGTTGTGTAGGGTGATATAATGTAATTTGATTTTATGTAGTTTACAAAAGTGATATGATGTGGTTCCTAAATTCGTACCATTACCGCAAATAATTTCTTTCGGGATTCCTACAAAGGATATAAATGTGATTAAACCTACCATTAGGTACTTCGATCGATGATTTTTGTGTTGCAGGAATACCTTGTGCAAATTTGGAAAATGAGTTATTGGTTATAGGTTATTAATTTTGGTAATTTGGTCTAATTATTTCTAATGGTTTAGAGGGTGTATGAGTAAATTCCATTGGTGGTGGGTTTCGTGGATTACGTTTATATTTACAAGTTCATATTTACAATCGCATGTATTTATGTAATTTTGAACATCTCTAGGAATGTAAGGTCAATAGTAATTTTTCGTTAGTGATAATAGCGTAGCGTTTATACCTTTATATTGTGTTTTCCCTTCACGGTGATATTTGATTTTTTGGTGTCGTCCGTCTTCGTTTGTACGTCGGTTACGAATAAATTTGAAATCGTTAAATTTTGCAGTGTTCTAATTACTCTAAGTTTTAATAGATTGTCTTGGTTAGTGCGAAAGAATAGACACTATTCGATTTGGGTTCGATAGTTTTCTTAAAGATATTAATAATTTCTTCTTCTGTGTCATTAGTCTTTACATTAACTTTATGTCTTGTATAATTGAAGGTTGATTCGTGTATTATATAGTTGGCTAAGCTATTGTTTGATTCTGTTATGCTAACTTGATTTACATATTGATTGACACATTTTTCCGTATAGGGAAATTCTTGAATTGGATTTTCATGTGCAGAATGTATTGTCGCAATTCGTTCTGGGTGTATCTTGTGGTATTCCTTTTCCAGGTGTGTTGTTTATTAAGGTGCCTAGAACGTCTCTTAAACTTGCTTCATCAACAAACTTTCTTAACAACGAATATGAACCGTTTTTATTTATTTTCATATAACACTGGTGTATGGTTTATAGTTTAATATGTATTAGTTTCCGCCGCAAAATTATGTAGGTGAACACCGTAGCGCAGTAGAAAGCGTGCCGACTTTTCAGCTAGAAGATCCGAGTTCGATCTCTCGACCGGGTGAAGTTTTTTGTATATTATTGCCGTTGTCTACAACATTTAATTAACAACTAGAAATGGGAGAAAATCGCGACAGCGATTTTCTTTCCATTTCTAGGCCTACAGGGGGTCCAGGCCTGCGGCCTGGTGTCAGCCTTCGGGTGACAAAAGCATCTAAAATAATATTATTTTTAAGAAAATATATATTAAGAAATTTTGTATCTGGAATGATGATGTAATGATATTAAACTTTTCTCAATATTTTGATGAATTGTAAGGGTACTCTATTCTTGATGGTAAAACATCGTAATATTTTAAATGCTGAAAGTAGAGTTTATTTTTCAGTAAACATTTTTATCAATTTTATCAATATGATCAAAAATATATTGCTGTCATAATTGTAGCAGCAAATTAATATTGTAGATATTTACTTTTGTAAGCTAAAATGATGAATTTTACAGACTGCCAAAATTAAAGAATAATTTCCAAACTAATACTAATAAATAATTGGAATTAAAAAGTGAAAAAAAGTTAGCCTCCAGCGTGGTTCGAACTTGCGAAATCAGCTTTACGATTTTTGGAATCCTACAACTACTCCATTGCGCTACTGACCCTGTTGTCAGAAATTTACCTTGAGATGTTTAAGTATGTAAACTGTACGTGTTATCCTAAAAAATTAATTTTTACCGATTTTCTAATTGGAAAAGCATTTCGCTTCAGTATTTTGGTAATCAGAAGTGTTTGGCAGTCAATAGGGAGTTTTTGAACCCCTTAAAATTTACGTTATCGTTATGGTTATGGTTATTCTGAGCATGCGCAGTGCCGAAAATGATACTATTTTTGGCACTGCGCATGCGCAGAATAACGATAACGATAACGACGTGCTAAAATTTAAGGGGTTCAAAAACTCTCAAATACTATCGATTCCGTTATTTGACAGTTTTTGTGGGAGGTGCTTGTCTCGTTAGTCCAATCTCACATCGGCAGATAAAAATATGAGAAAGAAGTTGAGACGGGTGCGTCTCGAGATTTTCGAAGACGAAATAGACGTAGATGGAGTCGACGTACGGTCTCGAAAAAAAATCTCAAAGGATTAGAGAAAGGAGTGAACTTTCGCGTGAAGCCCTTCTCGAAGCCGCAAAAATTAGAAGAGGGGCGAGTAGTCCAAGCAATGGGGGGTTCTATTCGCAAAAGGTCGGAAAGAAATTAAATTTGGTGGGATGGTAGACATAGGTCTCCTGATAGTACCCGGCTTAAGCAAATAAACATTCGAGATCTCTCTGGCTTTAGCAGTCAACAACAGCAAATCTACGTCTTCTCCAATAACGAATCCGGGTAGAGGGAATAAGGAGCATGTGTTCTATTCGCTTCAGAGTTTACAATATAGCGATGCTGTTGCGAAAAGTATTTTATTTGTGCATGCCTTCAGTGGATGTGACACTACATCGGCGTTGTTCAATCAAGGCAAGATTCGATTTCTCAAAACTTTGGAAAAAAACCAACATTAACAGACGCGATTCAGGTATTTGACGATACCATTGCAGAATTAACGGAAGTAGTTGCCGCAGGAGAACTGTTTATGTTGAGGCAGTATGGTGCAGGAAGTGAACATCGTAAGTTGGACTCTCTGCGGTATTCGAACTTTGTACGGGCCGTCTCCAAAAATGCATTCAATCCACGCTGATCCTGCTTCCATTCATCCCTCTCTGGAAATATGACGGCATATTTCGTCTTTAATCTGAGACGGTCTTTTGCTTCAGTTACTCTGATGGCAGATATGGGTATCTCCCTCTCCGCCATCTGCGCAACTGCCGCGTGACCGGTATTTTTTCCTCCCGCCTGCCAGCTTTCTGAGTCCCGCATTCTTAAGTAGGCCGCCATTGCCTCCCTCATTATCCACCAAAGTTTACTGCATATTTGCAACCAGTCTTGTGGAGGTCGGCTCCATTTCACTCGATTAATAGTTGTGATGTGGTACACGTGGTATCAAAAACCGTTCAGTAGACACCCTATGCACTACAGTCAATTGTTGTATAAAAATGTTAGGTACCTACCTGCGTTTGGTTAAGTTTATAAATTTCTTAAAATGACTAGGTAATAACATGGTAGGATGAATAGGTAGTAACATTTAAAGTAGGACACAATACATTTACAGTTATGGGGGTAAATATATAAGTATAGAAGTAAAATATAACTCATATAACTCACCACGTTATCATTTATGTTAACATCAGCTCCTTGATCAAGCAATAATCTTAGTATTTCTTCATATCCTTGAGAAGAAGCTATCTGGAGAGATGTATACCCAGATCCATCTTGACTGTCAACTTCTTTAGGAGCAGCTACACTAAGTAAAAGCCGGATGACAGCTTTGTGACCGCAGGTGGTTGCTAAATGTAAAGCAGAGCGACCTTCATCGTCGCGAGAAAAACGGACAGAACGGCAAGACCTCAGATAACGCTGACATGCTGCGACGTCGCCTTCAGTGGCAGCTGCCCTGAGAGCCGCCGCACCGTTTCCGGTATCTCTTCTGCTCATTCAGCGCCATCAGACATTTTACCTAAAATCAAAAGTACTTACAGACATCGAATATATCGAAAATATTAACGTGCGTGAAGTTGTCCACGAAATTCCAGCCACAAATTCTGACATAGAGATGTTTTCATTCGAAATAGTTCATGCATTTATACAGAGGGTGGCCACTTCATTGGATCGAGTTTCTTAGTGGTCGGTCCGCTTACCGTATTGCCACATCTATAGCTACAAGTCAGTTTTTACCAGTTTTAGAGTTAATGATCAGTTTAGCTTATGAGAAACTCTTCAAATAAAAGTAATTTGTGTAGTAGGTACACATTTATGAAATATTTTACAGGCAGCTAAATATATCTTCAGTCATTATCTTGAAAAAAAAAATATATATATACACCTCTATATATATATACTATAATAACTGTAATATAATTTAGTATTACACCTGCTGCAACTCTTACAATATATATTTATAATGTTAAAAGTTAGGTTAGAAGAGCATATTTGTCAATTGAAAAAATTAAATGAGGCTATTGTGTTGTACGAAAATAAACAATGTGTATTTAATAGTTTTCAAAAACTTAAAATCAAACCTATGGAGCAACTGTGGGAGCGAAATGTCTTTCAAAATTTAACTAGATTTAGCAACGATAAGCAGCAGCAGCAAGCTGATAGGAAAATATTACACATCAACAAATCAAAAGATTTGTGTGCCGTGTATTAGTATTACAGCAAAGATCATAATGTTAGCTTCTCACTATATAATTCTACAATCTATCTTACAAAATATCCTTTACATATATCAACTTCATAATTCACTAGAGGTCTTTGCATGTTTCGACAAAGATAATAATAAAAATGATAGCTGGCACTCTAATTGGGTGAGAATGACTCCATATGCAGCCAATAATATTCCAACTCTCACAGCTCCACTGGCAAATTATACCCGTCAATATAAGTTCAGAATCCGATTTCAAGATGCTACTGTGGGTGACACTGACTGGTACAAGATGAAGTGCGCATGTGCTGATATTCCCCCTACTACACCTACATCACTTCAAAAAGCAGCCATTATTCCAAAATAATGTATTACCGAATCAGTATCTGGTTTACTGTATTATACAACTGTTTGCTCGTCTCTACTGCTAATAAAGTGTATCGTCAAACTTGTTCATAGAAAAATCAGTAAAATACAATAATAATGTGGGTTTTTTATTCGGCCGAGCATTGGACCAAAGCAGAAGACTTACAATCTGACATCCAAAGGATACTTGACGATCTTAGAGACCTAATTTTCGGCGAACTTCATGATAGTGTGTACGACACGCAATCCATCCAAGATGAAGAGAGTAGATACGAGGAATGCCAAAGAACTGTGCATACATACCACCACTGCGTCGACTTGTGTGACAAATTTCAAGATGAAAATCTCAGCATGCACAATTTTTGTCGAGAAATGATTGCAGCCGACATGAAGCGCTTTTTATTCGATATTAAAATGTTTTTACCTCCAGAATATATTGTTAAATTTAATTTTGTAGAAGACGAGGAAGATAAATACAATACCAATAAATATAATATTAAATTACCTTTAGTTTGATTTATTATCTGCAGTTGAAATAGCTCAGTTGGGAGAGCGGCAGCCTGAAAATTTGTAGGTCCTAGGTTCGATTCCTAGATACAACATATGCTTTTTATTTAAAAATTCATACCCTGCCTCTGAGGCTATCTCTACTACTACTACTTCTACTACTTATTAATAAATAAATAAACATCTCCCTTTTATGTAATGCCACTGTATAAAATTTCAAATTATGTGCTATTTGCTTTTGTGCACCTATACGCTTATCTCATTTCCTGCAGTTAAGCAACATCCGTTAGCGAGCTGATAAGGAACATCTGGTAACATGCTGATAAGAAATTGCAAACTTATATCATTATTTAGATTTTTGTTAAATTTAGAATCATGAGTCAAGAGCAAGATGCTAAAATCTCAAATATTTGACATTCCCCATACCTAATTTCCCGCATTTGGCGCCAGACACCTGCAATCCCCATACCTAATTTCAGACCGCCATCTTGACTATAGCAATCTACTGCGCATGTTTTTTCTATCCGCATTCACGACCAGTTACATTGTTTTTTCTATCCGCATTCATACGAGTTACGTCATTGTTTTTTTCTATACATTCTTATTTTGCTCATCCTGTATATAGCTTTTGATTTAGCCTGTATACTAAATATTTGAATTTGCCACCAGACTGCAGCAGCAGAGACCTCTTGCTTGCGGCCATGGCTGCTCTTGCTTTTGCTGCGTTTGAATTTACCCGCTAATTTCTCAGATATTTGAATTTGCCGCCAGACTGCCGCGCCTTCTAGTGGCCGCCTGAGCTACTACCTTGGGCGCGGCTCGTGACGTCAGGTCGCCATCTTGACGAACCTATGTCACACACTCTTGGGGTGCTCTTCTGCAGCCCCTGGAGCACCTACACCGGCGGGAATGCATCTTAATTCTTCTTCTTCACCCCTTGAAGCCAATGACCAGCAGCTCCGTGGTGCAGGTCGCTGCTAGCTGGCCATCCAGCTCGCTGACAGTTCACTTTCGGTCAGGATCTATCCCAGTAAATCTACTGTTCAATAATTCAATAACTTGTTGACAGAAATATCAAACTATTTATTTTGGCAATGGACACAGCGATAATTGATTAAAAAATGAATAAGTGAATAAATGCAATAAATGCTGGTCGCTGGTGGCAATAAGTCAGTCAATGAACTGGAAGAACAGGGGGTCAGAATTAATCATTATGATAAGATTACATGTTTTGTAGAGGAGAGTAAAAACATAATATAAATAAAATATAATGATCACGTGTCACCAACGCGGCAATCTATTTTCTCTGGATATATTGGAATTTACTGCACATGATTTTCCTTTTATTACATCACCTATCTTTTCTATAAACAAAAACGATCTACTTTGTGTGATTTTTCTTTACCTATTAGGATATTTTCTTATCTGGCTCACCCTATATCATTAATTGTACGAGACACTGTGGAAGTTCCACGTGTTTGAATTTCTGTTAAAAACAAATGTCGCCACATTGGCGACTTTCTATCTATTCCCGTATGCATAAAGCCTCAACAGTTTACGAATTAACTGTTCGTTTACGAATTAAACTTCAACTTCATAAAATGTCGAGTTGCAATAAACGCAAGTCGCAGCTATACCGATGTCAATGAACTGGAAAACAGGAATCAGAGTTTTATGATAAAATTACGTATTTTACAGAGGAGAGTAAAAAGTCAATATCAATAAAATATAATAATCACGTAATGTATACAGGACGATTAAAATATGAGAATTTTCGTTGCTTATCTACATCTACACGGGGACACGTACACCTGCGGGGATGCACCTGAAATTTTCTTCACCCGTGAAGCCAATGACCAGCAGCTCCGTGGTCTAGGTCGATAGCAACAGCCCATCCAGGTCGATGACAGATCACTTCCGGTGGGGAACATACCTAGTATATCTACTCCTATTTCTTTCGGTTCTTCAGTAATTTTCGTTTTAAGTTAATATTAACCAAATTTTAATGAAATACACGGTAAACCACCAGTTTTATTTTTACATAGTAGGCTAAAGTCATCTTAAACAATTAATTGTCATGTTTATCGTTCTGTTAGTTTAATAAATAAACCAGGGACATTTCTTACTGAAATAAGAAAACCCTATTAAGATGGCAGAGAATAATTTCACAAATAAAAACTTTTTTAAATTTATTAGCTATTTATGGATAATGCCAGAAAAATGTATCGAGGACTTGTCGCATGTTTTGTGAAACATTTCCAAATAGATCAAGACCTACCAATAAGAGTCTAATATCCTACCATCTTTACCATATTTTACCATATTTTTATATGTACGAACCTAGAAGTAAATAAAGATAAAATATTTTATTAATAATGCTTAATTAACTGAAAATTAACAAATGGAAATTAACAAGGAACGCAACAATCTTAAAAATATATGAATACAAAAGACAATTATAATAAATGTTCAAACACATCTCCATTTCTCCAAGGCATTTTATTACTCTTTTCATTATATTATAATTAGTAGGTCCTCTCATAGAGTTTTCATTCATAGTGCATTGAAGCATTCTAATACCCTCTGTAACGAAGTTACCTTTTTTATAGTTTGGATTTATTATTTTGAGTATAGAATTTAATATGGGTATAAGTGTCCGCCGAAATATATATTATTGGAAGTGAGCTCCGTAGCGCTGTACAAAGCGTGCCGACTTTTCACCCGGAAGATCCGAGTTCGATCTCCAGACCGGGTCAGGTTTTTTTATATTATCCGCGTTGTTTATAACATTCAACTATTGTAGTAGTTAATTGTTATAATAATATAAAGTAGAAAACTCACTTACAAGAATTCCGCCAATTACATTTTTATTAATATTATAAGATTGTTTATTTTACCGAGTTTATAGCCCCTTACTTCAATGTTTTAGTTAATTTCAGGTCTCTACATTATTTTTCAGAGCTTAGAATAATTTGTATTTTCCAAAATTGTTTAAATAAGCTGATATTATTTATTTATTATTATTTGCTATTGTAAAATAGATATAACATATTTAGGATGTGTTATAATGTGAATTTATTTATTTCTGGGAGTTTTAAAACCGTTCTTTTTGGTAATGCTATTTAAAATAAATGTAGAAGTCCGTGAGCTTATCAAAATGCTATTTTGTAATTTGTTTATATTATTGAACGCTGTGACTAGGCCAGCAATAATATATTGACAATATTAGTACCGTGTACCACTAAACTGACCGATTTTGAATAAAAAATTAAAATATCCGCGCAACCAATGCGCGATGATTCTCCCACATGATTTACAGTCACGTGGTGTCTCCGATTTACTATTTAAGGCATTGTAACTGCCTAGAAAGGCCTCTCTTTTGACCGTCCGATCTTCTTTAAGATATAGTTTCCGCCAGCACCAAGCAACAGCACAGCACCAGCAATCACCAGTAGGAGTAAGTAACCATTCGATTCCGACCGCCATCGTTCTGACTCGCCGGCCGTTGGAAGCAAGCTCCAGGTACACATAGCTACGGTCGCCTTTAAGAGCGATTGACTTGGGCGAAGTAGTATTGTGTGTATTTGCAACTTGTTTGGATGAAAATAACCTGTGGCTGAATACTAGTACATTTCCTTTATAAGTGCGATTGCCTTGGGGACTTGTATCTTGTGGAAAGCTGCATCTTATTTCTCGTTCAGACTTGGTGCAAAAGGCTTGGAGACGCTAGCCACCTCCGTAGAGTCAGTTCGGATTTCAAATATTTACCGAGATTATTTACCGATTTACCGATTCGATACCTACCGACACCGTTCTGACCCGCCGGCCGTTGGAAGCAAGCTCCAGGTACACATAGTTACGGTCGCCTTTAAGAGCGATTGACTTGGGCGAAGTAGTATTGTGTGTATTTGCAACTTGTTTGGATGAAAATAACCTGTGGCTGAATACTAGTACATTTCCTTTATAAGTGCGATTGCCTTGGGGACTTGTATCTTGTGGAAAGCTGCATCTTATTTCTCGTTCAGACTTGGTGCAAAAGGCTTGGAGACGCTAGCCACCGCCGTAGTGTCAGTCCGGATTATAAATATTTACTGAGGTTTTCCTGTTACTAAATAATAGAACGTTTTGCTTGAGCTTCTTTTGGTTGTTGTTGCTTGTTGCTTATTCACCGTATAGCTTATTTTCCGCACCGATTATTGTATTTAATTGCTTGCCTAGTTACTGACCGTTTATTATTACCTGTTTAATAACAATTGCTACCGACTTTGTTTATTTACTTATATATTAACTATTTGTTGCTAATATATTTCCGCTTGTTCATTATTGCTGCTTCTATGACTAAATATATATAGACTGCTAACGATATTTTTGGTGTTAACTGCTTTATTTACCGACCGATTTATTGAAAATAAATATTTTCGGAATTGGATATGTGTGACTTTTATTACCTAGCTTAAGAAACATTGACCCTCTTGACAGTGCATTCATGCACCTTCTTCACTGTAGTTACCCAGCCTTTACTCATAAGCGAGTAGAGTCCGCGTGGACCATTCACCACACTAAACCCATGTTTGGTGGCGCCCGAAGGCAGAAACCCGAGAAATAAACCGAAAGCCGATAAAGAGCGTCGCACCTCATTTGCATATTTTCTTTTATTGTCGGTGGTGTAGCATAAACCTGACTTTTTACAAATCCCCAGATAAAAAAATCTAATACCGAGAGGTCCGAAGATCGACCTGGCCATCGGTAAGGTCCATTATTTTCTATCCGCCGATCTTCAAATATATTTTCAAACAATTCCGTAACATTTCTGATGGTATGTGGTGGCGCGCCACCGTTTTGAAACCACAATGTCGACGATTCTTCAGGCGGCAAATTAACTACCGCTGGTTGAATCACATTTTGTATGATATCAACATATAATTAAATAAGTTCATAGTGAAAATAACTTTTTAAAAATTATTAATTACAACTAATGAGTACAACTTCTCTAGCTTAGATGCTAATAAGAACTGAACTGCCCTTATTTTCTAACATTCACTTAAATATTAAATCTTATCAAGTAAACAAGTACAAAGAATGTTTATGCTTTACTATCGAAGCCAAATATTCCTAATGGAACTGCCTTCGGTAAAATAGACAGATAAAACTTATCTAAGGGATTTAATGTTTAAAGATTATTTACGTTTGTTTGGTAAATTATAGACAAAGTGGATAACTGAGATGTTCTTTGGTCACGTACTTATCTTGACATAATTATATTTATCTCCAATAAGATTATTGTCATAGAAATACAGATAAAATATTCGAGTCTTTTACAGGACAGAAGACATTGACTGACACCGACAGGAATCTTTGAAATGCACATTACGTGTTACATGTGGATTTACATCTGCCCAAAAGTGACTGTTATGACGATTGTATATTCCATTTTTAGAAGATTTAGCCTCGTCTGACCAAATAATTTTAAACGTGAACAGCTGAGTCTCATTTTTAGTTAATATTACCCGAATTTTAATGAAATGCACGGTAAACCACTAGTTTTATTTTTACATAGTAGGCTAACGTCATCTTAAACAGTTAATTGTCATGTCTAGCGTTCTGTCAGTATAATAAATAAACAAGGGACATTTCTTACTGAAATAAGAAAAGCCTATTAAGATGGCAGAGAATAATTTCACAAATGAAAATTTTTTAAATGTATTAGTTATTTACGGGGAATTATTAGTTATTTACGGGGAATGCTAGAAAAATTTATCGATATACATAAAATTTCCAAATAGACCTACCAACAAGAGTCTAAGAAAGTTGATTGAAAATTGATTGGCGCATGGTTCACATAGTAAAAAAAGTAATAAAGAGAAGCCTATGGTCGACAACGAAGAACTGGAAGTTAGAGATATAGCTTTTTTCTCTACAGATCCCAATTTTTCAGCGCGTGATGCAGAAATTAATCTGGGAATTTCTTATAAAACTGTTCATAGGATTTTACAGACACACAAGAGTAAGCCTTTTTCTTACCAGCATGTTCAAGATTTGCAGCAAAATGGCTTACATTTTTCAAAAGAGAAATAAAGTTGTTCCTTTGGTTTTATTCACAAATTGTATCGTGCAAATAACATACATGGGGGAGGGGGGGGGTTAGTAGTGGTGAGAAACACACCGTACTGCCCTCTTTGGGTCTGTGCTACTATCTGTCTGACAATTATTGTCAAATTGACAGACAGATAACGACCTGCCTTTCCGCAGGTGCCATTACAGCAGTGACCTCTTTGCCTTTAAGGGAGACAATCCTACTTATTTATTTGAAGGAGATACCAGTAGTTACAGCCCCACCCCAGGCAGACAGTCGTCAGTCAGTCAGACAGCTGTCAGTCTCAGGCAGCATCTAGCCCCACCACCGGGACCTCAACTCGTCGGACAGCATCTACCACCACCAACCGGGCCTCGACTCGTCGCGGCACCCCGGCAAACGATGGCAAGCAGATAGTTAGGGTTTTAGTCTATAGACATCACGTCGTCCCGGCGGCAAGCGACCCGAGCGCATTGGCCCCAAGCCAACTTTCCAAAAATTCTTCTCTGTAGTTGTCTAAAAGGACCCCTTCATTAGGAGATATTGCTGCGAGCGTTTCTACGCCAGTCAGATGGCTGAATATTTCGCGCCTTTACAACATATGTTACCACCACGAAGCCATTGATAAAGATTTAAGAATTTAGTAAAACAGATTAGTAATTTCAACGTAGATAGTATTCCAAGTATTTAAATAATATGGACCAAGCCTTCATAAGATCATATATATATATATAGAGAGAGGTATATACGGTCATTGATGAGCCCGTCGAAGATACTAACAGGTCGTTGTGTAGCCCGCAAATACGCTGTGTAGCCCGATTTCGGGCTCAACAGCGTATCCAGGTGTATTTGGTCATTGCTAGGCTTATATAGTGTTAGTAAGGCTGTACACGAATTTTACGGAGGGCTTCACAAAGTAGTGTTTATGAGTCGGACATACGCCAAGAAGTTCATATAAACTCACTATAGGTGGCGCTGTTTTGTATATCTTATATACAGTATAAGTCTTGTGTAGCCCACCAATGAACATGTCTTTGTTTAGCCCGAAATCTGGCAACACCGCTGTTTCGATCACGGGGACAGTGGGCTTTTCAACGTGTAGTTAATACTGATAATTTTAGAGAATTCACATACGTGCTTTTACTAATGTTTATTATATATACTCGTATATATACTATTATTTTAATTGTAAGTAATTTTCTCGCATCCAAAATTCTCTTGCAGAATTTATAATTACTTATTTTTATATTTAACAGGCAAGCAATGTCTTTGCAATTTGGAGCAGATAATTGTAAGTCTCTTATACTGTAGCGAAAAAATATCGGAACACTTATACCTACCTAACGGAAATATATCTACACATTTTGCAAAATCAATTTCAAATAGGTTGTATTTTTGTAAATTTTTATTTGAATTTACTTAAATAAATAGATAGATATACAGATCAACATATCATCATTAATATATACACCAACATGTTGGCTTTCGACTGACGAAAATTAAAAAAAAAATCCTTTTAAAATTAAAATAAAAATTTTTAATTTGATATAGGTGCTATAAGGATGGCAATCATCAACTTGACGCAATTTCATCGGTGGTTGCTATCCTTGGGGGGTAGTTCGGCCTCAATTTTACGCCCAAAATATATTATATACTTGTATGATGAAAGTAGGGTAAAGTAGAGAGTTCTAGACACGACCCCCCCACCACTTTTTCCTCCCCCACCACTTTCCCAACCAATTACAGATACGAGAGTTCTAAATCTACCCCCCCACTACTTTACCCCCCCCACTACTTCACCCCCCCACTACTTTACCCCCCCACTACTTTACCCCCACCACAACACAACCGGTCAAGGTCAACAACCGGTCAAGGTGAACAACCGGTCAAGGTGAACAGCCGGTCAGGGTCAATAACCGGTCAAGGTGAACAACCGGTCAAGGTCAACAACCGGTCAAGGTGAACAACCGGTCAAGGTGAACAACCGGTCAGGGCAATAACCGGTCAAGGTAAACAACCGGTCGAGGTAAACAAGAACCGGTTATTTTTATAAGTATTTAATTAATATCAACCCCCACTTATATTCCATTCCCAAAGTATATAATAAAGTTAGTGTCTGGTCTACAGTCAAGTTGTTCAAAGTTCTTTCACCAGTATGTCTTACAACACTAGTATTTTCAATTTGCCTGACCTGAAAATAGACATACCAAATAACGTTCCACCAGCATTCCAGAATAAAAATAATTGTGTAGTAATAGGAGAACGAAAATTTCACTTAAACAAATCAAAATCAAAATTCGTATTCATAGGGCTGGCGTACGACTTTAAATACGAACCCTATATAAAACTATCTGGAAATAAGTGTGATGTTATAATTTTTAACAAAGAAGAGTGGAAACATTTTCTAACATATCAAGGAAGTATAAGTCACTATCTGCACAGCAACGATTTTATTGATCCAATAGATGCTGAAAAATTTTATATACAGTTTGAAGAAGTTAAGAACTGTAGAGTTATAAAAATCCTGAAAAATAATTCTTATATTTATCTAGGATATGATACAGTATGTAAATTATGGGAATACATACCTCTGATCGAATATCGACTGGATATATTGGAAAGGTTACATTTTGCCAACTATTTTGCAATTGTGAAGAAAGGATTGCAGACTACACCAGGAAATTTATTTGACAATGCATGGAATCTGTTAGAACCAAATAAAAACCGAAATAGTGAAAATGTTTGTATGATTATGGAATTAATTTATATATATCCAGAAATATTTGAAGCCGAGTGTAGCAGTAGAATCAAGTGATGAAGAGAGTTAGATTTAATGAAAAAAACAATAAAATTTATAATCTCATAACCTGGCAGTTCGCATATAATTCATGTAGGAAGAGGCACTGGGAAAATTTTGCAATGGATAGATGTCGTTTTCAGAATAAAATTGCTGATGTATCAAATATTATAAATCCTGTATTGGATATTAATCATAGGCATAAAATATATAGTCAAAGATTTTGTTAATATATATCGCTATTTGTAATAAATAAATACATACAGTATTAAAATGTTTTTTATTTCGGTGAAATGAAACAACAATTTTGTGGATTTTTGCTTTATTAAAAAGTTAAGTCATTACAAAATTTTCATATAAACAATATACATTGGAAAGTGCGCACATACCACTTTCTACAAAGTGATAAAAACATTTTGGAGAAGTTTTCTTCAATGTGGGCCGATCTGGAAGTTCAATCACAGGAATCTTTGTGAATTGCCTGATGTATTCTGATTTTTCTTTCCCTTTCACGTAAATATGGTCCGCGGAATTGTGCAGATCTTGAAGAATTTTTGAAAACATGTGTACAGGTACGAATCCAGCGTCCCAATCAAGACCGTGATGGTTTTGTGTTAACCACCGAGCTTGCTTTTGCAATTCTAAAGGTAGCATTTTCAATGGAAAAGGTGGTTTAAACACATAGTGACACATCTTCTTCCCATCAAAAACTGCTAGTTCTTTAACTATGAATTTATTTTTTTCAGTTTTAAATCCCTGCACATCCAATACTAACGACATATTTGTAAGTTCGCAAATTTTTTGAATACAGAAACTTTTAAATTATACAACTCAATTGCCTTTTTCAATTTTTCGCAATGTTCTCGCAGCACCTTTCTATACTGAGAAATCATCTTCAACTGAATTTATATCTTACTTTGTCTAGCTTATGTAGATTAGACCTGTCTTATAATTTTTGTCATTGGATTATATTTGAATTCACGGTCGTATAAAATTAGACAATAAGCTGTGGTATCTTTCGGAAAATTTTCCCTGGTTTCTACTTCCACTCTCAATACAACTGTGGAAGATTGAACTGCTTGCTTTTGATACGAACAGTCTATGTGGGTTATAGGCGAAATGGATTTAAATTCTGAAGGTGTGAATATAGATTCATTTCCAGATTGATAATATGAAGAACGAAAATTAGAGAACATTTCATACAATGAGGCATATTTGTCATTTTTAATGTCGAGAAATAAATCATTATAAGGATATCTTTCAGAGTTTAAAAATGCTCTAATATTCGTTAAATTACATGCATCAAATTTACTCCTATTTGAAGTTATTTTATTCTTTTTATCTGTTTGGAAGGCTACAATGACATGTCTGGGAGCTTCCAATTTAGTTGAAGTTTTAACAGGCCAATTGTATCTATCCGTTTGAGGAACAGAGGAATCTTCTATAAGCTCCCAACTTCTAAATGCAATAGTTATTTCCATATTTTTGTCTAAAATATTTGTTAACGCCACTTGCTGTGGTATTCCCACGGAAACATGAGGCACTCTCCAATACAGCTTTTCTATAGTAATTTTAGGGGTTTCAGAGTCATCGATAGAGGTGACCGCATCTATATCACTACTACTTCTAACTAGAACTAACTCTTGTTTCGCATTTATTAAAATTTTTTTGTAGTCCTCAAAAAATCCCATCAACATCTTTAGTGGGATGCATACGTTAAATTTGTTAGTATCAGGTAGTACACCTTCCTTAGGAAACCATCCAGCATTTTGAAGTTTAACACTTTCACTTTCATTAAATGATAAATACCCCTTAAGAGTGGATATTAGACCAACATTTCGATTTGAATCGACAACAATGTTATTCAGTTCATATCTAATTTCTCGAAACAAAAAAGCAAAAGCGTTATTAATTAGCTTTAACTTAGTAGCCGGCGTGTCATCCTGTTTAGTTAATTTGCCTTCTAAGTACAGCATACTTTCACATGGTAGAGTATAGACATCATTTTCTTGTATTGGTATTGTAATTTCATCATTATACTCAAATTTA
Organism: Pogonocherus hispidulus; assembly: GCA_963924545.1. Taxonomy (NCBI): domain Eukaryota; kingdom Metazoa; phylum Arthropoda; class Insecta; order Coleoptera; family Cerambycidae; genus Pogonocherus; species Pogonocherus hispidulus. The sequence goes on along the minus strand of OZ004698.1, from coordinate 24,640,692 downwards.
GAAGTCACGAACGGCTGATAATTATGATACTCCAATTTTGTAATAGAGTCGTCTGCGACAGGTTTTTGCATAACATTTAAGATATCCATTATACAAGTACTTGGAAACCGAGAGATTTTAGAAATAGCTTATTCTTACGTGTTACTCTGTTAACACCCCTTCTGGAACTAACAGGAAGTTTGTTTTTGCTCATTCTTTTATAATTGCGCTTATTTACCACTCTTTGAGGGTAGGGCAGTATATTGTATCGAATCACCATGACGTCTCGTTATGATAATTTTTTTAGATGCAGTCTCACCGTTATAATTTCCTCTCGAAAATTGACAAGGTTTCCGTCCTGATCGAGTATTTTAACAATCAAGTTGTTAATGGTTCTGACGGTTACAGGGAAATAAAGTATATTCAGAGGCGATTCCACTATTTTATACCCGGCTGACACCGTAGGGAAAAATTGATGAATTACGTGGACTGGTTTACCGTTGGAATATGATCCGGCTGCTATGTTGCAGTCTATACATATAGCATTAATCTTAAGTATTTGAACTGGAAAATCAGATTCGTTTAATACGTTGGCTTTTAGAACTCTCTTATTAAACCCTAGCACACTTCCAATTGAGTTTTCTTGAGAAAAATCAATATCCACATTGGTATCAATTCTAACAGTTGATGTACTAGGGTTAGCTATTATATTAATCTCATAAGGTGGTTGAACAATCTGCTGTATGCACTTACTAAGCTCACCAATTTCATATGCTCCCACTGGAATGGTTGTTGTAATATTAGCATATGTCAATTTATTATTTTTTTCATCGATGTTTGTTATAACATTGAATGATTCAAAGTTGCAGAGTCCAATAACATATTCAGAATTATCTTCTAAATATATTGGTGGATTAAAGTCTGCACTTAATACTGATGATCTTCCCGTAAGAGAAAAAGTAATAGACATGTTGTTTAGTTCAAAACTATATTTACAATAAAGCATTTTTATCAATTACACATATTATATAAAAAATTTAGACAGAGATGACCACAATTGATTGAGTTGTCCTGCTGATACTTATCGTGATTATATTTAACAATATTAGAGCTACCATCACTGAAAAAATATTTTTTTAAAGAATTAGGAGGTTTTAAATTTCCATAACTATCAAAATAAATTATAACGTTATTTTTCTTTGCATATGCAGTCCAGTGTGTGCCAGGTCCAGATGAAATATCTAAATTAACTATACCACATTCATGTTGTCTTATTTTTGAAGGCAAATTATCTTTCATAAAAACACCGCGGAAATTTGGAATATGCAACGTTTTGGCAAACTTTTCAAGATCTATATTTGTTAATTCACGGCGTGGTAGCTCTATTGGGAGTTTTTTTTATATGGAGCTAAATAGAACCCCCTTCCTTTCTTGTGTGGGTGGAAGTATAAGCCTTTGCCTGTGGCGGACTGTTCCATTGCTAAGTTATGTCTTTGTTGTTCAGCCAACTGTTGTTTGTTTGCTTTAGCATCGTTAACAGCTTTCGCTATACCCGCAGCCCCACCTCCAAGAGCACCTAAGGCACCCAAGATTGGAAGTAAAAGTGGTAAAAAGCCACCTTTCCTAGGTATTGGAATAATTCTCTTCTGTTTCTTGTTACGCCTAGTACGAACACCTTTTCCCTTCTTTAAGTTTATTTTTCTCTTCAATTTTATTTTCCTCTTTAACCCCATACCTAGTTTCCTTTTCGCTTTCATGGTGTTAGTGACAAACCACGCAGCAACTTTTTCTCCTAATTTAGCGTCTTTCGACTTAACTCTATCCCAAGCCCGCTGTTGAAGTTGATAATCAGCCTTATGGCGATCTTTCAGATTGGAACTTTTATGATATTCAAGGTCGTGTTGACGGCAATTTCGGTCGAGATCGTTGATTCCCGGATCACCTCGTGCCAATCGTTTTTCTAGTTTGGTGCCAGGGCCGCAGTACTGATAGCCTGGTAAATGAAGTTCGATGGGAAGCTTGTTTATGAGAGTGTCAACAAAGCCAGATCCGCTCTTCAAGCTCTCCGGTTTACGATTAATCACGAATGCGCTGCGCGTCAACATTATATATACTTTTACCAAGTGTCGAGTCACACTAAACTGATCTAAGAAACGAATCATATAAATAGTTTATTTCTCTCTTAGATACCTCTAGTTGACTTCATTACATTACACAATGAAGATCGAACAACAGAAAATCATATTGCCAGTTATAAATCATGATGTGGTTACAACCGATAGTAACTTTAAAAAACACGGTCCACTCTTTGGCGGTTCATCGAAGAGAGGATTGCTAGTGGGCGCATCGGGTTGCGGAAAAACGAATGTTATGATAACTTTATTAGAACATCCGAACGGTTTGCGGTTTGAAAATGTTTATTTATATTCAAAGTCTTTATATCAACCAAAATATCAGTACTTGAAACAACTATTAGAGCCTTTAAAGGAGATTGGCTATTATGAATTCAATGATGGTAGCGATGTCCTACCACCCGATGAAATAAAGTCGAATTCAATCATAATTTTTGACGACGTAGTCTGCTGTAATCAAAGCATTATAAGGGATTATTTTTGTTTCGGTCGACATAAAAATGCAGATTGTTTTTATTTATGTCAAACCTATTCATCGATTCCTAAGCAGCTCGTAAGGGATAATTCGAATTTTATTGTGCTTTTTAAACAAGATGTAACCAATCTGAAGCATATCTACGATGATCACGTCAACGTCGACATGTCTTTTCAGCAATTCAAAGATATATGTGGGGTATGTTGGAGTGATAAGTATGGATTTCTCGTTATTGATAAAGATTGCCCATTGCGATCTGGAAGATATAGAAAAGGATTCGATGCGTACATAATTCCCTAAAAATAGTCAAGCATGTATATATAATCCTACAAAGATCATATTCCGGCATTATTTAATTTAGCTGCGATGAATAAGGAGCTCGCAAGACAATTGGTTAAAACCCAGAAGTCGGTCAGAGAAAAATATAAGAACCTCAAATCAGCTATAGCACAATCTCAGAGTCAGTTGGAGAAAGAGTATAAACCAATTACAGACCCACTACAAAAACTGCTTACCACAATAGATCCAAATGTATCGTTCAAGAAAGAGCCAGTCGAAACAAAATCTGAAACCCCAATGACGACTCCAAAGAGATCCAAAGTTGACGTATATAAGAAATATTTGCCCATGACTATGCCAAGTTTTTTGGAAGATACCTTTCAACATGAGCCTACAGTTGATGTGGATGAGCCGAATAGCGACGAGTTAATCGATAAAGAAGTGGAGAGAAGTCGTATTTTTCTTCAAGATCTACCCACTAACAAAGCTTATGAGGAATACTTGCAGGCTTACGAACCTCTTCCAAGGCAGTATATAGATATATCGGTGCGAGGTAATGAGAACGATAATGATCGACAATACGGTCTCCAACATGATACCACAACTGAAAAATTTTTAATTGGGGATACAAATGTGGAAATTGTTGGAAGTGATATTCAAATGGGCGGTATAAGGTATCCTGGAACACCAGGTCTATATGAACTGCTGTTCAAAAAGCAGCCAATAGGGTACAATCCAACCGATCTAGACAATTATATGGATATTTTGAAGAGGTCTAATGCCTATCGCAGAAACTTCAATCCTGACGAGCAAATTCAAGGTACATCAAGTGACAAATATAAATTCATCATTAGACCATATTTGATAGAAAAAAAAATATTGAAGAAACTTACTATAAGTTCGCTTCCAAAAACATTTTCTAAACCACCTCCACCAACTAGACCTCTGCGAAAGACGCAATCTCTTAAGTATCCCACACAAGGTGGATTGTTAAATTTGTCTAATAATCCAATTGATTATATTTACTTTAATGACCCTAATGAATTGATTGATAGATTACGTTTATTAATATCATCAGAAAATGCTGGAAATAATGGTCACAACAATGAAATAATTTCAATAATTGAAGAATTGAGAGAGTCGAAAATTATAAAATAAATAATTTCTTATATTAAACTCCATTTATTCATTAACAGTTGATAGAGAAACATGACAATTGATAAATTTGGTAGGCACATGTTAAGTGGTAGATCTGCTCCATATGCATCCAATACCCCATTAGCCGCTTCACAGTCTGCAATATTAACGTCTTCACCCCAATCAGCCCCTTTTTACATTTGTGAACCATCCTCACACCACTCGAAATGTATAATAACTGTGCGTGGAATTGTGGATGCGGCTCAAAGCCCCCTACGTTATATATTGGAGGATTCGACAAAACAATATGTTTTTCCAGTAAGTGGTAAAATAGAGAGTATACATATTATGCCAAAAGATGTACCTATATCTGTGAATTCAACATCCACCTTATTTCAACCAGATGATTTAATTGGATTGGACATACATATTGGATATACCTTTGCTTTTATTGCAAGTATGGGAGGAACCAATGAACCATTATACGCCCAAATTGTTCTACAGTGTCCTATAGCTAAAAATTAGAACACTGACTATTATTGTTGGATGTCTTAGTTATAAGCAGTTTACATCAATCATATATATCAGTAGAACTAGAAATGAGTAAAGTGAAAGAGGATGTAGTTAATGAGTTACATAGATCGGCTAGAAAAAATTTTAGAAGAAGACATGTTATCGTTAAAGGACTAAATGATTTGATTCAGGCTGATTTGGTTGAAATGGTTCCTTATGCGAATGTTAACAGGGGGTATCGATATATTCTGGTAGTAATAAATGTATTTAGTAAATATGTATGGGCTGAACCTGTTAAAAGAAAAACAGCTCAAGATGTGACTGCTGCCATGGCCAAAATTTTGTCACAGATGAAAACTAAACCTCGCAATTGTCAAAGTGATCTTGGTAAAGAATTTTACAATAAAGACTTTAAGCAGTTGATGGACAAATTTAGAATTAATCATTATAGTACTTTTTCCAATTTAAAAGCCAGTATCGTAGAAAGAGTGAACCGAACACTTAAAAATTTAATGTGGAAAGAATTTAGCCTTCAGGGAACTTATAAATGGGTGAATATACTGCAGGATATTGTGAATAAGTATAACAACACACCACATAGTACTCATGGACTGGCTCCTAACAAAGTAAATAAGAGAAATGCCAAAAAGATTTTGCAAACAGCTTACAGCTACATAAAAACGATCGATCCGAAAGCGTCAAAGTTTAAAGTGGGAGACTATGTAAGAATTAGTAAATATAGAGAAGCGTTCAGCAAGGGATACACACCAAACTGGAGTAATGAATTGTTTGTAATAAGAAAGGTTCAGAGGACGAATCCGACAACCTACCTGTTGAAAGATCAAAACAATCAAGATATTCAAGGCTCTTTTTATACTGAAGAAATTCAAAAAACCGGACACCCGGATGTGTATTTAGTTGAAAAAGTTCTTAAAAGAAAAGGAGAAAAACTATTTGTTAAATGGTTAGGGCTAGGCAACACTTATAATTCTTGGATTAGTCAAAATGAAATAGTATAATTTACACTTTATACCAAAATTAATGTATAGTGGCTTTTAAATAAAAAGATTTATCAAAATTCTTTTTTAATTTTGTAACAATGTAGAATTGATATAAGAAAAATCGGTTTTCCCCACATAAAGCCGAAGAAAAGCATCCTGAAGGAATTCGGTTTGCAACGCTGGTTTTCTTTAGACCTAAGGAATATTTTCTCTTCAGGTCGGAAGACGATCGGAAGCGTAATAAGAAAAATTGTGAAATATTTTAAAGTTTTTCACATTTGAACTGTAAAACGTGAAATTTAAAAAATATGGTTTTGGACGTTTTCGAGGACGCTCTTTTCAAATCCACCACCAAAAAAAATATATCTCGAAAAAAAGTTCGTTTTTTCTAAAAAAAAATAGTTTTCTCGAAGTTTTCTGAATTGTTATCAATACCCGAAAAAAGTAAGTTGAATATAGTGTCTTTCCTACTATTTTACTCGGGATCATGTAATGCTACTTTATGAAAATAGCTCCAGGCGAAATATCAAGGTCACAAGTTTTTGGCGTTGAACTAGGAAAAAAGCATATGGTTTTAGTTTATATTTATGAAGGCATACCAGATTTGAGCGAAATTAAGTGATTGGCGAAGTTACGATACTTATCTAAAATTTAGGGTTTCAGAGAAAAAATTTTAAAAACTAAAAACGAAACCAATCGTGGGAAAATTCTGAAAATAATTTAGGTTATGGTAGCCATCGAGTAGAGAAAAAAAGTTTATATAAAGTTTTGCGAAAGACGTACCGTTTAGCTGGTAGCAGCCAAAATATGAAACAATGAAAAAACTTTTCATTAATTTTTCTCGGTTATTTGAGCAGATAGAAGAACGATTCTTGTTTTGTTCGATAGGTAAGTTAAAGGGCTACCGAGCACCTGAGGTTTCGCCTCGCTTAGTTTTATTTCGCTTGACCGTGGTGGGGGTAACTCGAAAGTTTACATAAGAACGGGGGGTCGGGATGGGTGTTACTGAATCGCCCTCGAAGCGAACTTTCCAAAAATGCAATAAAAAAAAATAAGCGACTTAAAAAAAAAAAAAAAAAAAAAAGAAAACTAAAATTCGTTCTTCATGGTGTATCAATGATGCTTAGGAGATACTGGCATTACATATTTATCACATTTGTTTTTGCACACTTACAAATTATTGCATTAATTTTATATAAGGTTGTTGTTGAATAAAAAATAATGAAAAAATAAAATAAGTCTTTATTAATCCTATAGACACATAAACGTATAGGACAAGTCACAGTTTGATCAATAAAACAAATACATATCTGCACAAAATTATTATTTAGAAACATAAGTTTTACAAACAGAAAACAGATTTACACCGTAATATTTTGTATATAAATATGCAGGAAAAAGTAAACAGTTTGCGTCTAACAAAAAGGGGCCTGCATGTCTCTCACTGATGAATATCAAATATATTTCGAATTATGCGTTTCTGTGTAATAAAAATCCTCTGACTATATATATAAGCTGATAAAAAATGGTATATTTTAATTGGGTTTTATTCTAACTTAACACTAGTATAATAAATTGGTGCAACTACACAAATGGCAACTCTTTATAAAACTCGGGTGTATTCTGAAAGCCCCTGTTAGCTTTACTTGCTGCCGATGCGGGAGGAAATCACATAATGTCCGTAATTTTTCCCGGTCGCCTTCACTCTCAATTTGTTCATATAAATGGTCTATTGTTATTTTTTCGTCTAGGTAGAACTCCACCCATCGCTGGTTAATGTTTAACCTAGTGAGAGCCGCCGATAGAAAGTAGTGCGTGGTTCTATAATTATATATTTTGTTTAACAATTTCGCGGAAAGACACGTTTTCCTTAAAGTCTCTTCTTCCCCATGCTCTAACATCTTATCAATCCAACACTTTTTGCATATATCTTGATTTAACCTATCCCTGTTCCAGAACAGGGCACCGGCAGCGACGACGCACATTACATTTACTAATTTAACTTGTAGTTTGTTGTTGATAATTTGTAAAGTTTCTTTTTCACTATACATTTTAATGCCGCTCTTGTTAAACTAAATTCTGGTAAAACTAAATTCTGGTAGAGCGTTGTGTTCTTTTATAGGGATTTTCAAAGATCGGTGGTGGAAATAAAATACGAATAAAGGCTTGTAAGCGGACGGATGAAGAATTCAAAATAGAACAAGAATTAAAGCCGTGCAAGTAACAAGGCATCCTCGCATATATTATTTATTATATTCGCATCAGAAGATACCAAGCCCCTCTGAAAATTAAATATGAGTAAAGTCGTATGGGCGTATGAGAAATTCAAAATAAAACAAGAATTAAAGCCATGCTAGCGAGGACAAGGATTGCCTCGTCTCATTATATTCGCATCAGATACCAAGCCACTCTGAAAATAAAATAAGAGTAAAGTTGTTAGCTGGTACGAAAGATATATGCAGTAAGGAATGTGCTGAAAATAAACCTGCACGAGATGCAGGTGGTCTGAGTTTCGATACAAAGAAATATTCTTGTGGTATGTAAGTTGTTGTAGCGTCACTAACAAAGAAACGGGTAGTCGGCGTGGGTTCCACCACCACATAGTCTCGAATATAAATACGTAAAATCGACTGCAAAGCTTCAGTTCTTTATTCTCAGTTCTCAAGAGTGAAAATGGAATCATACAATAAAATAGTTTCCTATAGTAGCCGCTTGAAGAGGTTGCTTGAAGAAAGTGATGAGGAGGATGGATCCTTCGACGCCAAAGTGGCTGCGGCGAACATCGTGGAACGGGTGAATGATACCGTAGAATCTGTCATCCTCGACGGATCATTTGGGAACCATAGGCCCGTGATTAGCGAAGCAGGTAAGATAATTAATACTATATAATAAACACTTGTGTTAACTGTATATGTCATCAAGAGCATCGTAATTTAATTTCCAGTCAATTTTTATAAAATAATTTAATTCAGCTACTAAATAGAAAGGATTTCACACTGTTTAACTAATTTTGTTCATTTTCGATATAATTGTTTTTTTGTTTAGTTATTTCTTAAACATACAATAGCACATATTGAACAGGACTAGTTCAGATTTGCAATATAATGTTAACCGCTTATAAAACTTAAGCCATTTCTTCATAAAATATACTAATGAATACGAATAGTTGATATTGCTTGTTACGTAAATGTAACTGCACCATTAGAATATTTATTTTAATGCATGTATTCTATAAAGTATACTATATTGTGTATTATTATTTCCTAGGTCCATCTACATCAAAGTCGGTTCAACAAACTCAACGCTGCCGGCAACCCCAGAGTCCGACAGTTCCAAGGCAGTCCACGTCGCCGTCCACGTCTGCAGATATCCCTAAGTTTGTGGATATGTCCACTTTCGCGCCGATAGCGGCGTCAACTCCACGGCGCCGCGATGAGGAGGATGAGGCTCTGCATAACATCGAGTTATCTTATCTTGGAATGATAAAAACCGAACTCGCCGAGGAGATGGGCAATTACCAGCGGAACCGGGACGATTATTCCTCCGCGGTGAAAAGAGCCTTGCGGCTGGAATCCAGCAAATACATCACAAAAATACAGAAAAGCGCTAACTCTATAAACCGCAATCTTGACCAACTTCGCCAGCAGCAACGAATGATAAATCAACTTATCATCACCGCGGAGGAAGAATTAAAAAAGAGGAAAAAAGAAATAAAATTCGTAAAATACTTTGCTGAACACTTTCCATATACAGAAAGTGAATAATATACAAAACTATATTATTTAAGTATATGTGTGTTTAGTTCGTTAGTAAGAATTTTATTTCTTTTTTTAATAAATTTCTATTAAATAAAAATATTATAATAATCATTATTTAAAATTTTGTAAATATATAGATTTATTCTAATAAAAAATATTTTATTATTCCAATTTTCCTTTTTTATGTTCATATTCTTGCCAATATGTTTCAAAAAGATGAAGTGAATTTTAAAACAGTATAACTAAAAAACATCCACACTGTTTTCATTATTTTATTGAATGCCATTGTAGTAAATAAGATGCATTTTAAGCTATGTCTTACAGCACATTATTAGCACCAATTACTTTATTGGCAATATAGATGACAGAGATCCTATTCAAATTAAACTATCTGCAGTATAAAGGTAAAGTTCAGAAAAGCTTTAGTTATTATTTTAACCATTATAAGTTTACCATCTCCTTTAAAGTAACGTTGATACATAATAAAAAAATTCAGTTATTTTCACTTTTCTGAATTATTTCAATATATTTTTACAACTTTATTTACTCAGCTACCTGAGATAGTTAAATAAAATGTTTCATTACATACAAGATATAAAAATCATATAATAAAAGCATTTAAAAATTTATTTATTTAATAACTTAATACATATCAGCTATTAACTACACTATTTGAAATCACCATCGTAGGGGGCTCTCTATTTTGTTTATTTCTCTGCACTTGCTCTTCATGCTTCAGACACCAACATATTTCAAAATGATGATCCTTATTACAGTATACATATCCAGTCTGTTCACATAAATATTCCACTTTATCTAAACATCCACGACAAATATTGTGCCAATAATGTCGCCCTACTTCATCGCACGCTAGACATCTTTGCTTCGTGGAATCATTTTCGTTGGAGCATGTACCACAGACGTCTCTGCAGACGCCTAAGTTCGTATTTTTGAACACACAACAACACTTGACACACTTTGGACCTTCAGCGACGAAAGAAGGTTTCTCTGTTGGTATATTAATTTTTACGGGATTCAATTTTCTACATCCAGTACAGAGACCCGTAAAACAATTGAATTCCTCTGCATACCAAGCTCTCCAACAATTGTGACACACCCTTGCATTATCCCTTCGAAATGGGAACCCAGCAACCTTTACTTTATTATCCCAAGCTTTTGGGAACGGCATCGTCAATTTCTTACTGAAATGTGAGTATAACTATCTGACAAATATCTTGATCCTTATATTCTTATACTTTGCCAAACAGAGAGGTGGGTTGATCGGTTCTAACAAAAAAAAAAATGTGGTCCAACTGGTTAAGTCGGTAATGTAAATAAGGTAATATACAAAAATGCGATAAACCGGTTGGGATGCGATAGACCGGTTAAACCAGTTATGAGAGAATAATCTACCCAAACAGGTTAGACCGCCTTCTAAATTATTGTAATACTCGTAAACCGAATAAATTTATTAAGCTCCAACGGGTTTTTCCGTGAGATATAAATACCAGCCACTTATGTATCTATAGTTAGTTACTTACAGAATGTTAAAGTGAAAAATACGAAATGTATTGTCAAGGCTGCAATAAACAGTTTTCTTCAAAGTATCACTTGGCGCGTCATCTTAGAGAAAGTTGTCCTAACCGTCATGCGCATCAACCTATAAAAAGAATTAAACTTGACGATTCGCAGGCTGTTGACATTAGAGATCTACCAAGTACTTCAAATTCAGTTGTTAATGATGAAGTTCTACAACGTGGTTCAGTGACACCTTCAGCAAATACTTCAAATTCTAGTGTTAATGCTGAGATTCAACAAAGTACCTCTTTAGTTGAGTGTCCTATATGTTCCGAGAGTGTGCCAAAACAATGTTTCGTGGGTCATATGAGGCGTAACTCACACAGAACTGTTATGTCACCAAAGGGGGATGGTGTTGACCTACTATATAGCCCCATGAGATTTAGAATTGCTAGCTATCGTTTCTCGAGCAAAAATCACCACATTGATCACTCTGCATTCTTCTCGGAAATTTACTCAAAAGTACTTGCAGTTATTTCAGAATACCTTAGAAAGTGGAGTGCATTAAAAATAAACTTTGAACTATTCTCCACGTATGTGATACCTGGCAAAGACATGTGTGATCTGAAATCATTCAACACGGAAAATCGGATCATAACTGTCTCCTCTGATTTATCTAAAGCTTATGAAGATTTCATTAAAGCGATAATGTCGCAAGCAGCTGAATTTCAAGAACGCGACTCAGGTTGGTCTTTACAACAAATTTTGTTTCTTGAAGTAAACCTTAACAAATATAATCCTCTACGAGCATCTTCATATATCAAACTGCCTAAGCAAATTGAACTCAAGAAAGCTGTTGTAAATATACGTAATCAAGATAACAAGTGCTTCGCATGGGCTGTGAATGCTGCTTTATTTCCTGCGACTACACACCCAAATTTAATATCGTCTTATCCACATTATTCTACTGCACTGGATTTTGAAGGTTTGGAATTTCCTATTAAGCTTACAGATATTCCCAAGTTTGAAAATATAAATAAAATTTCAGTTAATGTGTTTGGTATTAGCAATGAATTCAAAAACGGTAAGACTGTTTGTGAAATTGTAGGGCCATATTATTTTACGGAATCTCGTAAAAATATACATGTAAATCTTTTGCTCATCACTGACGATAGTGGGAATGGTCATTATTGTTATATTAAAAATTTGTCTAGATTAGTTTCCAAACAAAGATCGAGTCACAATGGACGAACATACATATGTGATGGCTGTCTGCAGTTTTTTAGAACCACCGAACATCTAAGATTACATCAGGAACATGACTGTAATTATATTTGTACAAAATTACCGACAACTGCCCTTAAAATGAATAAGTTTGGTGAAACACTTCCTGGAAATTTACTTAAGTTCACTAATTTCGAAAAACAGCTTGCTGTACCTTTTGTAATATATGCTGATTTTGAAAGTATTTTAAAACCAATTCAAAATGCGCAACCTTGCGATAAATCTTCGTTTACTTTAAAGGCTTACGAACATGTGCCATATTCGTTTTGTTTTTACCTAAAATGTAATTTTGACGACTCTTTATCGGAATTAGTTCATTATCGTGGTTTAAATGTGGCTGAAACATTTATTCAAAAACTTGAAGATATTTTAATTAATTTATACAATAACCATTTAAAAAATGTCAAACCCATGCTCCCTCTTTCTGAAAATGAGCAAGAAATTTTTTACTCTACTCAGGATTGTCATATCTGTAATAAACCTTTTGATGGCTGTTGTGTTAAAGTTCGGGATCATTGCCATTTGACAGGACGTTTTCGCGGTGCTGCCCACGCTAATTGTAATTTAAACTTTAAAGTACCGAAATTCATTCCTGTGATTTTTCATAACCTCACAAATTATGATTGTCATCTCTTTATAAAAAAACTAGCGTTAAACCAGGAAAAAATTGACGTCCTTGCACAAAATAAAGAAAAATATATATCGTTTTCCAAACATATTTTAGTTGAGAAAAGTAATGGACAAAAAAATGATGTTTATATTAAATTGAAATTTTTAGATTCATTCCGTTTTTTACCATCATCTTTAGATAATTTAAGTAAAACACTTGAACAGTATCAGTGCATAGAAATAAAAAAGTATTTTCCCGATCAAAATCAGTTTGCATTAATACGTCGTAAGGGTATTTTTCCATATTCATACGTAGATAATATGTCAAAACTTGATGATAGAGAGTTACCTTCCAGGGAAAATTTTTTTGATATTTTACGCGGGGATGGTATTTCTGACGAGGAATATAGTCATGCTTTGGATGTATGGCACACCTTTAAATGTCAAACTCTTGGCGAATATTCTGATATCTATCTACTTTCTGATGTACTATTATTAGCGGACATTTTTGAGAATTTTCGAAAAGTTTCTTTAGAAAATTATAGTTTAGATCCCGCTCAATATATGACGGCTCCGTCACTGAGTTGGGATGCCATGTTGCGTAAGACTGGTGTCACCTTAGAGTTGATTACAGATATCGATATGCTTCATTTTTTCCGAAAGGGTATTCGTGGAGGTGTAAGCCAGTGCAGCAACAGAAAAGCCGTTGCTAATAATTCATTAGTTCCTGATTATGATGCTTCAAAACCAAATTCTTTTATAATTTATCTAGATGCTACTAATCTTTATGGTTGGGCTATGTCCCAAAGCCTCCCAACAGGTAACTTTCGATGGCTTGATAATAACGAAATTTCTAATTTTAATCCTTTACTTGTGGATGATGATTTTGAGAAAGGTTACATACTACAAGTTGACATCGAATACCCTGAATACCTACATGACGTTCACAATGATCTGCCTTTCTGCCCAGAAAATTTTGTACCACCCAACAGCAAATATTCAAAACTCCTCTTAACTCTCCATAACAAGAAAAACTATATTATTCATTACAGGAATTTGAAACAGTGCATGATGCATGGATTAAAACTAAAGAAAATTCATAAAGTTATGGAATTTTCACAGTCTGCATGGCTGAAACCATATATTGAGTTGAACACAAAATTACGAAATTCATCAAAAAATGCTTTTGAAGGAAATCTCTTTAAATTTTTCACAAACTCCATATACGGCAAAACTATGGAGAATGTAGATAAACGTGTTGACATTAAACTTTTGTCTCATTGGGAAAACATTCGCGGTAAAAAAGGTGCCGAAACTTTTATAAGTATGCCAAATTTTAAATCATTATCAGTTTTTTCGGAAAACTTAGTAGCCATTCAAATGGGACGTGTATCAATTTGTTATGATAAACCCTTATATGTAGGTTTTTCCATCCTAGATATATCAAAAACCGTTATTTATGATTTCTATTATAATTTTATCAAAAAGACTTATGGTGAGAATGCATCTCTTTGTTATACTGATACTGATTCTCTTATTATTGAAATTCAAGCTGATAACATTTACGATGATATAAAGAAAAATATACATTTGTTTGATACATCGAATTATAAAACAAACAACATTCATGGTATACCTAAAAATCAATCTGTTGTCGGTAAAATGAAAGATGAGTACGCTGGTACTCCTATTAAAAGTTTTTATGGCACTGGAGCAAAAGCATATTGTGTTGAATTGAGTGAAGGTGAAACTAAAAAAGCTAAAGGAATTTCAAAACATATTATTACCAAGAATTTGAGTGTAATGGACTACAAACATATAGTAGAGAATGGCGGATCAGTGTATCGAAAAATGTATGTATTCAGATCTCATTTACATACTATGTATACTGAACTAAAAAATAAAGTTGCATTATCTTCTCAGGATGATAAGAGATGTATTCTTCCGGGGCAAACAAATACCTTAGCGTGGGGTCATAAAAAAATACTTTCAAAATCTGACATGAGTAAAAGCAATTTAGAGGAATTAATTTCTCAACTTGAATCAGTTGATGAGCTCGATGAAATGAGTAACTTTTATATACAAAACTTTGATATAAATGCTATTTAATTGTGTGTACTTGTTTTTTCTTTATTACTTGTTATGGGGATTGTTAATAGTATCTAGAAATACCGGTTTTAACTCAAGTTTGTTGGTGGGGGGTTGCTTATAAGAAGGAACTCCATCCTGGACATTTTCAGTGCAAGTATTCAACATTCACTTAAAAGGTGCTTAACCAATCTGATAGTAAAATGTGGATGTGTTATGTGCAAGAGATTGAAATTACCGACATCAAAAGTGGTGTGCTTCACTTACTGCAGAAATTTGATAATCTGCAATTCGATGCTGAACATGAAGCCGTATATGGAATGGGTAGATTTTATTCTGAAGCTGAATGCAACCAACTTGCTGAAAAATATAGTAAAGGTGCTGAAATTTGTAATAAGTTTCTGGAAGGTGAATTATGTGAGAGTCGCCTGGTTGATGAATTGATAGATATAGGACTACGTAATTTTCTTTATTGTCTTGAAAACTTTTTAACCCCTGAATCGCGGTATAAGATATATGCCAGTGAAGTGTGTGAAGAGGGAGACTGGAATGAAGACATCAATATCACTTAATCTACAACCAATTACCTACTACTACAACTGTTACAATTGTGCATAAATAAATCTTGTAGCTCCAATACCTGTATTTTTATTTACTCACGTTTATATTTCATAATTTTTTAATTTTCCCTTATAAATAAAATTATTGGAAACAATTAAATATATTTTATTTATTATTCAAACACATAAAACATTCATATTTATAAATATATTTTGATATTTTTGAACTCCAGTCTTTCACCATATTGTGTTCCAAGCAGGGTAATGTTGACAGTAGACTTGTATTTAGTGTATACATTTTAGGAAGTTCACACCATCTATCCAATAAATATTCGCCTTTAACATTATACATTAAGTAAAACAATGGGAAACGTTTAATGTCTTCCGAAGTGAAGTCGCTAAAGTCTGTTTGCCCATATAGATGCTTTGCGATAACTTTTTCCACTTTTGAATTTTTCTCAGGAAGTTTGTTTACAATGCATGTATAACACTTAATCTTAAAAGGTGGCGGGCAGTCTGGAATGTCACCTACCCTCGACCAATGATCGTAGCAACGAAACGCTTTGGCTTGTATTATTGGATCGGATTTGTAAGGTTCCGGAAGTTTCTCATATATAGAAACAATTTCTTCAATACTAAGATTTCTCAAATACTCTAGTGAAAAATTACCCAGTGCCTCAGAACTAAAGGACCGAATAGGGAGTGTAAAAAAGTCGTGATTTGGAGGTGTTTTGTCAGTGTTAGATCCTTTTGACAATATTTTCTTAATGTATATCAAAATGGAAACCACTTTTGAAAAACACATCATTAATTTATTCCACATGGTGTGGCTGAGTACTCATAACTGAACTCAAGTAAACTTAGTTCCCTTAAATATAGAACCCCTCTCCTTCACACTAGTTCTAATAACCGGTTCTTATTCACCTTGACCGGTTATTGACCCTGACCGGTTGTTCACCTTGACCGGTTGTTCACCTTGACCGGTTGTTGACCTTGACCGGTTGTTCACCTTGACCGGTTATTGACCCTGACCGGTTGTTCACCTTGACCGGTTGTTCACCTTGACCGGTTATTGACCCTGACCGGTTGTTCACCTTGACCGGTTGTTCACCTTGACCGGTTGTTGACCTTGACCGGTTGTGTTGTGGTGGGGGTAAAGTAGTGGGGGGGTAAAGTAGTGGGGGGGTAAAGTAGTGGGGGGTGAAGTTGTGGGGGGGGTAAAGTAGTGGGGGGGTAGATTTAGAACTCTCGTATCTGTAATTGGTTGGGAAAGTGGTGGGGGAGGAAAAAGTGGTGGGGGGGGTCGTGTCTAGAACTCTCTACTTTACCCTACTGATGAAGAAAACAGATTGATGCGACAATTGATACTTCCAGATCAATTTAATATTAACGAAATTGGCTTTAGTGAGCAAAACATAGAAAAGAATAGCAAAAGCATAAACAAAAGAATAGCCAAGTGTGACTTACCAATCAACTTTTATTCGAAAATGTTTTTCGAATATCAAATAAAAGAATCAGGTCGTAGTATTTAAAAATTTAAAGTTAATAATATTAAAAGGACGAAACGTCGCAGGAAAAATCTGATGTCATAGGCGTATAGAGCATAAAATGTTTTTCTAAAAGTGTATTTGATTAACCATACATGCAGTGTGTCCAGCCAGGAGATAATACGACCCAAATCTCAGAAACTACTGAGGTGATTTTTAAAAACTTTGTACGTGGGTGTAAAACTAAATACAGGGTGTTCTCGGCAAACAAAATATTTTGACAGTTTTGTGACTTCCGGTTGCACCGGAAGTAGATAACAACTTGCTTGATTTAAATGGAACACCCTGTATATTTCTCCATATTTCGATTCTACATACAATTTTAGGGCCCCTTTGTGTATTCCTAAAATGTAGTTTTTGAGATATTAATTTTTTTAACAAAAATTTTACGGATGTCCACTTGCAAATTTATCAGTGAATTATCCATCGAGTAAATTAAAAGTATTTGATTGTGGGCGTTATAAGGAAGGCGGTAGGAAATTAACGGGGGATTTAAAAATATTTAGTTGTATACAGGGTGAGTACAGTGACAAAAGAAATATCCAACTAAAAAAAAATAAATATCATCAATTTTTCAAATGGAAACAACATTTTTTTTTATTTTAATGAATTCTAAGCCCAAAAATTTGGGTGGTTTGTATTCAGTTCCCCACCTAATCATAACGGTTTCTAAAAGTTATTATTGACAGAAACTCTATAAATCCTCCCAATTCCCTTTTTTAATTAATTCTAAGTGGGCCATGTTAAAGAAAAAACAGTTTTTGTGAATTTATTTTGAGTATTCCAATAATAATTGTTCAAACAGCACCATTCACTTGTAAACCACTTTCGCATCTGCGATGTATAGCATCTGTTGTCACTTTTGCATTTTCTCCGGTGATACAGACTGAAAGGCTACGCGCAGACTTTTATAAAAAAAAATCAAGGGGTCCACATCTCGCGATCTTGGTGACAAACGAAAAAGATCCCTATTTGCTACCCGTTGATTTTCAAAATTTTCTGTTACAAGTTCTGTTTTATGTGATAGTTCCGCGTTAAATTGATATTTTAGTTTGGATTGTTCATTATTTGACAAATATTTAATGTATTGGATTTAAAATTTATTTAAAATGTCTAAATAGTTTTCACTTAAAATGAAAATTACTGTTGGAGATGATTTTGAAAAACGAAGAAAATTATGTATGAAAACATTCAAGACTTCACCTTGAGACCGGCCACGACCAAGGAACGTGGCCCTTGTTTAAACATACTCGGAGCTCGGGTGAAAGCTGCTGACAAGTGAATATGGTCGAAATTCATTCACGAATTCGCGTTAGATACTGTTCAATCGCATGTAACCGTTTTCCCTTTTCTTATACATAAAGTTCTTAGTTTTTGGAATTGTGTGAGTTTAATTAATTCTATATAATTATAAAATTTGTAAGATACTCCCATATGTTAGATACTTATATTTTACTCGGAAATAAAATAACTCTCTGTATAGAATAAATCTTTTAATAGCTGAACTGAACACCAACTCGTCTCTATATTATGAATGCCTTACAAAATAATCATAATCATTCATATTCCAATATCGAAGTGTGTCATTATATATATAAACAATATTTCGGGTCCATGTGCTGAGTCAGGTCCAGAGGAACTTATGGGGCTGGCGTGGATGCCAAGGTTGCTGAACTACAGGGTGTTTCAATTATGATGTACTATCACATATCTAACCTGTTAAACTACTTTAATAAAATTTCAGATAACAATGGAAGTGTTTCTCGCTGCACAAAACACATTATTTGTCAACTATATTTATATGTATGAGGGCAGTCTTATCTTTGATTTATTACAATATGTATAACTTGCCTCGGTGTTTTAAGAACCCATCTTTTGACTTGTTGCTTGAATCTCGCAAATTTTTGTATATTTTCTATTTCAGTTGGCAATAAATAATACAATTTAGGTGCGATGTATTGCACGCTTCGTTGTCCAACTGTTTTTATACAAAATGGAGAGTGACACTCGTCTCTGTATCGTGTTTCATAACTATGATCTTTTTTTTGCACTATAATTTTATACATTATACATTTATACATTTATACAAACGATTTTGACTTTCATAATGACAGCATTATGATGACAGTCGACTATAAAAAATCTTTATAGTCGACTGTCATCATAATGCTGTCATTATGAAAGTCAAAATCGTTAATAATCTGACACTTTCTAGCACCCGTGCTGTAATGTGAAAGAATCGTGCCATAAAATCCACTTTATGGCACAATGCTATAGTAACCATATGCGAACATTCTACGATTGCACAAATTTAAGTTTTTAAAACTTAAATTGTCTGTTAAAACCACAGTTCGACTATAAAATAGCGTATGAAATTCGTTTATAATGCTCGATTATGGCATTCGTGAAGTGTTAGCGCATTCGCTTCGCTCATGCGCCAAAATTCACTCATGCCATAATCTGCTGCATTATAAACTAATTTCATAATATACTATTATAGTCGACTGTCATCATAATGCTGTCATTATGAAAGTCAAAATCGTTAATAATCTGACACTTTCTAGCACCCGTGCTGTAATGTGAAAGAATCGTGCCATGAAATCCACTTTATGGCACAATGCTATAGTAACCATATGCGAACATTCTACGATTGCACAAATTTAAGTTTTTAAAACTTAAATTGTCTGTTAAAACCACAGTTCGACTATAAAATAGCGTATGAAATTCGTTTATAATGCTCGATTATGGCATTCGTGAAGTGTTAGCGCATTCGCTTCGCTCATGCACCAAAATTCACTCATGCCATAATCTGCTGCATTATAAACTAATTTCATAATATACTATTATTATTATTATTTATTATATGTACCTCATTGTAAAGTATTATCTATTTTTATTTTTATAAATAATGAATGTGTAATAAACATATGTACATAATTATTACTATCTCAAATTCATTTTTTAAAACTTTCCCAAATAGGTAGATCTGAATCCCATTATTATACTTATTTCTAAATTAGGCATCACCGTATTGAAGTATTGTCTATTTTTATTTTTGTAAATAATTAATGTGTAATAAACATATATACATAATTACTATTGCAAATTTCTTTTTTAAAACTTTGCCAAATAGGTAGACCTGAATCCCATTAATACTTATTTCTAAATTAGGCATCACCGTTTTATTCATGTCTATTTCAAAAGTTATTTATAAAATGTTTCAAGAGTTTTTATTTTAATACGGCACTGTTATCGCGCATTTACGATAACTACAAATATTATACGTCCAACTCTGACTTCTCTTCTCAGTGCGAGAGCGATAGCGAATGTCGGCGTCGGCCAAGCTACAAGCTATGGTTGTACTAGCTGCTGGCTGGCCACCGCGTCCGCCGGAGGGAACAGCAAGACAAAGGCGTGGCCTGGGCCGACCGTACTTTGCCCACCACCGTCGCAGTGCTTGTTTACATCGCTTCGTCTTTCTTTAGATTTGGGCTAAAGATTTTCTAGTTAATGTGTACACGGGTCCATTTTATTTTATTTATATATTTATTTTTTTCTTATTTTAAAGTTTTGAAGATTAAACTTCCTAAGATTAATAAAATGGAACAAGAAAATAAATAAGAAACTTACAATTTCAGTTAAACAGTTTAAACAGTTCAGTTTAAAAAACAAAAACAATGTAAATAAAAATTATTAAAGATAACATGCTTACAAAGAGACTTATTTATTGGAGTTAGATGCAGCGGTTGCGCGAGTAAGTATTTGTTCCTTAATATTCTTCTCTTTTTTTGCACTCATAGGTTTGTCTCTAATTAGCACTTTTTTCTGCTCTCGCTGGATTTCTCTTTCGTCTAAGTTAAATTCCTGAATTAAGTGCGCTTGCCTAGAGTGCGGATCTGGTGTGGAGGGAGCACTATCTGGTTTTCTATTTTCTATTCCAATCTTCTCGGAAGTGCCCTTCTCTAAACTGTCTGCTGTATAAGACTCGTTGCCTATATAAATCTTATCCCCTTTTATATATGCTTGAATACCATTGGATCTTGCCCTTTTTAGGTGTTTAACTAGAATCTTGTTAGTAATTCTATCTTCAGGGCATAGATCTTGACTAATAGATATCTTGTGACCCTTTAACTTCTTTGCATTTTTCTGTACCAGTAGCTTCTTATAATATGAATAAGTTAATACTCAACAATGATCGGTTGTTTATCGGTATTTCTTTGCCCTATTCTATATATATCTTTTATATCTGATATTGTTGTTCCCACTTTAAGTACTTCCGTGAATAACTTTATCGCAAATTCTAATAGACTTGCTTCTTACTACTGATACCGTAAAGTACTAGATTGTTTTTTCTCACCTTTCTTTGTAGTTGGATAACAGTCTCTTGTAATTGCTTATTTTGATCCTCCAGGTTTGTAATTTTATTTTTATGTGACGCTACGGTCACTTGTAATTCTTTTTTTATTTCACTTATTTGGTCTCGAAATTCACTTCTTATTTCTGATACTTTCTCATTAAATGTAGCTGACAATTTTGTAAATAGTTCATCCATATAATGTTTTTGTTGTGTACTAAATTATGTCATAATTTGTGTTTAACTCTAATGGAACAGAATATGTGAAATTACTAGTTTGTGGACAACTTTAGTTTGTTAATTGTTTTTATTATCATGAGAGATAAGTAAATACGAATAAAATGTCGATAATAGGTAAAGAAAAACAGTAATTTAGAATGTAGTTTAACTCCTATAGGTTAAAAATCCAGTATCAATGGCTCTATACCAGTCGGCTAAAATAATAGGCAGTGACTCATGGTCTAATTCGATACAGAATAGGGACGAAGTGTAAATACTTAATACATAGCGGCACAAACGTTTGCACATAGAAAAGTGATGCCGCTTACGCATTACTATTGAACAGAACTATAAATTGTCTGTTCCATGGTGGTTCCATGCTTCTCTATTCGATGCTACCACAATTCTTTACGTCGGATATAGTTCCGTCTTTGTTTAACGGATTAAAAAACGAAGAGCGAGATATGCAACCTATGCAACAAAAGTCAAGAGTGTGTAGAAGATCGGACATGCGCATTTCACACACATCCAAGTAATTCATCGCAGCCTGACATAATCGTAGTACGCGGGAAATGCTGTAATTTGTGTCTGGACTGCATATATTAATTGGTGAACTTGGTGATGTGTTCCTTAGTTTATTTAGTGTTCGAAGAAAAGGATTTTATTATGAAAGCGATCGCGGGGAGCAGTGGATTAGAAACGCGTAAACGATCTCATCTGACAAGCGAGGAAATTCGTATGATAAAAAATTTCTATGAGCGATTAAAAGCGCGTGATAAAAATTTAAGTGTAGTGGATGCGGCGGAACTGTGTAGTGAATTAACAAAAGTCTCCGTTCGTAGCGTATTTCGTGCAATAAAATATGGAGACACAGACTCCATTGTTCTGGCAGAAGACAGCGATTTGCCCAAACTCTCGTATAAATTGCTTATAAGGACAATGCATGAAATGAATTTCAAATATTGCAAACGAAATCGGAAGAGTTAGGTATGCTTATAGAGAAAAATGAGATTGTGACATGGAGACGAGAATATTTGGAGAAAATAAGAGAATTTCGTGCTTTAAATAGAAAAATATATTATATGGATGAGACATGGTTAAATAAAGGATGTGTAGACATGTGTTGTGTTGTGTAGTGTAGTGTAGTGAAATGAAGTGAAGTGAAGTGTTAAATAGTAAACTTGCTCCGGAATGTGATTAATCGCGTTTTCGGTGGCGGCTGTGGGTTGGTGGTGGGCCATCAACACTTAAAAGCGTTCTTTTATTATCTGTGGCAATATTCATCAATTTCGTTCGATGTACAACTAATCTGTAAGGTGAGTTTGAAAAGCAATTCACAATTTCTATAACACCGTTCATGTTGATATTTTTTATATTTATTTGACATTATTAGCACCTTTCTAACGATTTTTGCGTACGCCTATGGAATTACAGTCCCCACCCCAAATTATTACGTCACGCGGTAATACGTCACTGCCTATTATTTTAACCCACGGGTGTAGATTTGTTTTATTCAAAGTAATCTACTAGGTAACAGGTATATAGAATGTATTGGAGCAAAATTTTTCAATTTCTTCTACTATTTTCCATGAAAAACTAAAATAATTGTACGGGTACCTTGTCATAGACCATCACTTCTCTAAAGCACCCCACACATCAGTAATAGACACTAAAATAATATATTCGATAAACGATATGCATATTTAAATATCAAAGCACGTCTTCTCTCTACAATAAGTACATACACACAAATGAAAGAATTCACAACTAGAAATGCGGTAACACTGCATTTATTCTAATACAATAGACAATGGTCTTCGTATATTTTTTAATACAAAGACAATAGGCTTCATTGTACGAATAAACAAAGCAAACGATAAGATAAAATAAAGATGCGTCGGCGAGATACTAATATAACTCACATAAATTTATACGAGGGCATGGTGTAAATTACAAAATGTTGTTAAATATCAGGGGATACGAAAAGTATCTACTTACAACGTTTTCGATATAAAAATCACAAATATAACTCAGAAATTATGTAAGATACAGAAAAATGTGAAAAGAGACTCTCATGGAGATCCAAATCTCTGAAAGTACGGGTAAATTCAAATGCTTTACATCCAAGTCAAGAGGATGTGCGCACAGTTCTATAATGGTAGGAAATAAGGAAAATGTGATATCAGTGACCTCTATTGTCTTACAACAACTTAGAGTCCTTATAACTTGTAAATGCGTGTGAATATCGAAAGATCAAATGGAAAAATCCCCCCTCCACCGCTGGTTCTAATTGATAGTCTTCTATCAATAGAAAAAAGTCACAAGCTCGTACGTCGAAAAACAAAAAAAATTAGGTCTGCTGACGTCACGAACCACTCCCAAGAACTTAAAATCGTTATAACTCGTAAACGCGTGAGAATATCGAAAAAAACAATTAAAAAAATCCGCCCTCCACCCTTGGTTCTGATTGGTAGTCTTCTACCAATAGAAAAAGTCCCAAGCTACTATGTCAAAAAACAAAAAAAGTATATATTCATATACTATATCAAATGACTCGTAGTGACATCCATGATCTTAATTTCAAACTATTTCCAATCTAATAGCGAAAACGGGATTCTGTCGTAAATTCAAACGCAACAAAAGCAAGAGCTGCTGTCATGGACGCAAGAGGTATCTGCTGCTGCAGTCTGGCGGCAAATTCAAATATCTGAAATTGGCTGGTAAATTCAAACGCAACAAAAACACCCAAGTCAAGAGGATGTAAAATCTTACGTGGGTGTACTAGAAATTAAATAGGATTGCTTAACGTAATATGTCAAGAGGGCCTAACCTTAAACTTTGTGTGTTTTTTAATGAAACAAAAACTAAAATTCTTGAAAAAATTTACTCTATAAAACTAGAGACGAATTTTCTGTAATTTCAATATTTTAGCTTCATGACGTTAGATCCAAGTAAAATCTTACGTGGTTATACTAGACATCAAAGAGGATTGTTTAACGTAATATGCCAAAAGACCCTAACCTTAAACTTTGTACGTTTTCAATGAAACAAAAACTAAAATTCTTGAAAAAATTAACTCTATAAAACAACTAGATGCGAATTTTCTGTAAATTCAAATATTGATTCCCAAATACCTTTTTTTTCAATCTTGGAATGAAATTTTGGTTAAATTAGTGTTCTAGACGTTGAGACGAATTGTTCGATACGCCACAGCATGCGATTCGGGAGGCTGGAAGTGGAAACCGAAAGTAGTCATTTATGATGGACTCCCCACTAAGACGTAGATGTTGGATATGAATGATATTTTATATCTTTCCATTGCATGAATTTATTGTATTTAGATATTGTAATTACTTCATTTATATATGTTGTAATCAATAAATATGTATGATACGTAACTTTAGGATATTTTATTTCAAACCTAAACTAGAAATAAAAAGAATAACTAGATTATATTAAAACTTTATTTAAGTACTTGTTACAAGCATTTTTTATCCAAGGCAATTTTCAATCAGATTACAGCTTTAGGACCACGCGCCCCAGAGAACCAGGTTACAGCATTCAGGGTATGTCTCTGATCCAATCAGCTTAGTATTAAAACGGCGCGAAATTCAAATTATTAGTGTACAGGGCGTGTAAAAATAAAGCTATACAGGATGAACCAAACAAGAAAGTAACCTAACGGGTAAAGAAAAATCATGCGCAGTTGATTCCAATATTTACACAGAAAAAACATGGTGATCAATAAATTTAAAAAATAGCGGGAAATTCAAAAGGAGGAACGTAGTTAGTGAAAATGTATTGAAGCAAAGGTAGATATAGAGAGAGAAAGAGACAGACAGAACCAGATAGTCTCTTTGGTCTGACACACAGACAAGAACATTAACTTTCTTTCAGCTGTTACTTAATAAAAACATATATTACTATTTGCTAATATTATTATATATTTACGTAAGTATATAAAATAAATTAATTAATAGAGGTATCAAATATTTCACTAACAGAAAAATATGGTCGATATAGAAAAAAAATAGATAATTAGCACGAATGTGGATTAAGAGCTTCTCTTCTACTCACTCTTCTTCTAAAGCATGTTTTGGTGTGATTTACGACGTTGAATAATAATGATAAGGTATTAAACAAAGAACTTTAAGAACTTGATAAAATACCGAGGCTTTATGCATACGTAAATTATAGACAAGGAAGTCACCAAGGTCGCGACATTTTGCTTTAACAGAAATGCAAACACGTGGAACGTACACAGTGTCTCAAAAATTAATGGTATAGGGTGAGGCAAATAAGAAAGTAGACTAAAAAATCATGAGCAGTAGGTAATCCTTTTTGTTTACAGAAAATTATGTAAGATGTAATATGAGGAAAAATCATGTGTGTATGACTATCACTACTACTACTGGATAATAAAGTACTAAAAGCTAAGTAGTTTTGAATAATAATAATAATAATAACCAAACTATAGAGGAAATTTAAAATTGTATTTATTAACCTTCTTCTACAAGATATATTCTACAGGTCGAAACATTTTAACAGTTTTATTTGAAATCATTTTTTAAAATAAGAGCTTGGGATATGCTTTGATTTATCCATAGACACAAAAAATTCTTCACTTTCACATGGAATACATTTGGTGTTAGGTAGTTCGGTTTCTCCACCGCATTTGATACATTTATATTTCACTGGAACAGGCATATTCTACAGATCTTCAGTACTACAAAATCTTGACTGCAATAGTTGATCTTTGACCTTCAACAGTTCCATAACTTTCGTTGGAATCGCAATTAAGCTTTAAACTCAACAATAAATATTTCTGTACTAAAAACTAAAAAGAAAAAATAAATATAAATTGAAAAATTAAGGCAAACTGAAGAACTTACTTTAATTCGGTGATAGCATAAATCTCGGAAACTATAATAAAATAAAAACTATACGTTAGGTATATTTTGGTGCTGGTAAAGTTGAAGTATTAAACTAACTATTCTTCAATACATTTGATGTATTTATACAAAATCAGTTTCAGCATTTTTAATACTTGGTGGTATTTCAAATAAGAAAAGCATATGTTGAATCTAGGAATCGAATCAGGGACTTTTCGATTTTCAGTCTACTACTAAATAATTGAATAAGCATAATTTACTTTTGCACAGTTCTTTGGCATTCCTCGTGTCTACTCTCTTTTGTTTTCTAAACTTTATGATTATTTAGCTGTAGAATTAATGTTCTTTAAATACTTTTTAGGAGTAAAGAAATTATGTGATAAAACGTACACTTGATATACAATTACGTAACAGGCATACATACGTCAGACCACTCATAACTGACAGATCGCTTGTTTGAAAATATAACTAAACTTAGGATAAAAATAACCGTTATGGAATATTACTATTAATGAACTAAAGTTTGGTTTGATCAGTGTGTGAATGTTAACCACTCATTTTATCAAGATGTATAAATAATTAGTCACATGTCATTTTGTTATCAGTAAAAGCGATTAGCGACATGCAAAGTTACACTAATATCATAAGTATCCCTTTTAATTTTTTATCATTTATAGCGCACGAAACGCGCTCGTTCATGATATTGGACATATTTTAATAATATACCGGGCTACTTAAATTCATGTACCTATACATTATTTTTTAATTTAAGCTTAGATTTTATCAATTCTTTTTAAATATTTCATTGTTTTGGAACTTCAGCCTAACTTCTGAGATTGTAAACCTAATTATAATCAGGGGGCTATCTATTGGACCCTTAATGTTACCCTTATTACCCTTAATGTTACCCTTATTACCCTTAACGTTACCCTTATTACCCTTAATGTTACCCTTATTACCCTTTATGTTACCCTTATTACCCTTATTTACGTGACGGTTAGCCTTAATTTACGTGGCGGTTAGCCTTAATTTACGTGTCGGTTAGTCTTATTTGTGTGTTGGTTAGCCTTATTTACGTGACGGTTAGCCTTATTTACGTGACGGTTAACCTTATTTACGAGACGCGGGTACGCGTGACGTGTTTGCGGGTACGCGTGACGTGTTTGCGGGTACGCGTGACGTATTTTGCGGGTATGCGTGTCGTGTTTGCGGAAGTTAGGTCAGGTTAGAATTTTCCGGAAAATTCTAAAGTAAAAGTAAAGTAAAAGCAAAAGTAAATTATGCTGCAACTTCGTCAATTATTTAATAGTAAACTGAAAATCTAAAAGTCCCTGGTTCGATTCCTAGATTCAACATATGCTTTTCTTATTTGAAATACCACCAAGTATTAAAAATGCTGAAACTGATTTTGTATAAATACATCAAATGTATTGAAGAATATTAGTAGATAAGGTATGTATGTTCTCGATCAGTTTCAAGGTCACAGCGAGCTCGATGGCCAGATGCCATCGAGCTAGACCACGGAACCGCTGGTCATTGGCTGCAGGGTGAAGAACCAGACTTCTTGTAGCAATCCCCCATGTTCTTGTAGCATCACCGCAGGTGTAGGAGCCCCAGGGGCTGAAGAAGAGCAACCCAAGAGTGTGTGACATAGGTTCGTCAAGATGGCAGCCTGACGTCACGAGCCGCGCTCAAGGTAGTCGCTCAGGCGGCCACTAGAACGCGCGGTAGTTTGGTCAGGCGACCACGAGAAGGCGCGGAAATCTGGCGGGTAAATTCAAACGCAGCAAAAGGAAGACCTGCTGTCATGGACGCAAGAGGTCTCTCCTGCTGTGGTCTGGCGGCAAATTCAAATATTTATATACAGGGTGAATCAAAAGCTATATACAGCATGAGCAAAATAAGAATGTATAGAAAAACAATGACGTAACTCGTATGAAAGCGGATAGAAAAAACAATGACGTAACTGGTCGTGAATGCGGATAGAAAAAAAATGCGCACTAGGTTGCTATCATCAAGATGGCGGCCTGAAATTAGGTATGGTGATTGCAGGTGTCTGGCACCAAATGTGCGAAATTAGATGTGGGGAATGTCAAATATCTGAGAATTTAGCGGGTAAATTTAAAGGTTTAGATCTATTTGACAGGTGACACATGACATGTAGCAGCGCCTAATTGGTTGCTGCAATCTGTCTGATGGGGGAAAATTCAAATATCTGAAATTGGGTATGGGATTGCCTTACAAAAACTTAAAATCGTTATAACTCGTAAACGCATGCGAATATCGAAAAAACAAGTGGAAAAATCTCCCCCGCAAATCCCCTGGTTCTGATTGGTAGTCCTCTACCAATAGAAAAAAGTTCCAAACTCGTATGACAAAAAACAAAAGAATTAGGTCTGCTGACGTCACGAGTCGTTCTCAAGAACTTAAAATCCTTATATCTCGTAAACGCGTGCGAATATCGAAAAAACAATTGAAAAAATCTCTCCCGCTCCCCCGGTTCTGGTTGGTAGTCCTCTACCAATAGAAAAAAGTCCCAAGCTCGTACGTCAAAAAACAAAAAAGTATATATTCATATATATCAAATGACTCGTAGCGACATCCGTGATATTAATTTCAAACTATAACTTCAAACTATTTTCAATCTAATAGCGAAAGCAAGATTCTGTCGCAAATTCAAACGCGAAAAGCAAGAGCTGTCATGGACGCAAGAGGTCTCTGCTGCTGTGGTCTGGCGGCAAATTCAAATATTTGAAATTGGCTGGTAAATTGAAACACAGCAAAAAACACACCCACGTCAAGAGCCTGTAAAATCTTACATGGACATACTAGACATCAACCAAGTCAAGAGCATGTAAAATCTTACGTGGACGTACTAGACATCAAATAGGGCTGTTTCACGTAGTATGCCAAAAGGACCTAAACTTGAACTTTGTGCGTTTTTAATGATACAAAAACTAAAATTCTTGAAAAAATTTACTCTATAAAACAACTAGAGATGAATTTTCTGTAACTTTAAAATTTTAGCTTCATGACGTCAGATTCAAGTAAAATCTTACGTGGGTGTACTAGACATCAAATAGAATTGATTAGCGTAATATATGCCAAAAGGGCCTAACCTTAAACTTTGTGTGTTTTTAATGAAACAAAAACTAAAATTCTCGAAAAAAATTTACTCTATAAAACAACTAGAGATGAATTTTCTGTAACTTTAATATTTCAGCTTCATGACGTCAGATTCAAGTAATATCTTACGTAGGTGATAAGTCCGTAACATTCGCGGAAGCCGCGACGTAAACGTTACGTTTACAAGATGTGTTATATGACCTTTTTACGCGTCAAAAACGTCACGTTTTACGTCACGTTTACGTCAGGTTTTTGTGTCGTTTTGTATGGCCATTTTACGTGTTAAAAACGTTACGTTTTTTGTCGTTTTTTATGACCTTTTTACGTGCTAAAAACGTAACGTTTTATGTCACGTTTACGACACGTTTTTATGTAATTTTTTTATGCTCTTTTTACGTTTTACGTCACGTTTACGTGACGTTTTTGTGTCGTTTTTATGTCTTTTTACGCGTCAAAAACATCACGTTTTTGTATCGTTTTTTATGACCTTTTTCCGCGTCAAAAACGTCACGTTTTTGTGTCGTTTTTTATGACCTTTTTATATGTTAAAAAAGTCACGTTTTTGCGACTAAAAGTTCATTAACTTTATATTATATCTAAATATTAATATTCCTTTGACTAGTACCAAACTTAAAAACCGTTTAGCCTAGGGCCAGAAGGGTATTAATTATCAGTAATAATAATAATTAGGTGAGCTGAAAACCCCTGTCCGCGTACCAAGATTTAAAAAATTGTAGTAAAACTTTATCCACATTATCCTCGTTATCCTTACGCGTTATACTTGTTATCCTCGTCATCCTTACTCGTTATCCTTGCACGATATCCTCGTTATCGTCGTTATCATTATTTATGTGACGGTTACCCTTATTACCCTTAATGTTACCCTCATTACCCTTAATGTTACCCTTATTAGCCTTAATGTTACCCTTATTACCTTTCATGTTACCCTTATTACCCTTAACGTTACCCTTATTAGCCTTACTGTTACCCTTATTACCCTTAATGTTACCCTTATTACCCTTAATGTTACCCGTATTACCCTTAATGTTACCCTTAGTGTTAACCTTATTACCCTTTATGTTACCCTTATTACCCTTATTTTACGTGACGGTTAGCCTTATTTTGCGTGAGGCGGGTACGCGTGACGAATTTGCGGGTACGCGTAACGTACGCGTGACGTATTTTACGTGACGGTTAACCTTATTTCAAACTGACCCTACATCAGTCCCGTTAGCTAAAAACCCCTGTCTGACGTACCAAGACTTAAAAATTTGTAGCGAACATATTTATTAATAATGGGAGTCTGATAAACTATTAGAAATGAAAGAACAGAGGATAGCCGCGCACAGCTGTGTTGATAAAAAATACAAATAAATGTAGTGATTAAAGTTCTTATATAATTTCAAGGTTAAAACGTTTGAAATACATTTAATACTTATAAGTTATTACACCATATTGCGCAATATTGTATGAATCTGTGATCTACCGTTACAATGATGTAAGGCATAAAGTATAGCAAAAAGCCGTTGATAAATTTCACCCCACCCCAATTTTCAAAAGACAGGATAAAATCAGTATTCTCAAAGTGAAAACGCTATGTTCTGTCTCCTACAAAGTGGAGTAAGTGGTGTTTAAAAGATATATTTTGCTGATAAAAACTTTGCATGATGTTAGTATATCTAAAGGCACAACAACTTACAGGGATGTAACTTTGTATAGACTAATCTGTATCACAATGATTTCAGCATAATTTCCAATTATAATTAAAAGCAATGAGCAATCATTAGACAGAGAGAGAGAAAGAAAGAGAGAGAGAGGGACAATAGACAATGGTCTTCATTGTACGAATAAACAAAGCAAACGATAAGATAAAATAAAGATACGTCATCGAGATAGTAATATAACTCACATAAATTTATACGAGTGCAGGCGAAAATTACAAAATGTTGGTATGTATACCACAGTACACGAAAAGTATCTACTTACAACGTTTTTGATATAAAAATCACAAATATAACTCAGAAATTATGTAAGATACAAAAAAATGTTAAAAGAGGTTCTCATGGAGATCCAAATCTCTGAAAGTAGTTGTGGGTAAATTCAAATGTGCAAAAGCTACACCCAAGTCAAGAGGATATAAAATCTTATGTGGGCATACTAGATATCAAATAGGATTGTTTGACGTAATATGTCGAAAGGACTTAACCTTAAACTTTGTGCGTTTTTAATGAAACAAAAACTAAATTTTTTTAAAAAATTTACTCTATACAAGAACTAGAGACGAACTTTCTGTAACTTCAATATTTTAACTTCATTATGTTAGATCCAAGTAAAATCTTACGTGGGTATACTAGACATCAAATAGGATTGTTTAACGTAATATGCCAAAATTAAAATATTATATTCGATAAACCATATTATGAATATTTAAATACCGAAGCATGTTTTCTCTACACAAGTACATACACATAAATGCAAGAATTCACAACTGGACAGGAAATGCGGTAGCAGTGCATTTATTCTAATACAATACACAATGGTCTTCCTATATTTTTTAATACAATAGACAATGGTATTCATTGTACGACTAAACAAAGCAAACGATAAGATAAACATAAAGTACAATAACAAGAAATATGTAAAATGTGATAAAATTTATAAAATGTGAACAACAATAATATTATTATGAACAAGAGCAAGAACAAGAAGACCAACATTTTCGAAAACAATTACGTCCAAATTCCACTTTTATATAGAGAAGATTTTTATTCATGTAGCTATAATTTAAATCCATTAGAAATTAGAAGAATTACAATTCCAGTTGAAATAGAAAATGGCCCAATAATTATTCCAGAATAATACAATAATCGAAAATTTTATGTCCCTGAAACCCTATCTACAGCAATCAATTATCTTGCCGAAATTGAAGTTCATAATTTAACAAATCAAAATCAAATTATTCATTTTAAGAAACCATTTATGTCAGAACCATTTGATGAAAAAATTTAGAAACTTTCAACTATCCAATTATTCATAATCAAAAAGAAAATTCAAAATCCAAGATCAACGTTGAAGACACCATTAGAACAAATCACATGAATGATGAAGAAAAACAAGAAATACTAAACTTATGCACAGAATATGCAGATGTTTTCCAAAATCCATCCAATAAACTACTTTTTACGAATCCTATCAAACATGACATCAAGACAACTGATGAAACACGATGCTATACAAAGACATATCGATACCCATACGTCTATAAGGAAGAAGTTCAAAAATAACTTGGGAAAATGCTGAACGATGAAACAAACTATGTAGCAGATGCCCTATCGAGAATTAAAATAGAAAACAGACCACATGAAGTCAATGCATTAACAAAAGCATCAACCACAGCTTTAGAAGACGACTTAGTTTCAATGATAAACAACGTCGACAAAATTCCAGATGTCGATGAAGTAAGCTTAAGAGAAGTCTTAGATACTCTAATCAACGACGCTACACCAGCAGAAGAAGAAGAATTACACCATAACAACGACGATGAAATCGCAACAGTACATTCTGCACAAGAAAATCCAATTCAAGAGTTCCCATACACGGAAAAATGCATCAACCAATATATCAACCAAATTATCATAACCGAATCAACAAACTGCCTATCAAACTTTACTATACACGAAGCTATATTTAACAACACAAGACATAAAGTAACTTTAAAGTCAAGTGCAGCAGAAGAAGATATAATAAAAATATTCAAGACAACCATCGACCCTAAAAGACATTACTGTCTATTTTTCAGGACAAACCAAGACGATCTATTAAAACTCAGAATATGTACATATATGGCACTAGTAATATGCACAAAAAATATACATTTAATATTCTCACAAAATATTTGTTTGTGAAATTGCACCAAGACTTGCGGTTGTGTTATAAAACATTCTGAAAAGAATATTCCAGTAATGTCTATTACAGCTACCCAGCAATATATACAGAAGAAATATGCGTTTAATATATCTAGGAGAATATATTATGCATTTGATTTTTGTAATATTTTTTGTAAAATATTATGAAACGTAGCAAGGTGTATTGAGGTGTATTGCCACCTACGAAAAGCACTGTCGTTTGCGACTCTACCACTGGACAGCGGTACTGCCCCCGTTGTCATCATGCTACTCGCCAGCTCAAGCACGACCCAGACAAAAAATTGTTGCCTGGTTAAATGGAGGTTTCGGCGAAGTTTTTCTTTTTGAATATCTTCCGCCTCCAGAAACACACTTGTTTTCAAGTAGTGCAGCCTAGCCGGGCTTTTATTGTTTGCGATTCTACCACTGGGTGGAGACACTTATGTCCTACCAGCAGAATGCTAACGTTCTTCTCTAAGTGTCTTTGCTGCCTGTGGTGTCATTGTGCTTATCTCGTACTGACGAAGCCTGATAGGCAGAAACTACCTAGTCTGCAAGTTGCAAGTAGCATGATGATACCGGGGGCTGCACCGCTGTCCAGTGGTAAAATTAGTAAGTATTCAAATAATAATCACAATCACAGTATTATCCCAGAATAATGAAAATAATATTCCAGGATTAAATACGTCCTAACCAAAAATGAATCTAATAATAATCTATATAATATATTTATAATCTATAATTATCTATATAATATATTTATAGATTATTCTTTGCGTCATTTTTGGTGGTGATGTATTTAATCCCGGAATATTTCTTGCCCTATTCTGGGACTATTCTGCGATTATTATTTGAATATTTTATAATTATTCTTGTATTATCTTGTGGATTATTCTTGGAATAAGTTTAGGAATATTCTCTAGATATAGAAAAGTGTGTACTTTTCGATATTCTACAAATATTCCCAAAAATTTATCTATGAATATTCCAATCTTCCTTCAGAATAATTTAGGTATATTCTAGAAATAGGTTTGTGTTATCTGGGAAGCTGACCACAGGAATTGCCAAGTCCATTACCTGTCTATTACCAAACCAATTATTACCATGTTGGAGGAAAACAACCTACTTATCGTTCCAGTTAACACAGTACAAATAACAAACTCTCAGAATAGAATTGAAACCATTAACCAACCAGTAGTACTTAACTTACCCACTGGATGTACTACCATCATCAACAACCAACGATATACACCAACAAGAACTGGACTTCCACTAACGATTCCCAGTTACCAAAAATTGAGATACCTCAATTATGGAATCTTACCATCAACAAAATAACACCACTCCAATTGAAGGATGTTGACCAAAATGATGCCAAATCCTTATTGGACCTAGTCAAAACCACCAAGATGGCGCAGTTCGCCCCAGAACCAGCAAGCCTACTACAATCTACGAATACATGGCTAACAACCACCATATTAATAATCCTTAGCCTTGTAGTCATTATCCTGGTCTATGCCCCGTTCCGGAAAAGATGTCCATGTCTAATCCGTTGGCTACCATTCCGAACGAGACAACCACAAAGGGTCCACTTCAACAAAGAAGCTGCCCAATACCAAGGAAGTACCTCGTCAGGAGACGAAGAAACTACTTCGGCGGGAGGAGTTATATTAGTGTCCCGTTGATGCATACTTATTTTTATCTACTCAACTGCTTTGTCTATTATAACTATTCATTATATTAGAATAGTTGCTTATTGTATTAAAAGAAGAACTATCGCTTATTGTATTAAAAGCTGATCATTGTAGAAATTATAGTATAAATACCCTCAGAATTGTAAAATAAATTAGATTCAGTTAATACACGCTATAGTGAACATCAAATTTGAGTTTTACTAAAGTTCCAGAAACGTTCCCAACCATTTCTTAGTTAAATCGATGTAGAAATATCAGTTTAGCACACACTCGTCTAGCAGTATTTACATCACGCTCAGCATTGTTAATAGTACAAAGTAGTTTTTACCAAGTATGACATAATCAACGCAAGTAAAAGTGTATAATACTTAACGCTGGTATTATTAAAGCAACAAAGCAAGATAGACATCTTCAACGCATGAGAGTGAGTAAGTATTATTATTATTATTATTATTTAAATATTAAGATTTTTTTCATCAAAGACCGTATTATCATTACAGATTTTTTTCTATTTTATTTGTAGAATGGATCTACATGAAATTAATTCCATAGCAAATCTTCGCAGAAAATCAACAATAAAACTTCAGGACCTACCTGAGAATGTACCATTAATAATTTTAAATATAAAAATTGTTAGTACAAGGTTTGGTAGAGCTCCATTGGTGGAACTAGAAAAAGATCTGGTGTTTTTACCGAAAAGGGCGTTGGAGGTCATCGAGAAAAACATTGGGAAATTTATACCCGAAAAATACACCTTGATATTCAGAGGGTTAAAAGACTGCGGTAAACCTAATGCTGCCGCTAGTTTTGAAATTCAAGAGGCCTCGTCATCATCACCATAAGAAGCCATCATTCTAAAAATCAACATCATCCAAACTAGACGCTTTCTTTAAGTGTAAGTATCCCAGTGTTTTAGTGTTTGTGGCAGTAATATTTAAAGGCATTGTGCAACGAGGGTAATAAGTTTATGGTATATCTTCATATGGTAAATTACCAGAACAAATTGCAAATAAAATGCTTGCGTTAACGTAAAAAGTTACGACGATGACTTGTGTTTTACATAGCCTATTGTTTCGGATTTTCATAAACCAACTAGTCCACATGACGATAAACGATTTTTTTAATGACAGCCACAACACTCTACATTGGGGTTCTTATGCTATTATCGATGTTTAATTATTATTATTCTTATGTATATTATGCTTTTATTATTCCTATATTATGATTTTATTCCAATGTATATTATTCTTTATTCACATATTCTTTATGTATAAAATAAGAAATGTCATATATTTTATGTATCTTTTATTACCCTTTCAATATATATAAAAAACATGCTTAGAAATTTATTGATGACGTAAAGCACGTACACAAAAACTGCAATCTTGTTGTGATGAAACTGGACTATCCCAGTGATTTTTCCAGTCTGGCCTATTGTAGTGCACAAAGCAGGGCAATTTAATTTTTAAATTAAAGTCACTTTGATAACTTGCTGGTAATTTTGACCAAATATCTAATAATTCAGTTGGTTGTATATATTTAGTTGTTGCAAAAGTAAAATTATGACGTCACTTCATCCTGACAAAATAAAGTCTTTTAGTGATTTTACTACAGATGAAATGCATTATGTTCCATTAGAATACATTGTTAAATATATACAACCAACTAAATTATTAGATATTTGGTCAAAATTACCAGCAAGTTATCAAAGTGACTTTAATTTAAAAATTAAATTGCCCTGCTTTGTGCACTACAATAGGCCAGACTGGAAAATTCACTGGGATAGTCCAGTTTCGTTTCATCACAACAAGATTGTAGTTTTTGTGTACGTGCTTTACGTCATCAATAAATTTCTAAGCATGTTTTTTATATACAGCCTTATTCAGAACTCATCTAAAAAACTTTGAGGATATGTGCATCCTTAAATAAGAAATCGATATCACCAAAAAAATTGTAATAAAAGTAATTAGGATTTCCCGTAAACAATGTTTAAAGTTATACCATTATAAAGGACTACGTAGCTGGGCAACTGTACTTCAACATTTGATATACCTACCACATTCTTAAGAATGTGGTAAAAAAGGTAAACACGTTTTTTGTACCTCGAACGACGACCGAGCGAATAGAACTGTAGCGGGGATAATATCTGTATTGTCTACGATGAGTCGTCAGTTTGTGTGTCGCTCTCACGGGTGGTTTATTTATCTTAGGAGTGTTAAACTGTAAAATTTTAAAAATGGCTCATGTGTACAGTAATGCTGAGGTAATGGACATGATTCTTATTTATGGCGAAGTTGGACAAAATTTATTGGCAGCTTCGCGCTTGTATGCGGAACGATTTCCCAATCGACACACCGACACATCGACAGTTAGGTTTTGTGAGTGGTTGTTGCAGCAAAATGCTGAAAATCTCCAATTTACTTAATAATTTGCGTTTACAAGATCAGCAACCAGGAGGAACATTCGGTTTAGTGCGGCAAAATTGGATAAGGCGTGCCTAAAAGTGTGTACAAGTCAAGAAATATTATTTCGAACAGCTTTTGTAACAAGGTATGTGCAAATTTTTTATAAATTTCATGTTTCTAATACCTAGTAATCAAGTACATAGCGCAATTCTAAAAATTAGTGTAACAAAATTTTATTAATTTTAAAGACACATCACTTTGGTCAGATCTATCTATCTTTAAGTTTATTTTAAAGTAAAAACGCTGCAAATCTTTTTTGCGCCGGGCGCGCCGGTTTCTTTCATGCTAGCTAGTTTGCATTGTCAGTCCCAAGGTCACTCCATTACAGTGGACCAGTATCCAGCGGCATGCAATGAAAAATTTTTAAATAGTTTTCAGACCCCGCCAAAAAAATTTCTTTTTACACTACCACATTTCTACATGTATGTTGAAAATCCCCAAATTTTATTTTGGATAGGTTCTGAATAACCCTGTATATTGAAAGGGTAATAAAAGATACATAAAATATATGACATTTTTTATTTTATACATAAAGAATATATGAATAAAGCATAATATATATTGGAATAAAATCATAATATAATAATAATAAAAGGATAATATACATAAGAATAATAATAATTATACATCCATAATAGCATAAGAACCCCAATGTAGTGCTGTGGCTGTCGTCATTAAAAAAATCGTTTATAGTCATGTGGACTAGTTGGTTTATGAAAATCCGAAACAATAGTCTATGCAAAACACAAGTCATCGTCGTAATTTTTTACCTTAACGCAAGCATTTTATATGCAATTTGTTCTGGTAATCTACCATATGAAGATATACCACAAACTTATCACCCTCGTTGCACAATGTATCCATAATGCCTTTAAATATTACTGCCACAAACACTAAAATACTGGGATACTTACACTTAAAGAAAGCGTCCAGTTTGGATGATGTTGCCTTTTAGAATGATGGCTTCTTATGGTGATGATGACGAGGCCTTTTGAATTTCAAAACTAGCGGCAGCATTAGGTTTACCGCAGTCTTTTAACCCTCTGAATATCAAGGTGTATTTTTCGGGTATAAATTTCCCAATGTTTTTCTCGATGACCTCCAACGCCCTTTTCGGTAAAAACACCAGACATTTTTTTTAGTTCCACCAATGGAGCTCTACCAAACCTTGTACTAACAATTTATATATTTAAAATTATTAATGGTACATTCTCAGGTAGGTCCTGAAGTTTTATTGTTGCTTTGCTGCGAAGATTTGCTATGGAATTAATTTCATGTAGATCCATTCTACAAATAAAATAGAAAAAAATCTGTAATAATAATACGGTCTTTGATGAAAAAAATCTTAATATTTAAATAATAATAATAATAATAATAATAATAATAATAATAATAATTACTCACTCTCATACGTTGAAGATGTCTTAAGCATTAAGTATTATACACTTTTACTTGCATTGATTATGTCACACTTGGTAAAAACTACTTTGTACTATTAACAATGCTGAACGTGATGTAAATACTGCTAGACCATTGTGTGATAAATTGATATTTCAACATCGATTTAACTATTTATAGGAACTCTCTGTGTCACATGATAACAAAGCCGTACCATGCACGTGTGCAGCGAATGATAATATTATTTCATGTTATTGTAGAACTAGTTATATTAGCGCCTCGCTGACGCAATTTTATTTTATCTTATCGGTTGCTTTGTTTATTCGTACAATGAAGGCCATTGCCTATTGTATTAAAAATACCACGTGTGCGGCGAGTGATGATAATTAATTGCTGGAAAACGCGGCTTCTGCGAATAAATCTTATCACATTTTAGATATATCCTGTTATTGTAAATTTATTTTTATCTTATCGTTTGCTTTGTTTATTCGTACAATGAATACCATTGTCTATTGCATTAAAAAATATTGGAAGACCATTGTGTATTGTATTAGAATAAATGGACTGCTACCGCATTTCCTGTGCAGTTGTGAATTCTTTCATTTATGTGTATGTACTTGTGGAGAGAAAACGTGCTTTGGTATTTAAATATTCATAATATGGTTTATCGAATATAATATTTTAGTGTCTATTACATTGGAGTAAATGAATATAAGGTACTGATTTTTTTTCAATTTTATAATAGGAACTCTCTGTGTCACATGATAACAAAGCCGTACCATGCACGTGTGGAGCGAATGATAATATTATTTCATGTTATTGTAGAACTAGTTATATTAGCGTCTCTCTGATGCATCTTTATTTTATCTTATCGGTTGCTTTGTTTATTCGTACAATGAAGGCCATTGTCTATTGTATTAAAAATACCACGTGTGCGACGAGTGATAATAATTAATATTTCAAGAAACGGGGCTTCCGCGAATAAATCTTATCACATTTTAGATATTTCTTGTTATTGTACTTTATTTTTATCTTATCGTTTGCTTTGTTTAGTCCTACAATGAATACCATTGTCTATTGTATTAAAAAATATAGGAAGACCATTGTGTATTGTATTAGAATAAATGCACTGCTACCGCATTTCCTGTCCAGTTGTGAATTCTTTCATTTATGTGTAAGTACTTGTGTAGAGAAAACATGCTTTGTTATTTAAATATTCATAATATGGTTTATCGAATATAATATTTTAATTTTGGCATATTACGTGTATACTATTTGATGTCTAGTATACCCACGTAAGATTTTAATTGGATCTAACATCATGAAGCTAAAATATTGAAGTTACAGAAAATTCGTCTCTAGTTGTTGTATAGAGTAAATTTTTTCAAGAATTTTAGTTTTTGTTTAATTAAAAACGCACAAAGTTTAAGGTTAGGTCCTTTCGACATATTACGTCAAACAATCCTATTTGATGTCTAGTATGCCAACATAAGATTTTACATCCTCGTAACTTGGGTGTAGCTTTTGCGCATTTGAATTTACCCATTACTTTCAGAGATTTGGATCTCAATGAGAACCTCTTTTAACATTTTTTTGTATCTTACATAATTTCTGAGTTATATTTGTGATTTTTGTATCAAAAACGTTGTAAGTAGATACTTTTCGTGTACCCTGGTATACATACCAATATTTTGTAATTTACGCCTGCACTCGTATAAATTTATGTGAGTTATATTACTATCTCGATGACGTATCTTTATTTTATCTTATCGTTTGCTTTGTTTATTCGTACAATGAAGACCATTGTCTATTGTCTTTCTCTCTCTCTCTCTCTCTCTCTCTCTGTCTAATGATTGCTCATTGCTTTTACTTATAATTGGAAATTATGCTGAAATCATTGTGATACAGATTAATCTATACAAAGTTACATCCCTGTAAGTTGTTGTGCCTTTAGATATACTAACATCATGCATAAGTTTTTATCAGTAAAATCTATCTTTTAAACACTTTGTAGGAGACAGAACATAGCGTTTTCACTTTGAGAATACTGATTTTATCCTGTCTTTTGAAAATTGGGGTGGGGTGAATCTTATTTGTATTTTTTATCAACACAGCTGCGCGCGGCTATCCTCTGTTCTTTCATTTCTAATAGTTTATCAGACTCCCATTATTAATAAATATGTTCGCTACAAATTTTTAAGTCTTGGTACGTCAGACAGGGGTTTTCAGCTAACGGGACTGATGTAGGGTCAGTTTGAAATAAGGTTAACCGTCACGTAAAATACGTCACGCGTACGTTACGCGTACCCGCAAAACACGACGTGTACCCGCAAAACACGTGACACGTATCTGAAAATTCGTCACGCGTACCTGCCTCACGCAAAATAAGGCTAACCGTTACGTAAAATAAGGGTAATAAGGGTAACATAAAGGGTAATAAGGGTAACACTAGGGGTAACATTAAGGGTAGCATTAAGGCTAATAATGGTAACATTAAGGGTAATAAGGGTAACATTAAGGGTAATAAGGGTAACATTAAAGGTAACATTAAGGGTAATAAGGGTAACATTAAGGGTAACACTAAGGCTAATAAGGTAACATTAAGTGTAATAAGGGTAACACTAAGGGTAACATTAAGGGTAATAAGGGTAACCGTCACGTAAATAAGGATAACGATGATAACGAGGATCACGTGCAAAGATAACGAGGATAACGAGTAAAGATGATGAGGATAACAAGGATAACGCGTAAGGATAACGGGGATAATGTGGATAAAGTTTTACTACAATTTTTTAAATCTTGGTACGCGGACAGGGGTTTTCAGCTCACCTAATTATTATTATTACTGATAATTAATACCCTTCTGGCCCTGGGCTAAGCGGTCTTTAAGTTTGGTACCTGTCAAAGGAATATTAATATTTAGATATAATATAAAGTTAATGAACTTTTAGTTGCAAAAACGTGACGTTTTTAACATGTAAAAAGGTCATAAAAAACGACACAAGAACGTGACGTAAACGTGACGTTTTTGACGCGTAAAAAGGCCATAAAAAACGGCACAAAAACGTGACGTAAACGTGATGTAAGCGTGACGTGAAGCGGGCACGCGTGACGTGATGGCGGGCAGGCGTGACGTGTTTGCGGACGTTAGGTTAGGTTAGAAGTTTCCGCCGGCTGAAAATTCTAAGTAGGTAATGCGTTACTTGAGCCAGACAGTGTGACGTCACACTGGCGCCAATTTTAGGGTGCTCGGTAAATATACGATCTGC
Source organism: Pogonocherus hispidulus (assembly GCA_963924545.1). Classification (NCBI taxonomy): domain Eukaryota; kingdom Metazoa; phylum Arthropoda; class Insecta; order Coleoptera; family Cerambycidae; genus Pogonocherus; species Pogonocherus hispidulus. Next base: position 24,598,490 of record OZ004698.1, on the reverse strand, counting down.
ATTACCGACCGAACACAGGTGCCAACTTCAGACCATAGAACCACAGAACAGAATGATATCATTGAACCACAGAACAGAACGAGACCATTGAACCACAGAACAAAATGAGACCATTGAATCACAGAACAGAACGAGACCTTTGCAACTACAGAGCAAAACGAGACCATTGAACCACAGAACAGAAATGAGATCCTTGCAACTACAGAACAGAATGAGACCACTGAACTACAGATCAGATTGGGACCATTGAACATCACTGCAGCCATTATAATCTCACAAAATTTGAAAAATAGAGGGAAATTCAAAAATTAGTATACAGAGCGTATCAAATTAAAAGCAGAGTAAGCTAAACAAGAAAGTATGAAAGAAAAAGCATGCGCGGTAGATCGTGGTATTTAAAAATGTATGATGTAATAAGAGAAAAAATCATGCGCAGTAAACAAAAACAGAAAAAACATTCTAAAATTAGAGTCAAATTTAAAAATTAGTATACAGAGCCTATCAAATTAAAAACAGGGTGAGCCAGACAAGAAAGTTTGAAAGAAACATGATGGACAGTAAATTTTAAAAATAAGAATACCTATAAAGCTAAATAAGAAAAGAAGTCAAAGGAAAAAATCATGCGCAGTATGTCCTCTACTATAACAGAAAAGTATACGCAACAGTCCTTCAAACAGAAAAACATTCTAAAAATAGAAGGAAGGAAATTCAAATTCATAGTATACAGGGTGTATCAAAAATAAAACTATACAGGGTGAGCCATACAAGAAAGTATGAAAGAAATATCATGAGCAGTAAATATTTTTATTTAAAAAAGGTATGATGTAATAAGAGGAAAAATCATGCCCAGTAAACAAAAACAGAAAAAACATTCTAAAAATAATCAAATTCAAAACTTAGTATACAGGGCGTTCAAATTAAAAAGCAGGGTGAGCCAGACAAGAAAGTAACCTACCTTATTAAAGAAAAATCACGCGCAGTAAACACCAACAGAAAAACACATCGGTTAGTAAAATATATTGTCTATAAAAGCACCAAGACCCTTAGGTTTAAAATGTTAAAGTATGTAAAAATTACAGGTTTCACTTCCACTAATCTAACCTCACTTTTTCCGAGATGAGTAAAGAAAAACCAGCACGTCTTACCAGCACTATGGTCCACGTCGCACTGACTTGACAGCACCTCTACACATATACATATATTACCAATTTGTATATTAATGTAGATGAGCCATGAGCCAGACACTTATATGAGGTATACATTTACCGGCCTATCGTAACTATCAAAACATATTTTACCGGTAAAACAGACAAAGCTACAGCAACTTGAAAATTTTACTGATAAAACGGGGAAATTCTAATTGATAGATATACAGGGCGAATCAGATTTCAGAACTTAGCCAGAGTATCCAGATTACAATCAGAAAGCAGTAACAAGCGGTGGGGAAAGATGGTACATACAGGTATTTGAAAACAGGTGTAGATCAGGTATGGAACAGAAATCAGGTATTTGTAAACAGAAAAACATAAAAACAGGCAAGTATTGAACAGAAAACAGGTATTTGGAAACAGGTATGGAACTGAAAACAGGTGTTTGTAAACAGAAAAACATAAAAACTGGTATTTTCAAAACAGGTATGAAACAGAAAACATGTATTTGCAAACAGGTATGGAACAGAAAACATGTATTTACAAACAGGTATGGAACAGAAAACAGGTATTTGCAAACAGGTACGGAACAGAAAACAGGTATTTCTAAGCAGAAAACATAAAAAGTGTATTTTCAAAACAGGTATGGAACAAAAAACAGGTATTTGCAAACAGGTATGTAACAGAAAACAGGCAAGTATTGAACAGAAAGCAGGTAATTGTAAGCAGAAAAACATAAAAAAGGGTAGTTGCAAACAGGTATGGAACAGAAAACAGGTATTTGTAAACAGAAAAACATAAAAACAGGTATTTTCAAAACAGGTATGGAACAGAAAACATGTATTTGCAAACAGGTACTATTACTTCTATAAAGAAAATAAACATCAACGAAGACTAAACAAAAATTCACAAATCTTATGGTAACAGACAATGTAACTAAATTAAGAAATATAAAGTACATCCGTTTTAAACAAATTTGCAACAAGTGATATAATTGGCGGTTCATAGATCTCAGACTCAACAACAGCAAGTCGAAACTTGCTTAAAATTGTAATTTGATGTTAGTAGGTAAGGCGGCGACTGAGCCAGACAGTGTGACGTCACACTGGCGCCAACTTCAGGGTGGTCGGTAAGTATACGATCTGCATTACCGGCCGGACACAGGTGTCAACTTCAGACCATGGAACCACAGAATAGTATGAGACCATTGAACCACAGAACGAATGGAACCACAGAACAGTAGATCAAGTGATCTGAAGTGATCCGAAGTGAACTGAACTGATCCGGAGTGATCTGAAGTGATCCGAAGTGAACTGAACTGATCCGAAGTGAACTGAACTGATCCGAAACCATGGAACCACAGAATAGTATGAGACATGGAACTACAGAACAGAATGAGACCATTGACTACAGAACAGAATGAGACCATTGAACCACAGAACTGATCCGAAACCATGGAACCACAGAATAGTATGAGACCATGGAACTACAGAACAGAATGAGACCATTGAACCACAGAACAGAATGAGACCATTGAACCACAGAACAGAATGAGACCATTGAACCACAGAACAGAATGAGACCCCCACAACGACACCCCAGAAATTTAGGAAAGGACCCCCGAAATTAAAATTCATAGTATACAGGGTGTCCGAAAAATGTTAGTTATAGGGTGAGCCAAAATAAGAATAACCTGCCTATTTAAAGAAAAATCATGCGCAGTAAATCCTCTACGATAACAGAAAAACATGCGCAGTAAATTCTAACAAAAAAAACATGGCGGACAGTAAAATAAAAGAGGGAAATTCAATTGGTGTGATTCACGACGTAGAATAATAATGATAAGATATTAAAAAAGAACTTACAGCCATTTGAGGTTATGTAACTGAGGTGGAGCACACATGTTTTGACCACTATTGCACCATCACTACACTGATACTACTAAATCATATAGTAAGTAACACGTAATTTTATCATAAAGCTCTGACATCTGCTTTTCTAGTTCATTGACTTATTGTGATCATAGTTTATGGCTATTCAGCGATTATATATAGTAACACCTGCTAGCTACTTGATAAAATACCGAGGCTTTATGCATACGTAGATAATAGACAGGAAGTTAGCAAGATCGCGACATTTTACTTTTACAGAAATTCAAATTCATAGTATACAGGGCGTCCCAAAACAGTTAGTTATAATTCATAGTATACAGGGTGTCCGAAAAATGTTAGTTATAGGGTGAGCCAAAATAAGAATAACCTGCCTATTTAAAGAAAAATCATGCGCAGTAAATCCTCTACGATAACAGAAAAACATGCGCAGTAAATTCTAACAAAAAAAACATGGCGGACAGTAAAATAAAAGAGGGAAATTCAATTGGTGTGATTCACGACGTAGAATAATAATGATAAGATATTAAAAAAGAACTTACAGCCATTTGAGGTTATGTAACTGAGGTGGAGCACACATGTTTTGACCACTATTGCACCATCACTACACTGATACTACTAAATCATATAGTAAGTAACACGTAATTTTATCATAAAGCTCTGACATCTGCTTTTCTAGTTCATTGACTTATTGTGATCATAGTTTATGGCTATTCAGCGATTATATATAGTAACACCTGCTAGCTACTTGATAAAATACCGAGGCTTTATGCATACGTAGATAATAGACAGGAAGTTAGCAAGATCGCGACATTTTACTTTTACAGAAATTCAAATTCATAGTATACAGGGCGTCCCAAAACAGATAGTTATAGGGTGAGCCAAAATAAGAAAAGAAGTCAAAGTAAAAATCATGCGCAATATATCTTCTACTATAATAGAAAAACATGCGCAGTAAATTCCAGCAGAAAAAAAACATGGCTGTCAGTAAAATAAAAGAGGGAAATTCAAATATTAGTATACAAAGTATATCAAATTAAAAGCAGGGTGAACCAAAATAAGAAAAGAAGAAGTTTAAGTAAAAAATCATGCGCAGTAAATTCCAATAGAAAAAACAAAGCGGCCAGTAAAATAAAATAGTACAAAATATTAGTATACAGGGTGAATAAAAAATAAAACTATATAGAGTGAGCCAGACAAGAAAGTAACCTACCTATTGAAGAAAAATTATGAACAGTAGATCGTTTTATTTATAGAAAAAATGTATGATGAAATAATAGAAAAAAAACATGCGCAGTAAATTTCAATATTTAAACAGAAAAACATGGCGGTTACTAAAATAAAAAAATAGCAGGAAATTCAAATTATTAGTATACAGAGTGTATAAAGAATAAAGCTATATAGGATGACCCAAACAAGAAAGTAACCTAACGGGTAAAGAAAAGTCTTGCACAGTAGATTCTATTATTTACACAGAAAAAAACATAGCGATCAGTAAATTTAAAAAATAGTGAGAAATTAAAAAAAGGAGGAACGTAGTCAGTGACAATGTATTGTAACAAAGGTAACGATAGAGAGAGAGAAAGAGAAAGAGAGGCCCAGACAGTCTCTTCTGGTCTGACATCACTGACAGGAACATTGACTTTCTTACAGCTGTTACTTAATAAATACATATATATAACTATTCGTTAATATTAATATATATTTACGTATATAAAATACATAAATTAATAGAGGTATCAAATGTTTCACTTATAGAAAAATATGGCCGTTATAGAAAATAGACAATTAACACAAGGTGGATTAGATGCTTTTCTTCTACTCATTCTTCTTCTAGAATAATAATGATAAGATATTAAAAAAGAACTTACAACTGTTTGAGGTTATGTAACTGCAGTGGAGCACACATGTTTTGACCACTATTGCACCATCACTATACTGATACTACTAAATCATATAGTAAGTAACACGTAATTTTATCATAAAGCTGTGACATCTGTGATATTTCGTCCTTGATACGTTTGATCTGGTTACAGATAGGGTTGTACTGCAAACCTGCTATGAACATACTTGTTCTGCGTTTTCTTCAAGGGTTGTTGAAATGCTCTTCTAATTATATAGTAGGAGTTAGATTCAGCAGATTGTTTTTTTTTTAAATTGTGAACATGTGACGTAGTGGTGTATTGACCTTTGGACTTATATCCTCGTTTCCACCTGTTCATTTCGGGTTTTTCAGTTCTTGCGCCCAGGGCTTCAGTGTTTGGTGTTTGTCTTTGAATTCATTCACGCAATACATTACAATATTAGCCCCATTGAGTGTAGGGTGTTTATGTATATCTGATAATCAAGCCCTAGGCGTCGATTACTTCTTATAGCGTCGACTAAATCATTAGGATCAGTATTGTCATCCCATTCAAATACCTCATCATGGTAATTTCTATTAGATTGATTCGTATTGGGACTTTCAGATTGATGAATATAATATTGTCTGATAGGTTGTTGATGTTTATTATTATTTACATCAACATACGTGCTTTCAGACTTATATTTTCCATTATTTTGTTCACTGCTACCATCATTACTGTTATCGTCTTTCTGAGTGTAGTTTTTTATAACAGGAAGGTGATCATTGGTTTTTGTTTCGTATGAAATTTTATCGTCTAGTTGATGACTGTTTCTGTTGTGAAAATTTAAGTTGTCTCATCTTGTAAATTTCCTGTCACACAAATTGCAGGGGAATAAAACAGATTTGTGTTTGTTAGTGTGGCGACTAAGTGTACTTCCTTGCGAAAAAGTTTGTGAACAAATGTGACATACATACATGTTTACACTTTGAATAGCCAACGTTAAATGAGATTAAGGCTAATAAGACTAATATTAAGGCTAATAAGGCTAATATTAAGGCTAATAAGGCTAATATTAAGGCTAATAAGGCTAAAATTAAGGCTAATAAGGGTAATATTAAGGTTAATAAGGCTAATATTAAGGCTAATAAGGCTAATATTAAGGCTAATAAGGCTAATATTAAGGCTAATAAGGCTAATATTAAGGCTAATAAGGCTAAAATTAAGGCTAATAAGGGTAATATTAAGGCTAATAAGGCTAATATTAAGGCTAATAAGGCTAATATTAAGGCTAATAAGGCTAAAATTAAGGCTAATAAGGGTAATATTAAGGCTAATAAGGCTAAAATTAAGGCTAATAAGGGTAATATTAAGGCTAATAAGGGTAATATTAAGGCTAATAAGGGTAATATTAAGGCTAATAAGGCTAATATTAAGGCTAATAAGGCTAACATTAAGGCTAATAAGGGTAACATTAAGGCTAACCGTAAAAATACGTCACGCGTACCCGCAAAAACGTGACGTGTACCCGCCAAACACGTCACGCGTACCCGCAAAACACGTCACGCGTACCCGCAAATACGTCACGCGTACCCGCAAATACGTCACGTATACCCGCAAAAACGTCACGCGTACCCGCAAATACGTCACGTGTACCCGCAAAAACGTCACGCGTACCCGCAAAACACGTAACGGGTACCCTCAAAACACGTCACGCGTACCCGCAAATACGTCACGCGTACCCGCAAAAACGTGACGTGTACCCGCAAAACACGTCACGCGTACCCGCAAAACGCGTAACGTGTACCCGCAATTTAGTAACGGCTAATTTACAAAAATGATAGGATAAATGTGCTAAGCAATGATAACTGCACGCCTTAGACCATGTCTGACGTCGCCGTACATACAAAAACATTCTCGAGCTATTTAAAGTTCATCATCAAGTTATCATGTCGAGTCACCCCCACCTCTTTCACAGATCTTATAGGTGTAGCGCCATCATCAGTTGTTTAATTTACGTTCAGCTGCTTGAGGTGTTTAGACGCGATGACGGGAGTTATCAAATTCTTTTTTAAATCAAAAGCCCTGGGAGAAATAAAGAAGCTGAAACTATGCGATATGTTCGTTGACCAGTGGTATGTAGATAATCAACCCTCATGTTACATAATCTACGTGAATTGCAAACCTGTGTCGTTTGCCCTGCTGTCAAAGATGGACTATGACCCTTTCAACCAACATTCGAGACCAAAGACGTTCAATTACATCTATACACTACCACAACATCGTAGAAAAGGATATGCGGCACAGCTGGTGGAACATATCAAAGAACGCGAGCAGTTTTCGGCATTTACCTCGAACGAAGCATCAGAAAATTTATTTAAAAAGTGCAAATACATAGAGTATGATGAAATGTTCAGATATCCTTAATAAATCTTTAATGTTGTTTTTCTGTTTTATTTCCTATCATAGACAATCACCGGTAAAATCAGATTATCAAAAAACCGAAGGGTAAATTAATAATGGCTCAATAATTATTTACTATGATGTAGATAACACCGTATTATAAGTTGTTGTATTACCGGTCTACTGGTACCTGTATACCGGTACCGGTACTTATAAGTATCGGTTCGATATAATCCAATGGTAAAAATTGTTAGACAGGTCTAGTATATATAAACTCAGTAACGTAAATAATAAATTCAGTTGATAATGATATCTGAATATAGAAAGACCCTGCAAGAATACAGGAAAAAATTGAAACAATTAAGAAAAGCAATAGAATTGTATAGTTTGAAAAGTGTTGTACTGAAGAAGCTAACAAATTTGAAAATATGCCATTAATCTTAGATGTACAAGGCTTCAAGGTGAAAAAACATAAATTCATAGTTAAAGAGTTGGCGGGGTTTGATGGTGAACGCATATGTCATTATATTTTCAAACCACCTTTTTCATTTGATGCGCTTCCATCAGAATTTCAAAAAGAAGCTAATTGGGTAACTAAACATCATCACTGCATTCAGTGGGAAATAATACAAAGCCATTGAGGAATAAAGAAGTATTAGATTGGACCACGGATCCCAACCAAACGACATAGTTATTGCAATGAGAATTTACATACGCCTGGGATTAGACTATAAAACTTTTGTAAATACGCTGCGTGAAATAGATCTTATCGAATAAATTTTGATTGTATATATGACTTTTATTACTCCCATTTTTTCATTAATTCTATATATCATATTGTACTTAAGCTATTTCGTTATGTAGATATCCTCCTAAATATAATAATTAGGTAGGTATTCTATTAGGACAGTGAAAGAAAGAGAAGTTGTAAATCCCTTAAAAATATATTATTCTCGTAAGCGAGAGAGGCACCATCCCTAAGTTCCTTACACATAACGAAATAATTTAAAAACAATCGACGAAATCGAAGCTTAAATTTCGAATATATAGATACATTTATGCAATATATTATTAAAATATTACACTTCTAATCTTCCCTCAGGTATGAAATCTTGTATTGTAAATTATAGCAGAAGATGCCAAGTAATATAATTAATAATTAATAATTAATATAATTATGCAAAGATAATTTTTGTTCTAGTCTGAACGGGGAAAAAGCTAATTAATAAGTTTCCCTCAACAAGAGCCAATCAAATTGTAACATAAAATAATGTATGCATATACCCTGTATATTGAATTTGAACGCCTAGTAACAAATACTTTTTCTTTAAAATATTAATCCTCGCCAGAAGACTGCTTCTATATTTTATAATTTAAACAATATATTATCACCGAACAGCGACTAATCATCCAGACATTTATCCTCTAGTATTTACTACCATTTATTTATATATGTTTTGCGTCTGTGTTCAATATCAGATGAATCAATAAAATATTATAACCTCTTATATACCAGATATCCTCAAACTAAAAAACAGTATGTTCTGTCTACTTAAACTAAGTAACAGCATAGCTTATCTACTGAAGTTAAACTGAGAATATTTATATTTATGTTTCCTCAAATTAAAAAACAGCATGTTCTATCTACTCAAACTAAGTAACAACATAGCTTATCTACTGAAGTTAAACTGAGAATATTTATATTTATGTTTCTATTTATATTCCTTTATAAAACCAAAGAGGAAAATGAATATAAATATTATCAGTTTAACTTCAGTAGATAAGCTATGTTGTTACTTAGTTTGAGTAGATAGAACATGCTGTTTTTTAATTTGAGGAAACATAAATATAAATATTCTCAGTTTAACTTCAGTAGATAAGCTATGCTGTTACTTAGTTTAAGTAGACAGAACATACTGTTTTTTAGTTTGAGGATATCTGGTATATAAGAGGTTATAATATTTTATTGATTCATCTGATATTGAACACAGACGCAAAACATATATAAATAAATGGTAGTAAATACTAGAGGATAAATGTCTGGATGATTAGTCGCTGTTCGGTGATAATATATTGTTTAAATTATAAAATATAGAAGCAGTCTTCTGGCGAGGATTAATATTTTAAAGAAAAAGTATTTGTTACTAGGCGTTCAAATTCAATATACAGGGTATATGCATACATTATTTTATGTTACAATTTGATTGGCTCTTGTTGAGGGAAACTTACTAATTAGCTTTTTCCCCGTTCAGACTAGAACAAAAATTATCTTTGCATAACTATATTAATTATTAATTATTAATTATATTACTTGGCATCTTCTGCTATAATTTACAATACAAGATTTCATACCTGAGGGAAGATTAGAAGTGTAATATTTTAATAATATATTGCATAAATGTATCTATATATTCGAAATTTTAACTTCGATTTCGTCGATTGTTTTTAAATTATTTCGTTATGTGTAAGGAACTTAGGGATGGTGCCTCTCTCGCTTACGAGAATAATATATTTTTAAGGGACTTAAAACTTCTCTTTCTTTCACTGTCCTAATAGAATACCTACCTAATTATTATATTTAGGAGGATATCTACATAACGAAATAGCTTAAGTACAATATGATATATAGAATTAATGAAAAAATGGGAGTAATAAAAGTCATATATACAATCAAAATTTATTCGATAAGATCTATTTCACGCAGCGTATTTACAAAAGTTTTATAGTCTAATCCCAGGCGTATGTAAATTCTCATTGCAATAACTATGTCGTTTGGTTGGTATCCGTGGTCCAATCTAATACTTCTTTATTCCTCAATGGCTTTGTATTATTTCCCACTGAATGCAGTGATGATGTTTAGTTACCCAATTAGCTTCTTTTTGAAATTCTGATGGAAGCGCATCAAATGAAAAAGGTGGTTTGAAAATATAATGACATATGCGTTCACCATCAAACCCCGCCAACTCTTTAACTATGAATTTATGTTTTTCCACCTTGAAGCCTTGTACATCTAAGATTAATGGCATATTTTCAAATTTGTTAGCTTCTTCAGTACAACACTTTTCAAACTATACAATTCTATTGCTTTTCTTAATTGTTTCAATTTTTTCCTGTATTCTTGCAGGGTCTTTCTATATTCAGATATCATTATCAACTGAATTTATTATTTACGTTACTGAGTTTATATATACTAGACCTGTCTAACAATTTTTACCATTGGATTATATCGAACCGATACTTATAAGTACCGGTACCGGTATACAGGTACCAGTAGACCGGTAATACAACAACTTATAATACGGTGTTATCTACATCATAGTAAATAATTATTGAGCCATTATTAATTTACCCTTCGGTTTTTTGATAATCTGATTTTACCGGTGATTGTCTATGATAGGAAATAAAACAGAAAAACAACATTAAAGATTTATTAAGGATATCTGAACATTTCATCATACTCTATGCATTTGCACTTTTTAAATAAATTTTCTGATGCTTCGTTCGAGGTAAATGCCGAAAACTGCTCGTGTTCTTTGATATGTTCCACCAGCTGTGCCGCATATCCTTTTCTACGATGTTGTGGTAGTGTATAGATGTAATTGAACGTCTTTGGTCTCGAATGTTGGTTGAAAGGGTCATAGTCCATCTTTGACAGCAGGGCAAACGACACAGGTTTGCAATTCACGTAGATTATGTAATATGAGGGTTGATTATCTACATACCACTGGTCAACGAACATATCGCATAGTTTCAGCTTCTTTATTTCTCCCAGGGCTTTTGATTTAAAAAAGAATTTGATAACTCCCGTCATCGCGTCTAAACACCTCAAGCAGCTGAACGTAAATTAAACAACTGATGATGGCGCTACACCTATAAGATCTGTGAAAGAGGTGGGGGTGACTCGACATGATAACTTGATGATGAACTTTAAATAGCTCGAGAATGTTTTTGTATATACGGCGACGTCAGACATGGTCTAAGGCGTGCAGTTATCATTGCTTAGCACATTTATCCTATCACTTTTGTAAATTAGCCGTTACTAAATTGCGGGTACACGTTACGCGTTTTGCGGGTACGCGTGACGTGTTTTGCGGGTACACGTTACGTGTTTTGCGGGTACGCGTGACGTTTTTGCGGGTTCACGTGACGTATTTGCGGGTACGCGTGACGTTTTTGCGGGTATACGTGACGTATTTGTGGGTACGCGTGACGCATTTGCGGGTACGCGTGACGTGCTTTGCGGGTACGCGTGACGTGTTTGGCGGGTACACGTCACGTTTTTGCGGGTACGCGTGACGTATTTTTACGGTTAGCCTTAATGTTACCCTTATTAGCCTTAATGTTAGCCTTATTAGCCTTAATATTAGCCTTATTAGCCTTAATATTACCCTTATTAGCCTTAATATTACCCTTATTAGCCTTAATATTACCCTTATTAGCCTTAATTTTAGCCTTATTAGCCTTAATATTAGCCTTATTAGCCTTAATATTAGCCTTATTAGCCTTAATATTACCCTTATTAACCTTAATTTTAGCCTTATTAGCCTTAATATTAGCCTTATTAGCCTTAATATTAGCCTTATTAGCCTTAATATTAGTCTTATTAGCCTTAATCTCATTTACCGTTGGCTATTCAAAGTGTAAACATGTATGTATGTCACATTTGTTCACAAACTTTTTCGCAAGGAAGTACACTTAGTCGCCACACTAACAAACACAAATCTGTTTTACTCCCCTGCAATTTGTGAGACAGGAAATTTACAAGAAGAGACAACTTAAATTTTCACAACAGAAACAGTCATCAACTAGACGATAAAATTTCATACGAAACAAAAACCAATGATCACCTTCCTGTTATAAAAAACTACACTCAGAAAGACGATAACAGTAATGATGGTAGCAGTGAACAAAATAATGGAAAATATAAGTCTGAAAGCACGTATGTTGATGTAAATAATAATAAACATCAACAACCTATCAGACAATATTATATTCATCAATGTGAAAGTCCCAATACGAATCAATCTAATAGAAATTACCATGATGAGGTATTTGAATGGGATGACAATACTGATCCTAATATTTAGTCGACGCTATAAGAAGTAATCGACGCCTAGGGCTTGATTATCAGATATACATAAACACCCTACACTCAATGGGGCTAATATTGTAATGTATTGCGTGAATGAATTCAAAGACAAACACCAAACACTGAAGCCCTGGGCGCAAGAACTGAAAAACCCGAAATGAACAGGTGGAAACGAGGATATAAGTCCAAAGGTCAATACACCACTACGTCACATGTTCACAATTAAAAAAAAAAAAACAATCTGCTGAATCTAACTCCTACTATATAATTAGAAGAGCATTTCAACAACCCTTGAAGAAAACGCAGAACAAGTATGTTCATAGCAGGTTTGCAGTACAACCCTATCTGTAACCAGTTCAAACGTATCAAGGACGAAATATCACAGATGTCACAGCTTTATGATAAAATTACGTGTTACTTACTATATGATTTAGTAGTATCAGTATAGTGATGGTGCAATAGTGGTCAAAACATGTGTGCTCCACTGCAGTTACATAACCTCAAACAGTTGTAAGTTCTTTTTTAATATCTTATCATTATTATTCTAGAAGAAGAATGAGTAGAAGAAAAGCATCTAATCCACCTTGTGTTAATTGTCTATTTTCTATAACGGCCATATTTTTCTATAAGTGAAACATTTGATACCTCTATTAATTTATGTATTTTATATACGTAAATATATATTAATATTAACGAATAGTTATATATATATATGTATTTATTAAGTAACAGCTGTAAGAAAGTCAATGTTCCTGTCAGTGATGTCAGACCAGAAGAGACTGTCTGGGCCTCTCTCTCTCTTTCTCTCTCTCTATCGTTACCTTTGTTACAATACATTGTCACTGACTACGTTCCTCCTTTTTTTAATTTCTCACTATTTTTTAAATTTACTGATCGCTATATTTTTTTCTGTGTAAATAATAGAATCTACTGTGCAAGACTTTTCTTTACCCGTTAGGTTACTTTCTTGTTTGGGTCATCCTATATAGCTTTATTCTTTATACACTCTGTATACTAATAATTTGAATTTCCTGCTATTTTTTTATTTTAGTAACCGCCATGTTTTTTCTGTTTAAATATTGAAATTTACTGCGCATGTTTTTTTTCTATTATTTCATCATACATTTTTTCTATAAATAAAACGATCTACTGTTCATAATTTTTCTTCAATAGGTAGGTTACTTTCTTGTCTGGCTCACTCTATATAGTTTTATTTTTTATTCACCCTGTATACTAATATTTTGTACTATTTTATTTTACTGGCCGCTTTGTTTTTTCTATTGGAATTTACTGCGCATGATTTTTTACTTAAACTTCTTCTTTTCTTATTTTGGTTCACCCTGCTTTTAATTTGATACACTTTGTATACTAATATTTGAATTTCCCTCTTTTATTTTACTGACAGCCATGTTTTTTTTCTGCTGGAATTTACTGCGCATGTTTTTCTATTATAGTAGAAGATATATTGCGCATGATTTTTACTTTGACTTCTTTTTTTATTTTGGCTCACCCTATAACTAACTGTTTTGGGACGCCCTGTATACTATGAATTTGAATTTCTGTAAAAGTAAAATGTCGCGATCTTGCTAACTTCCTGTCTATTATCGACGTATGCATAAAGCCTCGGTATTTTATCAAGTAGCTAGCAGGTGTTACTATATATAATCGCTGAATAGCCATAAACTATGATCACAATAAGTCAATGAACTAGAAAAGAAGATGTCAGAGCTTTATGATAAAATTACGTGTTACTTACTATATGATTTAGTAGTATCAGTGTAGTGATGGTGCAATAGTGGTCAAAACATGTGTGCTCCACCTCAGTTACATAACCTCAAATGGCTGTAAGTTCTTTTTTAATATCTTATCATTATTATTCTACGTCGTGAATCACACCAATTGAATTTCCCTCTTTTATTTTACTGTCCGCCATGTTTTTTTTGTTAGAATTTACTGCGCATGTTTTTCTGTTATCGTAGAGGATTTACTGCGCATGATTTTTCTTTAAATAGGCAGGTTATTCTTATTTTGGCTCACCCTATAACTAACATTTTTCGGACACCCTGTATACTATGAATTTTAATTTCGGGGGTCCTTTCCTAAATTTCTGGGGTGTCGTTGTGGGGGTCTCATTCTGTTCTGTGGTTCAATGGTCTCATTCTGTTCTGTAGTTCCATGGTCTCATACTATTCTGTGGTTCCATGGTTTCGGATCAGTTCTGTGGTTCAATGGTCTCATTCTGTTCTGTGGTTCAATGGTCTCATTCGGTTCTGTAGTTCCATGATAATTTAGATAGATTTATAACAAAGCTAAACAGTGTGTGTAACTTTTTAGAAAAGAAACAAGTGCTTAAACTGAGTGAATTATACGTGACATACCTTTTCTGTACAAATAATAACACATCTTTGATAATATTCTAGTCCATAGGTGTACTATTTGAATTCATTAGGTTTTTAATTATTACATAACATTACACAATTTCAAAAACTTGTTACTAATTTTACTAATTATTTTAAAATTCTGGTTCAAACCATAGACGATAAAGTATATTTTTACCAACATCATTTAATTTTTATCAACATCATTATTTTGCTAAATACAATTTCTGCTTTTAGATTATTTGGTTTCTCTACATAATACAAACGTTCGTCTTTCTTGTGCAGCCAGAGCAGTGTTTTATATCAGCGAAAAATTTATTAGTTCTGTGCGTAAGTTTAAATATCAAATTTATAGAAAATACTAATAGGTATTTTTCAATTTCAGGCTATTGAGATACTATTGATCCTCTATCAGTAACCTAACGAGTTTAAAATGGTGTGGTGAGTAGACCATGGTTCATTTCTCTATTCAATTTACAGACGTATGTTTGAATACGCCTTTTGCGGATGGTGGAATACGCCCTAATCACGTGTTCTATTTCAGGTATACCGAGGTTATAAATAGGGGTGACTGTATCTCGACTAATCAGTCTATCTTCAGAAGTTGAAGAGTGAACATCATTGTAAGACACCTCCGAAATTATAAAAATGGAGAAATTAGAGTTTAACGCACGTTAGAGTTTAATTTGAAGCCTGTTCCGGTAGGTGAAGAACTCGTAGGATGGATTAAGGGGGCCATCAATCAGGTGATTGCCAAGGGTACGGAGGGCCTCACCAGTAGTGATCAAGTCAGTTTCTCCTTCTGCTCCAAGGATTTCGCCCGAGGGGATGGATGGGTGCGCTTCCGACCCGTAGAAGAGGTGACGTTCGACGACGTGTGGGACGTTATATCCAGCGTCTATCAGTCAAACTCCACGGGGCTCGATACCGCAACTTTCTGCTTGGGGGTGACCTCTGTCAAGATGTCGTTATAAACAACTGACAACATGTGCCTACCCCGAGCCCTAGTGGTAGCTATGGCCTGCATTACGAAGAATCCCGAGCAGACCAAAGTGCGTAAGGACACCGGAAAAATACAAGCCCAAAGAGCTGTTGAGCTCTTGAGGGAGGCAGGTGTACTTATACCTGAAGAAGGCTGTGGCATCCCCGAACAACAACAGTTTCAACAACACTTACTTCTGTGATACCTGTAGTACACCATATGATCATAAGAATGATCACAGGTGTGGAGGAACCTGTTCCGCCTGTCAACAATCTCCGGCCTGTCCGCAGACAGTGAAAATTATATGCGACGACTGTAAGAGGTCGTTCGTTGGACAAGACTGTTATGATAATCATAAGAAGGGGGGATCTCTCGGAACAACCACTGTTTGCGAGACCATTAGAAGATGTGAACAGTGCTACAGTACCATAAAGGCGGGCCGGCAACATACGTGTGGCGAGGTGTATTGTAAGGTGTGTAGAGCCCACGCGCCCGCCGACTACCTGTGTTACATGCAACCCGATACCGGTAAGCCGAAAACAAGAGACCTACTCTTCGTCTTTTACGATCTGGAGACGAGACAGGAGAAGGAGCTCGAAGACGGATCCCACCTTCACGAACCCAGCCCCTGTGTCTCCAAACACAATGTGTTTGGAGACACAGGTGGTCGACCACTAGGGCTCGGGGTAGGCACATGTTGTCTCTGTTGTTTATAACGATAATGCCCCTTATCATTCCGCACTCTTCCTCGAAAGTGTTATAGTTATGACCTCTTCCTCGACCTGCCGGCATCTTGACAGAGGTCACCCCCAAGCAGAAAGTTGCGGTATCGAGCCCCGTGGAGTTTGACTGATAGACGCTGGATATAACGTCGTCGTCGAACGTCACCTCTTCTACGGGTCGGAAGTGCACCCATCCATCCCCTCGGGCGAAATCTTTCGAGCAGAAGGAGAAACTGACTTGATCACCACTGGTGAGGCCCTCCGTACCCTTGGCAATCACCTGATTGATGGCCCCCTTAATCCATTCTACGGGTTCTTCACCTACCGGAAAAGGCTTCAAATTAAACTCTGTTTAATTTGCTAGTTTAACCTGTTAGCTTAAATTGGCGCACGTTTTTTATATCATCCTTAACAATAACAAATTTCTCCATTTTTATAATTTCGGAAGTGTCTTACAATGATGTTCACTCTTCAACCTCTGAAGATAGACTGATTAGTCGAGCTACAGGCATCCCTATTTATAACCTCGGTATACCTGAAATAGAACACGTGATTAGGGCGTGTTCCACCGTCCTCAAAAGGCGAATTCAAACATACGTCTGTAAATTTAATAGAGAAATGAACCATGGTCTACTAACCACACGATTTTAAACTCGTTAGGTTACTGATAGAGGATCAATAGTATCTCAATAGCCTGAAATTGAAAAATACCTATTAGTATTTTCTATAAATTTGATATTTAAACTTACGCACAGAACTAATAAATTTTTCGCTGATATAAAACACTGCTCTGGCTGCACAAGAAAGACGAACGTTTGTATTATGTAGAGAAACCAAATAATCTAAAAGCAGAAATTGTATTTAGCAAAATAATGATGTTGATAAAAATTAAATGATGTTGGTAAAAATATACTTTATCGTCTATGGTTTGAACCAGAATTTTAAAATAATTAGTAAAATTAGTAACAAGTTTTTGAAATTGTGTAATGTTATGTAATAATTAAAAACCTAATGAATTCAAATAGTACACCTATGGACTAGAATATTATCAAAGATGTGTTATTATTTGTACAGAAAAGGTATGTCACGTATAATTCACACAGTTTAAGCACTTGTTTCTTTTCTAAAAAGTTACACACACTGTTTAGCTTTGTTATAAATCTATCTAAATTATTTTTCCTATACTCTAATAATTTTCCATATAAAGATAAATGTACTTACATTATTTTACAAGATTATTATTGCAAAGCACCAAACTATAAAATTGTAGACACTGAATCAGATAATACACTTCGAAGCACTAACTCAAATATGATGCCGAAGCGATACTCTGTATTACTTTTTTATACTGACAGTGTGATGATGTCAGCTAACCTCGAGCTGATGCAGCTGTGGATCACGTGACTGTCTAGACGCCAGGTGTTCGATGAGTCATACCTACATGTCTCAATGCTGACTCAGCTTAACCTTGAACGTCGATGTTTACGTCTTGAGTTCTAAAAATTCCCTCATCAGAGAAAACCGCCATCAATAAATCACGCGTTGTTTACATTAATTTGACAGATTTATTAGTTTCTTATCTCACCTACAAAGAACTTTGTTTACATTAAAGTCACGTTCTAAAACGTTGCACAAGATTGCACAATAATTATACATTTTACTATCTGAGGATGAGTCATACGCAGGTTTTCAGCATTTTTAGTCAAGTTGAGACTTGTTTGAGCCTGATATCACGTTCTCAAGATTTCGCAATACATTTTTTCAGAATGAATCATACGCAGGTGTTCATCCTGGAATATCAAATTACATTTTTAAGCAAGTTTCGACTTGCTGTTGCTGAGTCTGAGATCTATGAACCGCCAATTATATCACATGTTGCAAATTTGTTTAAAACGGATGTACTTTATTTTCTTCATTTAGTTACATCGTCTGTTACCATAAGATTTGTGAATTTTTGTTTCGTCTTCGTTGATGTTTATTTTCTTTATAGAAGTAATTATACCTGTTTGAAAATACCTGTTTTTCGGCTTACAAGTACCTGTTTTCTGCTGCATACCTGTTTGCAAGTACATGTTTTCTGATGCATACCTGTTTTGAAAATACCTGTTTTTATGTTTTTCTGTTTACAAATACCTGTTTTCTGTTCCATACCTGTTTGCAACTACCCTTTTTTATGTTTTTCTGTTTACAATTACCTGATTTCTGTTCAATACTTGCCTGTTTTCTGTTACATACCTGTTTGCAAATACCTGTTTTCTGTTCCATACCTGTTTGCAAATACCTGTTTTCTGTTCCATACCTGTTTTGAAAATACCCTTTTTATATTTTCTGTTTACAAATACCTGTTTTCTGTTCCATACCTGTTTGCAAATACCTGTTTTCTGTTCCATACCTGTTTGCAAATACATGTTTTCTGTTTCATACCTGTTTTGAAAATACTTGTTTTTATGTTTTTCTGTTTACAAATACCTGTTTTCTGTTCCATACCTGTTTTGAAAATACCTGTTTTTATGTTTTTCTGTTTCCAAATACCTGTTTTCTGTTCCACACCTGTTTCCAAATATCTGTTTTCTGTTCGATACTTGCCTGTTTTTATGTTTTCTGTTTACAAATACCTGATTTCTGTTCCATACCTGATCTACACCTGTTTTCAAATACCTGTATGTACCACCTTTCCCCACCGCTTGTTACTGCTTTCTGATTGTAATCTGGATACTCTGGTTAAGTTCTGAAATCTGATTCGCCCTGTATATCTATCAATTAGAATTTCCCCATTTTATCAGTAAAATCCTCAAGTTGCTGTAGCTTTGTCTGCTTTACCGGTAAAATATGTTTTGATAGTTACGATAGGCCGATAAATGTATACCTCATATAAGTGTCTGGCTCATGGCTCATCTACATTAATATACAAATTGGTAATATATGTATATGTGTAGAGGTGCTGTTAAGTCAGTGCGACGTGGACCATAGTGCTGGTAAGACGTGCTGGTTTTTCTTTGCTCATCTCGCAAAAAGTGAGGTTAGATTAGTGGAAGTGAAACCTGTAATTTTTACATACTTTAACATTTTAAACTTAAGGGTCTTGGTGGTTTTATAGACAATATATTTTAATTACCGATGTGTTTTTCTGTTGGTGTTTACTGCGCGTGATTTTTCTTTAATAAGGTAGGTTACTTTCTTGTCTGGCTCACCCTGCTTTTTAATTTGAACGCTCTGTATACTAATTTTTGAATTTTATTATTTTTAGAATGTTTTTTCTGTTTTTGTTTACTGGGCATGATTTTTCCTCTTATTACATCATACCTTTTTTAAATAAAAAGATCTTCTGGTCATGATTTTTCTTTCATCCTTTCTTGTTTAGCTTACCCTGCTTTTAATTTGATACGCTCTGTATACTAATTTTTGAATTTCCCTCTATTTTTCAAATTTTGTGAGATTATAATGGCTGCAGTGATGTTCAATGGTCCCAATCTGATATGTAGTTCAGTGGTCTTATTCTGTTCTGTAGTTGCAAGGGTCTCATTCTGTTCTGTGGTTCAATGGTCTCGTTTTGCTCTGTAGTTGCAAAGGTCTCGTTCTGTTCTGTGATTCAATGGTCTCATTCTGTTCTGCGCTTCAATGGTCTCGTTCTGTTCTGTGGTTCAATGGTATCATTCTGTTCTGTGGTTCTATGGTCTGAAGTTGGCACCTGTGTTCGGTCGGTAATGCAGATCGTATACTTAGCGACCACCCTGAAATTGGCGCCAGTGTGACGTCACACTGTCTGGCTCAAGTAACGCATTACCTACTTAGAATTTTCAGCCGGCGGAAAATTCTAACCTAACCTAACGTCCGCAAACACGTCACGCCTGCCCGCCATCACGTCACGCGTGCCCGCTTCACGTCACGCGTACCCGCCAAACACGTACGTCACGTTTTACATCACGTTTACGTCACGTTTTTGTACCATTTTTTTATGGCCTTTGTGACGCTCCCTACTCGAGGGTGTCAATTTGTGACGCTCTTAAATCGGTTTCGGATTTTAATGGTCGGGTTTCTGCCTTCGGGCGCCACCAAACATGGGTTTCACGTGGTGAATGGTCCACGCGGACTCTACTCGCTTATGAGTAAAGGCTGGGTAACTGCAGTGAAGAAGGTGCATACCTGCACTTGCCAGAGGGTCAATGTTTCTTAACCTAAGTAATAAAAGTCACACATTTCCAACTCCTAAAATATTTATTTATACTTTAAATAAATCGGTCGGTAAATAAATCAGTTAATACCAAAATATTAATAGCAATATATGTATATATATTTATTCATAGAAGCGGTAATAATAAACAAGCGGAAATATATTAGCAACAAATGGTAGCAAGCAGCAGTAAATAGACAAGCAATAATTATTATTCAGGTATACCTATTCGGCAATCAATAATTAGCAACAAAGCGGTAGCAACCAGAAAAGCTAAGCGCTATAAATTAATAATGCAACAAAATACCTTGTTCTCGGTCTATCGATTTACTGTACCAGCCTCTGACGGTATTCTATCAATGTACCTAAACAGCAACTTTCCCCATGTCAAACGCTTATAGAGGAACCATTGCCAAGGCACATATTATGATAAAACACTTAAGACACTGAAATACAGGTACCAGGCTTTTGTGTATCCGGAATCTGGGTACGTAAAACTGATGTTCTCTAGCAAGCAACTTTCCCCATGTCAAGCGCTCGTAGAGGAATCATTGCCAAGAGATACACCTAGTGAAACGCCCTCCCAAAGACAAAATACAAGCCTAATATTATTTACTATACTCGGTAACCTGCTACACTTAACTAATGCACTCTAACAGGCAACTTTCCCCATGTCAAACGCTCATAGAGGAACCATTACCAAGAGGCACACCTAGTGAAGTATATACTAGGAACAGCGTACAGTCAAGCAGCGTCTTCAAACTCACACAAAGCTGCTTCGCCCATGTCAAACGCTCATAGAGCGATCGCAGCCAAGTGAACCTGAAGATAGCTTGTCGGCGGCGGTCGGACTTACTAAGGGTTACTTACTCCTGCTGGTGCTGGTGCTGGCGGAAATGATCAGAGGATCAAAAGATCGGACGGTCAAAAGGTACTTTCTAGGCAGTTACAATGCTTTAAGTAGTAAATCGGAGACACCACGTGACTGTAAATCATGTGGGAGAAACATCGCGCATTGGGTGCGCGGATATTTTAATTTTTGATTCAAATTCGGCCAACCTAATGGTACACGGTACTAATCTACTCAATATATTATTGCTAGCCTAGTCACAGCGTTAAATAATATAAACAAATTACAAAATCATATTTTGATAGATTTACGGGCTTCTACACTTATTTTAAATATCATTACCAAAAAGAACGGTTTTAAAACTCCAAGAAATAACTAAATTCTTATTATAACACATCCTAAATAAGTTAAATATATTCTACAATATTAAACAATAATAAATAAATATTTCCAACTTATTTAAATCATTTCGGAAAATAGAAATTATTCTAAGCTCTGCAAAATAATGTAGAGACCTGAAATAAACTAAAATATGTTTAAGTAAGGGGATCTAAACTCGGCAAAATAAACAATCTTATAATATTAATAAAAATGTAATTGATGGAATACTTGTAAGTGACTTTTCTACTTCATACTCGGAATTTAATTATTTTAATAATTAACTACTATATTAGTAGAATGTTATAAACAACGGCGGTAATACAAAAAACTTGACCCAGCCGAGGATCGAACTCGGATCTCCCGGCTGAAAAGTCGGCACGCTTTGCACAGCGCTACGGAGCTCACCTACAATATATTTCGGCGGAACCTAATACATATTAAATTCTATACTCCAAATAATAAATCCTAACTGTAAAAAGGTAACTTCGTTACACCTTTTTACGTGTCAAAACGTCACGTTTTACGTCACGTTTTTGTGTCGTTTTTTTATGGCCTTTTTACGCGTCAAAAACGTCACGTTTTACGTCACGTTTTTGTGTCGTTTTTTTATTGCCTTTTTACGCGTCAAAAACGTCACGTTTTACGTCACATTTTTGTGTCGTTTTTTATGACCTTTTTACGCGTCAAATACGTCACGTTTACGTCACGTTCTTGTCGCGTTTTTTTATGACCTTTTTACGTGCCAGAAACGTAACGTTTTTGCGGCGTTTTATACCACGTTTTACATGGCGTTATTTGGGAAATTCAAAATTATTTTCGTGACCTTTTTTACACGTCAAAACCGACACAAAAACGTAACGTTTACGTCACGTTTTTGTGTCGTTTTTTTATGACTTTTTACCCGTCAAAAGCGTCACGTTTTACGTCACGTTTTTGTATCGGTTTTTTATGGCTTTTTTACGTGTCAAAAACGTCACGTTTTTGTGTCGTTTTCTCATGGCTTTTTTACGTGTCAAAAACGTCACGTTTTACCTCAGGTTTACGTCACGTTTTTGTGTAGTTTTTTATGACTTTTTTACGTGTCAAAAACGTCACGTTTTTGCGACGTTCTCCGCGCAGAAAGGTTACAGTTTCTGATAAATTAGTTAGGCTCGTTTAAATCAACTATTGCAGTCAAGATTTTGTAGCACTGAAGATTCTGTAGAATATGCCTGTTCCAGTGAAATATAAATGCATCAAATGCTGTGGAGAAACCGAACTACCTAACACCAAAACATCAAATGTATTCCATGTGAAAGTGAAGAATTTTTTGCGAATATGGATAAATCAAAGCATATCCCAAGCTCTTGATTGATGAAAAAAATTATTTCTAATAAAACTGTTAAAATGTTTTGACCCGTAGAATATATCTTGTAGAAGAAGATTAATAAAATACAATTTTAAATTTCCGCTATAGTTTTATTATTATTATTATTATTATTATTATTTTTTTATTATTTTTTTTTTTTGTAGAAACTGGTCAGGGCTTGCAACGAGCCCCGACTCATCGCTGCAGCCGTGCCAGAAGTCCAGGTCGTGACTGCAACTACTCCTCCCCACCGGTCGGTAAGTAGTTGCAGGTTCCCAAATCGTGTGCCCTCAGTAGACGTAGTGACCCCAGGATGACTGATTTCTGCATCCGACTTACTAGGATCTCGGCAGAGTTCCTGCAAGCCGGAATGGTCTTCAGTTCAGATAGCAGCGTTGTGCGAACTACTCCTGGAACACCGATAATCAGGACTACCAGCATGACTTTGTGGCCAGGGTATAGCGTGCGAAGCTCGAACAGGAGATCTTGGTATTTGGTCCGCTTTTCCTCCTCCTTCAGGACTATGTTTGGTTCCGCCGGAGCGGAAAACTCGATGACGTACATAGTCCTGGTTTGTTTGTCGAGGAGGACAATGTCAGGCTTATTAGCGTGTATAAGCCTGACGGTCGGGAACTGGTAGTTCCAGAAAATCTGGCATATGTCTTTCCCGACGACGGACTCTATATCTTCTGGCAAGTAAGGCGGCACTGGCTGTTGGTTTATCTGATACGAGTGCCTAAGGTGGTAGTATAGCACTCGTAAAGCCGCATTGTGGCGATGGATGTACGCGGAAGTGGCTTTTGCCAGACACGCTGACAACAAGTGCATCAATGTCTCCGGTGCCCCACGGCAGGCCCTGCAGTTGACATCAGGGACCTGTACACCCATCACGCGGCTACGATAGACCAATGTGTTTATAACGCCATCTTGACAGGCCGCAATAAATCCCTCAGTCTCCGTAGTGAGCCCGGCTGACCTTAGATAGTAGAAGGTCAGCCTTGTCGACAGACCGAGGTCCTCGATATGTCGGTAGAAAACACCGTGGACCCGCCTGTCGACGTGCCGCCGAAACAGTTTCTCCTGTTCGGCGATTTTAAGTTGGGCTCCTAGGCGGTGTGGCTGCAACTCAGTTAGCAACTCGGGGTTGCCACCTCGTCCGCCTCTCCGCCTAACCTCAAACTGGAGACCGAGTTCATCTGCGGCTCTTTGTGCCGCCTTAAGTAGAAATGCCCCCGCTCCTGTAATTTCGTGATCTCTCACGAGACCAAGGAGGGGGTCCGAGCTTCTAAAGATCTTCAGTGCTACACCCAAAACCACTCTGTCATGCATACACTCCAAGCTTAGGAGTCCCCTACCTCCTCGATGGCGTGAGAGGTATATACGGGGAACGGACGATCGAGGATGCAAACTTCTGTGGATGTGCATCATTTTCCGAGTATCCCTCTCGAGTTGGCGCAGCTTTTCGACTGTCCACTTCACTACTCCGAAGGAGTAGAGCAGGACTGGCGCGGCAATTATGTGGTAGCAGACACCTTATTTTGGCCGGAAAGTTCTGAAGACCAGATCTTCCGGACAAGGTGTCTGCACTTGCCACGGAGGGCCTCCTTCACCCGGGGAGCATTATTATTATTATTATTATTATTATTATTGTTATTAATATTATTATTATTATTATTATTATTATTATTATTATTATTATTATTGTTATTATTATTATTATTCAAAACTACTTAGCTCTTAGTATTTTATTATCCAGTAGTAGTAGTTGTGATAGTCATACGCACATGATTTTCCCTCATATTACATCGTACATAATTTTCTGTAAACAAAAGGATTATCTATTGCGCATGATTTTTAGGCCACTTTTTTATTTGCCTCACCCTATACCATTAATTTTTGAGACACTGTGTATGTTCCACGTGTTTGGATTTCTGTTAAAGAAAAATGTCGCGACCTTGGTAACTTCCTGTCTGTAATCTACGTATGCATAAAACCGCGGTACTTTATCAAGTTTTGTAATTTTAGTTTTTAATATCTTTTCATTATTATTCTACGTCGCAAATCACGCCAAACCACGATTTTCTATTTTTCTATAACGACCATATTTTCTATAAGTAAAATATTTGATACCTCTATTAATTAATTAATTTATTTTATGTACGTAAATATATAATAATATATATGTTTTTATTAAGTAACAGCCGAAAGAAAGTCAATGTTCCTGTCTGTGATGTCAGACCGAAGAGAATATCTGGGTCTGTCTGTCTCTTTCTCTCTCTATAGCTACCTTTGCTACAATACATCTGACTACGTTCCTCCTTTTGAATGTCCAGCTATTTTTAAATTTACTGATCACCATGTTTTTTCTGTGTAAATATTGAAATCTACTGCGCATGATTTTTCTTTACCCGTTGGGTTACTTTCCTATTTGGTTCATCCTATACAGCTTTATTTTTTATTCACCCTGTACACTAATAATTTGAATTTCGCGCTTTTTAATACTAAGCCGATTGGATAGGAGACATACTCTGAATGCTGTAACCAGGTAGGCTGGGGCGCGGGGTCCGAAAGCTGTAATCTGATTGAAAATTTCCTTGGATATAAAATGCTTGTAACAAGTACTTAAATAAAGTATTAATATAATCTAGTTATTCTTTCTATTTCTAGTTTAGTTTTGAAATAAAATATCCTACAGTTACGTATCACATATATTTATTGGTTACAACATATATAAAAGAAGTAATAACAGTATATAAATACAATAAATTCATGCAATGGAAAGATATAAAAAATCATTCATATCCATCTTTTGTCTTCTCATCGCAGCTAACAGGCTCAGACATTGTGAAAGACTGATTAAAATAAAAGAAGCAGCTTACTTAAGTGTTTTTATTTATTATTTATTTATTTATTTATTTATTTATTTATTTATTTATTTATTTGTTTACAGCTGCCAAGACAGGCGATTACCCAATTATATGGCAGGAAAGATACAAAAGTAATTAGCTACCTTAGTTAACAGCTAAGGAAACGAAATAGATATAAAATTAATTACAAATATTATAAAAGTATTAAAATAGGACATACTGAAAATTTATTAATTTGTGGATAGAATACACCTCTTAATTTCATGCACACTGGAACAGAAGATGTCAAGCCTATTTTCATAATTGTGATAATTTGAACACATTACATTTAAAGGTGAAAACTGAAGAACATTTGTTCTTGGTGTTTTTAAGTAGAATAAGTGATTATGACGAGTTCTGCCGTGTAAAATGTTAAAATTTAAGAGATGCAATAAATCCTTACATTCAATATTACCATTAATAATTTTATATAAAAATAAAACCGAGAAGTAAACTCTTCTCTGGGCTAGATCATTGAAATGAAACCTGGTAAGTAGTTCTAAATGCGAAATACCCCGAGGTGGATAAGCGTTATCAGATCTAAAACTTAAATATTTCAGGAATTTTCTTTGAATTTTTTCAATATTGTTTACGTGAACATCATACCCCGGATTCCACACAATATTCGCGTACTCTAACTTAGAACGAATAAACATGTAATACAAAAGTTTAATAGTGTCCACCGAGAAGTGAGTGGAATTACGTATAACAAATCCGAGCAATCTGTAAGCATCATTGATGATATTATTAATGTGATCAGTAAATGTCAATTTAGAATCAAAGGTAACGCCCAAGTCTCTGAATTGATCACTCTTCATTAAAAACGTGTCACCTAATTTATATGAGAAGTTAATTATAGTAGGGACGGTCTTTTTGGTGAATGACATAAAACAACATTTCTCGATGTTAAGTGGCAGTAAGTTTGTTTCACACCATAAATTAATCTTCGATAGATCAGATTGTAACTCCGAACTGTCAGACACATCTTTAATGGATCTGTACAATTTCAAATCATCAGCGTACATCAATGAATTGCTGCTAATATTTATATTAATATCGTTTATAAATAAATTAAACAATAGAGGTCCTAGGACTGAACCCTGAGGAACACCTGATGTTGCAAGTATTTCAACAGATCTGAACCCACAATATTGAACACGTAATTTTCTATCGGATAAATAAGATTGAAAGAAGTTCGTAAAATTCAGAGTCAAACCGTAACAGAGTAATTTATCTAACAACTTCCCATGGTCGAGTCTATCAAAAGCCTTAGACAGGTCAGTATATATGACATCTACCTGTCCTCCTTTGTCCAAGACTTCTGATATAAATTGATCTATACAAACTAAATTCGTCACAGTTGATTTACCTGCCATAAATCCATGCTGATTTGGAGATATTTGAGATTTCAAATTAAAATACATATAATCATATAAGACTACCTCAAATAATTTACTAAAGTTGGACAATATTGCTACAGGTCTGTAATTATTAATCTCTGTTTTGTCACCTTTCTTAAAAATCGGACAGATTTTGGATTGCTTCCAAAGTGTTGGAAATGTTGTAGATTTTAAAGATAAATTAAAAAGAAAGGTTAAAGGTTTAACTAAAACATGCGCGCAATCCTTTAATAAAAAGGCTGGAATACCATCTGGACCTGTCGTCATTTTTGGTTTAATTTTCTTCAAAGCATTCAAAACCGCGTTATCAGATAAGATGGGACAATTAATATGGTTTGAAGTAGACTGATGTTCCATATTGTCACCGAGAAAGTTACTAGACTTAATGAAAGATGACTGAAAAAAGCTAGCAAATGAATCTAAAATATCGTTCTCATTAGTTAATGAAATATCTCCGTGTTTCATTAATTTAGGAATACTCGACACTTTTTTTTTGCTATTAATATACGACCAAAATTGATTGGGGTTGACTTTTAATTGTTGCTCAATTATTAAAAGTTGTTCATTGTGAGCGATGCGTATTTCATTTTTTATTTGAGTCCTCAGCATTTTGTATTCATTAAATATAGTTTCATTTCTATTTATTTTATATAACTTCCACACTTTGGCTTTCTTTTTTATATTCCTAATTATATTACCGGTGAAATATGACGGATAATTTTCATTTTTCGGAATTGTCTTCGGAACAGATCTGGAAAAAACAGTATCAAGTACAGAATATAAGCAATTGCAAGCTTCATTTATATCAGTGTGAGACAGCAGCACAGACCAGTCAACATCGAGTAAATCATTATATAAAATCAGGAAGTTAGCTTTCCTAAAATTGTAACGAGCGACAGGGTTGTTTTTAAATTTCGGCATATTAATATTTACAGATAACCTGATATCAAGCGCTGGGTGTGGCAAATCCTCGTCTAAGAGACGAAAACTTGATCGTGTAACCGATAAAGTTGATCTAGAAAATACTAAGTCTAAAATTCTATTGTTAGTATTTAAGACAAAATTGTATTGATTAATTCCCAGAAATTCACTAAAATTATTAAGACGTTCAACGAATGCATCAGTATAATATTTATTATTAACATAATTTGCGTAACTCGGAATGTTAAAGTCTCCCAAAATGATCAGCTCGTCGTCACTCTGCAAGTTTACAATACTACTAATATTATCGAATACACACTCATACAGGTGCATATTCAAGTTTGGTGGAATGTATAAAATAATAGCATAAATATGTTTGACGCTACTGTTTGTAAGAGAAATTTTAATTCCCAATATGTCGACTTGGGGACTCAACTCTCCAAAACAATCAAGATCCAGTAAATCTACCATGTATTTATTTTTTATCGCAAAAAGAACACCGCCACCTCTAGATACACCTAATTCACCGAAATTACGGTCTTTTCTAAAGACAATATAATCATTACAAAATAATTCGTTATTAAATATACCAGGGCATAACCAGGTTTCACTCAATGCAATCACATCATAGTCGCATACAAGAGAGGCATTAAATAGGTCAAACTTCTTACCTCTTAAACTACGTACATTTTGGTAATACAAATGAACAGAATTTTTAGTTACATTAGGTTGAATATTTGATAAACTTAATTGCTACATATCACAAGGTGAAAAAATTAATGATTTATATTGTTGCAATTTTAATTTGTAAACAGCACACTTCTCGGAATCCCAAACATAGTGGTTATCTTGAGGCAACTTCGCTTTTACGCAGTTAATACATTTAGGCTCCGAATTAGTTGGACATGATTTTAGATCATGAGATAAAGTACATTTAGGACAAACAACAGTGGTAGATGTACACGAGCGAGAATGGTGTCTAAACCCACAACATTTGAAACAAATTTTCAAGTCAATTGCATCATATACAGAGCAAACATCATAGTTAACATTCAAAGTACCAACTTTCAAAATATCGAGATAAGCCTGTGCATCCACTCCCAAGACTGCTTGATAGATGTTTTTATTATTTTTTGTGGCCCATATTTTCAAAATTTTAATGCTACTATTTTCAGGGAACATACTATTCTGGTGCCTTAAAAAATTTATTAAATCACCCTCCGAGTAGAGGCAAGACATTCCTACAAGTTTCAATTTGGGCTTCAGGTTTTTCAATTCCTGTATTTGATAATTTTCAGATAACTTCTCCTTAGCTACCTTGTTGAACCTATTAGCACTTTCAGCATCGTTGCAACCGATTAGAATACCTCCATTACTAATGTTCTTTACTTTGGAAAACTCCAACTGCAAGTCAACTGGATTCAAATTTTCCATGATATCGGCTTTAGTCCGGGCATTTGATTGTTCATTATTTTTTGGTTTAATGACTACCAAAGGTTTGTTCTTGACCACCTGCGAAAACAATCGATTACCATCGGTAGTGTTTAATTGACTCTGTATATCCAGATTTTTAGGTATGCATACATTTGAGAATTTATCGTTAGCAATCTTCATAATTTCATCCTTAGCATCCCTAAAAATATTCTCAACATGGTGTAGAACATTATTCATTTTATCTTCTAAATTATTCTTGACAATAGATTCATAATCATTTCTTACTTTGCTACATATTTCACAATACCAGAACAACCCGGGGGTTTTTAAATGTTTGTAAACATCAGATGGAAGGCCAACGCACTCGGCATGAAAAACATGACTACAAAAACCACTACACGATAACCAAGGAGTTTTTCTGCGTTCAATGTTTTTGTCACACTTAAAACATGAGGAACTCATTTCAAATCATAACAAAACCAATGATGCATCCACATTAAAAATAACTGACCAATGTCACTATGCAGGTACAACTTGCACAAAACTTCCAAAAAGAAAAACCAAAATATTAAGGCACTAATTCCATAAAAAACACACTAAATTGAACCACAACCGAAACAACGACCCATTCGACGTTCGAGTTCTACTTCTCTCTCTCTTTAAATCATATAGTACATTATCCTTATAATAATGTAGATATTCACGCAGGGGATTACTTAACAAACTATCATTGGATACGTCACAAAACGCTAATAATATTTCCTCTACATTTAACGTTACTCTATTGGATTTAAGCCACAAATTTATTAATTCTAAAACATTATGATAATATGAAAAAAAATTTAACGAATCTAACATAGCAATACGAGATGATAATACACATGAGTCCATTATTAAGATTTCCTTTATATCTTGATCAAACAGTTCAAAGCTGGCGTTAAACTTTTTTATATTCACTACTTTGACATCTTCATAGAGGAGATGGGATATGTAAATATAATCCCCACACTTGTCGGTTACTGCTTCTGATTCATCGGGATGACCTTTTTGTGTTTGCGAGAAGAAATTTGCTTGTAATTGTCGCAAAATGTCCGTGAATGTACACCATTCATATGTGCTGAAGGATATTTTCATTGGCTTATAATTGTGTTGTATAATAACAGCAGGACAAAAGCTTCTTGCTGGACTCAAGCCACACTGGATTTGAATGGAGTTAGTTATCAAAGGGAAAACTGCGTATAACAAATACACATTTTCCTTATTTGCTGCATGCTCGTATCTTGCCAATATTTCATCGAGCTCCTTACTGTAATCAACACTACTATTTATAGAGTCCATGGAATCCTTATCCATATTTTCACCTTCACTTAGATAACCACTGTCTGTTTCAATACTTCCACTCATGATAATGTCTAATGGTTTACCGAGCTTATTATATCTTAAAATTAGGCTCGCGTTGAAGATGTCCATCTATGTTGCTTTGTTGCTGTTGCTTTATACCAGCATTGAGTATTATACACTTTTACTAATGTTGATTTATGTCATACACTTGGTAAACTACTTTATACTATTAACAATGCTGAGCATAATGTAAATACTGCTAGACGATTGTGTGCTAAACTGATATTTTCAACATCGATTTGACTATTTATAGGAACTGTCTGTGTCACATGATAACAAAGCCGTACCATGCACGTGTGCAGCGAATGATAATATTATTTCCTGTTATTATAGAACTAGTTATATTAGCGTCTCGCTGACGCATTTTTATTTTATCTTATGGGTTTCTTTGTTTATTCGTACAATGAATACCATTGTCTATTGTATTAAAAAATATGGGAAGACCATTGTGTATTGTATTAGAATAAATGTACTGCTACCGCATTTCCTGTGTAGTTGTGAATTCTTTCATTTATGTGTATGTACTTGTGGAGAGAAAACGTGCTTTGGTATTTAAATATTCATAATATGGTTTATCGAATATAATATTTTAGTGTCTATTACATTGGAGTAAATGAAAAGAAGAAAGATTTTTTTTTAATTTTAATATAGGAACTCTCTTTGTCACATGATAACAAAGCCGTACCATGCACGTGTGCAGCGAATGATAATATTATTTCATGTTATTATAGAACTAGTTATATTAGCGTCGAAGTTTAAGGTTAGGCCCTTTTGACATATTACGTCAAACAATACTATTTGATGTCTAGTATGCCCACGTAAGATTTTACATCCTCTTGACTTGGGTGTGGCTTTTGCTGCGTTTGAATTTACTCGCTAATTTCTCAGATATACGGCTCTCTATGAGAGCCTCTTTTCACATTTTTCTGTATCTTAAATAATTTCTGAGTTATATTCTGAGTTCATACAATATTGCGCAATATGGTGTAATAACTTATAAGTATTAAATGTATTTCAAACGTTTTAACCTTGAAATTATATAAGAACTTTAATCACTACATTTATTTGTATTTTTATCAACACAGCTGTACGCGGCTATCCTCTGTTCTTTCATTTCTAATAGTTTATCAGGCTCCCATTATTAATAAATATGTTCGCTATAAATTTTAAGTCTTGGTACGTCAGGCAGGGGTTTGCAGGTAACGGGACTGATGTAGTCAGTTTAAATGTTTAAAATAAGGTTAACAGTCACGTACAATACGTCACGCGTACGTGACGCGTACCCGCAAAACATGACGTGTACCCTCAAAACACGTGACGCGTACCCGCAAATTCGTCACGCGTACCCGCAAAACACGTGACCCGTACCCTCAAATTCGTCACGCGTACCCACAAATTCGTTATGCGTACCCGTAAAACACGTCACGCGTACCCGTAAAACACGTGACGCGTATCCGCAAACACGTCACGCGTACCCGCCTCACGCAAAATAAGGCTAACCGTCACGTAAAATAAGGGTAATAAGGGTAACATAAAGGGTAATAAGGGTAACACTAAGGGTAACATTAAGGGTAGTAAGGGTAACATTAAGGCTAATAAGGGTAACATAAATGCTCATAACTGTAACATTAAGGGTAATATGGTTAACATTAAGGCTAATAAGACTAACATCAAGGGTAACATTGAGGGTAATAAAGGTAACATTAAGGCTAATAAGGCTAACATTAAGGCTAATAAGGCTAATATTAAGGCTAACCAACACGAAAATAAGGCTAACATTAAGGCTAATAAGGCTAACCGTTACGAAAATAAGGCTAACATTAAGGCTAATAAGGCTAATATTAAGGCTAACATTAAGGCTAATAAGGGTAACATTAAGGCTAATAAGGGTAACATTAAGGCTAATAAGGGTAATAAGGGTAACCGTCACGTAAATAAGGATAACGAGGATAACGTGCAAGGATAACGAGGATAACGAGTAAGGATAACGAGGATAACGTGCAAGGATAACGAGGATAATGTGGATAAAGTTTTGCTACAATTTTTTAAATCTTGGTACGCAGACGGGGGTTTTCAGCTCACCTAATTATTATTACTGATTTATATTAATTGATTGATATTACTGATTTATATTGTACGGGGCTGTTATATTGTAATGTATGGCCGGTGTGTTGTGGCCTATGATAGTGGACAGACATGTTTGATTCCGACAAAAGTGAGGTTAGAGTTATTAAGTTATTCTTCGAAATGATAAGGCATGGAATGATAAGGAATATATGAAGGCTATAATTCACACGCAGTAATATTAATTATTTTAGATAATTATTAGTCTACTGTCCTGTTACGGACTTATCATCTACGTCATGAAGCTGAAATATTAAAGTTATAGAAAATTCGTCTCTTGTTCTTTTAAAGAGTACATTTTTTCACGAATTTTAGTTTTTGTTTCATTAAAAACACACAAAGTTTAAGGTAAGGTTCTTTTGGCATATTATGTTAAACAATCCTATTTGATGTCTAATACACCCACGTAAGATATTACTTGAATCTGACGTCATGAAGCTGAAATATTAAAGTTACAGAAAATTCATCTCTTGTTGTTTTAAAGAGTAAATTTTTTCACGAATTTTAGTTTTTGTTTCATTAAAAACGCACAAAGTTTAAGGTTAGGCCCTTTTGGCATATTACGCTAAACAGTCCTATTTGATGTCTAATACACCCACGTAAGATTTTATATCCTCTTGACTTGGGTGTGTCTTTTGCTGTGTTTGAATTTACCAAGCCAATTTCAGATATTTGAATTTGCCGCCAGACTGCAGCAGAGACCCCTTGCGTCCATGGCAGCAGCTCTTGCTTTTGCTGCGTTTAAATTTACACGCTAATTTCTCAGATATTTGAATTTGCCGCCAGACTACAGCAGAGACCCCTTGCGTCCATAGCAGCAGCTCTTGCTTTTGCTGCGTTTAAATTTACCCGCTAATTTCTCAGATTTGAATTTGCCGCCAGACTACAGCAGAGACCTCTTGCGTCCATGTCAGCTCTTGCTTCTGCTGCGTTTGAATTTGCGACAGAATCCTGCTTTCGCTATTAGATTGAAAATAGTTTGAAGTTATAGTTTGAAATTAATATCACGGATGTCGCTACGAGTCATTTGATATATATGAATATATACTTTTTTGTTTTTTGACGTACGAGCTTGGGATTTTTTTCTATTGGTAGAGGACTACCTACCAGAACTAGGGGACGGGGGAGATTTTTTCAATTGTTTTTTCGATATTCGCACGCGTTTACGAGATATAAGGATTTTAAGTTCTTGAGAGCGATTCGTGACGTCACCAGACCTAATTCTTTTGTTTTTTGTCATACGAGTTTGGAACTTTTTTCTATTGGTAGAGGACTACCAATGAGAACCAGGGGGTTTGCGGGGGAGATTTTTCCACTTGTTTTTTCGATATTCGTACGCGTTTACGAGTTATAACGATTTCAAGTTTTTGTAAGGCAATCCCATACCCAATTTTGGATATTTGAATTTCGGGCCATCAGGCAGACTGCAGCAACCAATTAGGCGCTGCTACATGTCACGTGTCACCTGTCAGAAAGATCTAAGCCTTTAAATTTACCCGCTAAATTCTCAGATATTTGACATTCTCCATACCTAATTTCGCACATTTGGCGCCAGATAATTGCAGGCCGCCATCTTGACGATAGCAACCTAGTGCGCATGTTTTTTCTATCCCCATTCACGACCAGTTACGTCATTGTTTTTTCTATCCGCTTTCATACGAGTTACGTCATTGTTTTTCTATACATTCTTATTTTGCTCATGCTGTATATAGCTTTTGATTCACCCTGTATACTAAATATTTGAATTTGCCGCCAGACCACAGCAGCAGAGACCTCTTGCGTCCATGACAGCAGGTCTTGCTTTTGCTTTGTTTGAATTTACCCGCTAATTTCTCAGATATTTGAATTTCCCGCCAGCCTGCCTCGCCTTCTCGTGGTCGCCTGGCCAAACTACCGCGCCTTCTAGTGGCCGCCTGAGCTACTACCTTGGGCGCAGCTCATGACGTCAGGCCGCCATCTTGACGAACCTACGTCACAAACTCTTGGGGTGCTCTTCTGCAGCCCCTGGGGCTCCTACACCTGCGGGGATGCTACAAGAACATGGTGGGATGCTACAAGAAGTCTGGTTCTTCACCCTGAAGCCAATGACCAGCGGTTCCGTGGTCTAGCTCGATGGCAGCGGGCCATCGAGCCCGCTGTGACCTTGAAACTGATCATACATACCTTACCTGAACATACCTTATCTACTAATAGTTAGTTTAGTACTTCAACTTTACCAGCACCAAGGTATACCTAACGTATACATAGTTTTTATTTTACCATAGTTTCCGAGATTTACTTCACCGAATTAAAGTAAGTTCTTCAATTTGCCTTTATTTTTCAATTTATATTTATTTTTTCTTTTTAGTTTTTAGTACAGAAATATTTATTGTTGAGTTTAAAGCTTAATTGCGATTCCAACAAAGGTTATGGAACTGTAGAAGGTCAGATCAACTATTGCAGTCAAGATTTTGTAGTACTGAAGATCTGTAGAATATGCCTGTTCCAGTGAAATATAAATGTATCAAATGTATCAAATTGATCTTTCGATATTCACACGCATTTACAAGTTATAAGGATTTTAAGTTGTTGTAAGACAATAGAGGTCACTGATATCACATTTTCCTTATTTCCTACTATTATAGAACTGTGCGCACATCCTCTTGACTTGGATGTAAAGCATTTGAATTTACCCCCTGCTTTCAGAGATTTGGATCTCCATGAGAGTCTCTTTTCACATTTTTCTGTATCTTATATAATTTCTAAGTTATATTTGTGATTTTTATATCGAAAACGTTGTAAGTATATACTTTTCGTACCCCCTGATAATTTACCAACATTTTGTAATTTACACCATGCCCTCGTATAAATTTATGTGAGTTATATTAGTATCTCGCTGACGCATCTTTATTTTATCTTATCGTTTGCTTTGTTTATTCGTACAATTAAGCCTGTTGTCTATTGTATTAAAAAATATATGAAGATCATTGTCTATTGTATTCGAATAAATGCAGTGCTACCGCATTTCTAGTTGTGAATACTTTCATTTGTGTGTATGTACTTGTAGAGAGAAGACGTGCTTTGATATTTAAATATGCATATCGTTCATCGAATATATTATTTTAGTGTCTATTACATTGGAGTATATAAAAAGAAGGTACTGTTTTTTAAATTTTATATTACAATAAATTGCTTTATTTTATAATTTTTTAGTAACGAATAACTGGCAGAAAATGTTTGGTTACCTATGTAAAAATAACTAAACTGCTCATTTTGGTGCTACTATTAGGTTTGTTCCTACACAGCAGTTTCTGATAGTTTGCAGCACTGGTTTAATGCGCAAGTGCGATTCATGCATCAGTTGGAAACTAATTTGAAATATTGTTATTGGAACACAATCTATAGTTCACATAATATCCGGTAGAATCGCTAGAAGCGTTGTTTTATTTTGTTGATTTCGATTTTCGACGAGTTGACCTTAAAAAATGCCAGGTAACAGATAATAACAGGTAAGAAGTTTGAACATTTACTCCAATGTGTTATTTAGATTTCATGAATGTACAAAAATGATTAATTCTCAGTTGGACACTCCGTACCAGCAGTGTTGGAACTACAGCAAATGCCGCTCATGCAAGTTGGAGGTCGGGTAACCGCTGGTGGGGAGACACAGAATAACACCCCTTGCGCAGAGACAAATAAGGCACAGTGGACGCATATATTACACTTTCATTGATATATTTATATTAAAAATACCGAAATAAAGTTAGAACCCTGCATATTTCAAATCTGAAAAAAATGTGGCAAATAATTTTGGAATATATTGAAATTACTTTCGCTTTCACTTGTAATATCGCACATAATAAGAATAAAATTATAACACTTCAAACAATATTTAAATAATCGACTTCCTCTAAAAATTTAAGTTTAGTTAAGATTTGCCATTTTCATTTTATCCAATATCCACTACGCATGCGTCTCACTTGTAGTTTCTAAATAATCTTCAAATCGATTTGACAGTAACCAAACTGTTTGAAACCTAGTCACTTTTTTGTTGAAACGGTAAAATATTACCACTAGTTTGAGAATGATTGTGTTGGAACGGGTAAATATGTTCTGCGCAGACTCCTGACAGTTTGCTGATAATTTGGCGCTGTGTAGGAACAAACCTATTGTGTTCGTTGGCGTCCTTTCAGATATGTTGGGTAAGTGTTTTTTATTTCAATTTTAATATTGCATATATTTTGTTTTTTCTCTTGACAAGTAGGTTGGAGTATATGCTGATTTAATAATATATCAGTCTGATCTATAAAAGCAATAATTTTTCAAGACAAAAATTTACATTTTATAGTCTAGAGATTTAGATTATAGGACATACCAATGATACAACTTTGATTTAGGTGTAATTTTGTTTATGCTTGTTATGAACTATACCTTGAGGCACTCAGATGGCAAGGTTCCGATTCGATGCTATATACCGTGGTAGGCGGTCTAGTAGGTGCAGTCAAAATTATGGTTTAGTACTTCATTTAGATTTAGTAAATATGGTTAGATAAAACTCACTGCGTCATTACTAGTTTTTTTAACTTCATGTTTTTCAATAGTTGGTTGTGTGTCACCTCGCTGAGGTCTATGTAAAAAGGTAGCTATACGGCTCGTACAACACGAATCTTCATGGGTTTGTACCGTCTCCAACGTCTGTAAGGCCTCTCTACAAAGGGGGCAGTTGTCATAAAGGGGTCAGGTATATACGTAGGGATGTCCAAATTGTTGTCTATCCAACTATTAGAAGAATAAATAGAAGAAGAAAAACTCCTAATTCACGCTGAGTTTTTAATAATATATTTGTCCTATAAGAGTTGATACCTCTATTTTATAAACGTAAATAATATTAATAATTTAGAACTTATAATAAAAGTCAATTTTTCGTTTATAGTTTTTAAGTAACAGCTATTAAGTATGGTAAAGATTTCTTATCAAAGTGGGCTAGTAAGAACACTACTGTTTTAACTCTCCTTTTCTCTTTCGGTCTCTCTCTTTCTTTCTCTCTCTCTCGCTCTCTTTCTTTCTCTCTCTCTCTCTCTCTCTCTCTCTCTCTCTAATTGCTACAATATTTGTAGTACAGGGATTTTGTATACATATGGACAAATAGATGACTGCTTATTGCTTTTAATTATAATTGGAAATTAGGCTGAAATCATTGAATACAGATTAATCTATACAAAGTTACACCTTGTAAGTTGTTGTGCCTTCAGATATACTAACATCATGCGCAACATCAGTAAAATCTATATTTTTAACACCCCTTCCTTCACTTTAAAGGGGCAGAACATCGCGTTTTCAGCTTGAAAATACTGATTTTATCCTATCTTTTTGAAAATTGGGGTAGTTTGAAAATTATTAACGGTTTTTTTTTGCTTACATCATTGTGACGGCAGATTCATACAATATTGCGCAATATGGTTATTTAACTAATAAGAAGTATTAAATATCTTTCAAACGTTTTAACCTTGAAATTATTACATTTATTCGTATTTTTTATCAAGTAACAGCTGTATTCTTATCCTCTGCTAGAATAGTTTACCAGGCTCCCATTGTTAATTAATTATGCATACAGCGTGCTGTACTGATTTGGGCTTATAATAATAATAATAATAATAATAATAATAAACCTTTATTTTCCTTAATGACAATATATTACAATTGTATAGGAATAGTCAAGTAAGGGTAAAAAGAAAAAAATAGAAAAACACTATACAAAAAGTACACATACATCAAAGTAAAATACAGGTCACATGATTTACATATACTCAGACAAACAATAAAAAGACTCATCCAATAAATATTTCTTCAAACAAACTTTGAATCGTTTTATGTTATGACACGATTTAATGTGTTCAGGTAATTTGTTAAATATTTTTAACCCGATAAATTTAGGAGAATTTTTTGTTAAATTCATTCTAGTAAAGGGCACGTGAAGGTGATGTTTTTGACGTGTATTGTAAGAATGAATATTTTCATTCAGATTAAAACTCCCTATGTTATTGAATACATAAGTGCATAATTCAAAAATATACAAAGACGTCAGTGTTAGTATGTCGTAACTTTTAAAAAATTTTCTACAAGATTCTTTCGAAGATATTTTAGCTATGCATCGAATAATAGCCTTTTGTGCAATAAACACCTTAGAAGCATTTGATGAGTTAGCCCAAAAGCAGATGCCGTATCTTAATATTGTTTCCACCGCTGCATAATACACATTTATTAATTGTTTCTCATTTAGTACAGATCGCATGTTCAAAAATACAAATCTCAGTTTATTTAACTTACTAATTATCACTTCACAATGAGATTTCCAATTCAGGTTTTCGTCCAAATAAAGTCCCAAAAATCTAATGCTATCATGTGTACTACACAACGATGTATTGTAAACACTGAGAGCCACATCTTCAACATCATGTTGATAGGTATGGATACGCATAATTTCGGTTTTTTTAACATTAAAATATAAATCAAGATCAGTGAAATAGTGAGAAATATTATTTACAACATCAGAGCATTTATCTTTCAAACCATTGAACATTCTGTCAGAGACAATAAGTGATATGTCGTCAGCATACACAGTAAAGTGACAGCCTGGTATAACCGAACCAATTTGGTTTATATATAATATAAACAAAACTGGCCCCAGAATGGATCCTTGCGGAACCCCTAAATTTACATTCAAAGAACTAGATTGATAACAACTCGATTTATTATTCTCTGAAACCAAAAGGGAGACATATTGTCGTCGATTTCTCAAGAATGATCCCAACCACTTCAAGGTTACACCTCTAATACCATACGTCTCAAGAATTTCCAGCAATTTCCCATGATTGACGCAGTCGAAAGCCCTGCTTAAATCGCAAAAAATTGCAACAGGGCTCTCGCCTGCATCAACATATTCAATCAACTGACTATAAAATGAAAACATCGCTGTACCAGTAGATTTTTGAGACCGAAATCCATGTTGGTGGTCTGTAATTACATTATTTGTCTCCAAAAAATTTTCTAATCTATCCAGAAATGCATATTCAAAGATCTTTGAAAAACTATTAGGTACAGATATAGGTCGGTAGTTCTCAGGTAGAGAAGGATCATATTTCTTATATAAAGGTATAACCTTATTTGTTTTAAATTTTTCAGGGAAATTGCCAGAACAAAAGGATAAATTTACCAAACAAGTCATAGGCTCCAAGATTGATTCTAAAATCCTTTTCAATAGAAATAAAGGAATTTCATCGTCTCCTGAGGATGACTTGTTTTTTAACTTTTTTTTAAGTAAATTAAGCAATTCCTCCTCAGTGAAAGGATAAAGGAACATGGTGTTGGTGTTACTGGTGGTACTGTTATTTCTATTATCTGTTAGAAGTGAGTGACCATGTGATGGATTCGGTATTTGTTTGATTAAATCTAAAGGAGCATTAACAAAAAAATTATTTAATGAGTTTGCTACTTTTTCAGGACTTTTAATCATATAACCGTCCTCAAAAATGGCAATATTGTTCTTAGTTTGTTTAATTTTACCAGTTAATTCACCAACTGTATGCCATAGTGTTCTAGTGATATTTTTGGATGCCGAAATCTTTTTCTGGTAATATTCCTTCTTTTTAAATGACAACAGATTTGAATGTCTCCCCTTTGCGGCATTATACAGAACAGCCAATTCTGGACAATTCATTCTTAACATGTACAAATCTTTTAGATTACGACTAGATGCTATCACCTCGCCATCAACCCACCTCTTCCTATCAACATTGCTGTAAACCAATTGTTTCGGAAAACATGTCTCAAAGAGGCACAAAATTGATTCATAAAAAAACGTATAAGCTTCATCAAAGTCTCCCAAGGTATAGAGATATGACCAGTTTACAGAATTTAACCTGTTTTCAAAATTGGAAATGTTATAGTCCGTAAAAAATCTTTTACAGCATTTACTATTTGAAGATGTCGTCTTCATATTATTAATTTCTAAAAAGACAGATCTATGGTCTGATATTACATTATCGAGGACGCAACATAACCCATAATTGTAAAAATTTACAAAAATTTGATCTATAATTGTACAGGAATTTTTGGTGACACGAGTTGGCCAATTAACAACATGTTTAAGATTGAAACAAGTAAGCATATTACATAACACATTAAAATAGTTGTTTTTATATCTATCAAAATTAAAATCCCCACACAAGATTAAGTTAATTTTTGGTGTATACAAATATTCCAAGACACTAAACAGCTTACTCAAAAATAGTTCCTCGTTTCCACTTGGAGACCTATAACAGTTGACAACAGTGTATACAGAATTCGACCACAACAAGGACGTACCACAAACTTCAAAATCCTGTTCCACACAAAATTCACCCAAATCAATATCTTTGGCTTCGATATCTTGTCTAATCCAGATGCCCACGCCACCACACTTTTTTGTAGGACGACAATAACTACTCACTAACACAAAACCGTCAATGATCAAAGAATCAAGGGAAACTTGAGGAACTCCTGTTTCCGTTAAACATATCATATATATATTACTGTAAGCATATAGTTCAGTCTGTAATATATTAATCTTGTTAGGACTTAAGGTAGCAACATTGATTATCAATCTGAATAGCTCGTCCATTTATAGAGATATAAATTTTTAAGTCTTGGTACATATACGGGATTTTTCAGCTATTTATATCATATTGGGGCTAATGTAGGGTCAGTTTGAAATAAAGGTAACCGTCACGTAAATAAGGGTAATAAGGGTAACACTAAGGGTAATAAGGGTAACATTAAGGGTAACAAAAAGGGTAATAAGGGTAACATTAAGGGTAACATTAAGGGTAATAAGGGTAACATTAAGGATAACATTAAGGGTAACGAGGATACAGTTTTGCTACAATTTTTTAAATCTTGGTACGCAGACAAGGTTTTCAGCTATTTATATTGTACGGGGCTAATGTAGGGTCAGTTTAACGTGACCTGTGATAGTGAACAGATATGCTTGCTTCCGACAAAAAGTAAGGTTAGAGTTATTAACTTATTTTTCGGAATGATAGGTTATAATTCACACGCAGTAACATTAATTCTTTTATATAATTATTAGTTTACTCTGTTGTCTACTCATTAGATAAGAACTTTAATGTTAAAAGAACATTATTATTTTAGATAATTATTAAATTTAAACAAAGAGGTTCTGAGCATGCTCTTCCCTCCCATTCTCTTCCCACTTTCATCTATCTATTACATATTCTTTTTTAATACTAGATCTTATTGTTGACTCACCACTAGCTTATTTCGAACTCCGCTTGCCTGTTATACGAAATTCTTAAATCTTTATGATTAGCGTTTATGCCCAAATGACCTAGCAAACGGGTTTGCATGGGCTCTTACTACCTTTAAGCTGCCTCTATCCTTTAGGTCACTATATAGAATTAGATATATAACTAGATTTTCGGCTATCTACACACTGATAAGGTCACTCAATCTACTAATATCTCATGGAGATACAAATTATTTTGTACTTGAGACCCATATATACTACAAAATCTCAACTATTTCCAAAAATTGGGTTAGGCATTCCTATTGCTGACATACAAATTACTCCCCTAAAATTGTAAAAAGCCCAATTTATGGAGATACACACACAAATTATGCGTTTATAGGGTAAAAAATTACACTTATCTAATAATTATTCCTAATATTGGGGGTTGATGGTTAGTATAACGTGGCCTGTCATAAAGACGTTCGTTATTCTGACAAAAAAGTGGGGTTAGAGTCAATTCTATAAGTTTTTAAATTTGGTGTTCTTCGAAATGATACTAGTTATGAAGGCTTGCTCCATATTATTTAAACTTGGAATACTATCTACGTAGAAATGACTAATCTGTTTTACTAAATTCTTAAATATTTATCAATGGCTCCGTGGTGGTAACATAATATGTTATAAAGGCGCGAAATATTCAGTCATCTGACTGGCGTAGAAACGCTCGCAGGAATATCCCGCAATGACGGGGTTCTTTTAGACAACTGCAGAGAAGAATTTTTGGAAGGTTGGCTTGGGGCCAATGCGCCCGGAAGGCTTGCCGCCGGGACGACGTGGTGCCTACCCAGTAAACAATCGTGTGATTTCTATATCTCCTGTAAATACTTTATAGTATTTAAACTCTTGGGGTACTCTTCTGCAGCACCTGGGGCTCCTACACCTGCGGGGATGCTACAAGAACATGGTGGGATGCTACAAGAAGTCTGGTTCTTCACCCTGAAGCCAATGACCAGCGGTTCCGTGGTCTAGCTCGATGGCAGCGGGCCATCGAGCCCGCTGTGACCTTGAAACTGATCATACATACCTTACCTGAACATACCTTATCTACTAATAGTTAGTTTAGTACTTCAACTTTACCAGCACCAAGGTATACCTAACGTATACATAGTTTTTATTTTACCATAGTTTCCGAGATTTCACTTCACCGAATTAAAGTAAGTTCTTCAATTTGCCTTTATTTTTCAATTTATATTTATTTTTTCTTTTT
The DNA here is from genome assembly GCA_963924545.1 of Pogonocherus hispidulus. Lineage (NCBI taxonomy): Eukaryota > Metazoa > Arthropoda > Insecta > Coleoptera > Cerambycidae > Pogonocherus > Pogonocherus hispidulus. The sequence continues at coordinate 24,554,567 of OZ004698.1, read as the reverse complement.
AGTTTTTGGTACAGAAATATTTATTGTTGAGTTTAAAGCTTAATTGCGATTCCAACAAAGGTTATGGAACTGTAGAAGGTCAGATCAACTATTGCAGTCAAGATTCGTAAAGATCAGTAAACAATCGTGTGATTTCTATATCTCCTGTAAATACTTTATAGAGCACATAATTACGTATAATTACTTATATACCATAGACAGCCTAGATATATATTTTTTTAACATATCGTGCGCAATATACCAGGTACATAAAATTGTTTTTATTTCCGGTACTACTAATTATATACAAGGTATGTGTGTAACTGTATCTATATACATGGTATGATAAAAAAATTCTGTTCCTTGGATGTAGCCGATTTAACATTAGTATTAATAATGTACAATGTATATAAAATGTTTCACATGTCAGATATATTTGCATGCTGTCATTAATGGTATGTACCTACCACAAAAAGACTTGCTGATAAGTATATCGAATTGTACATCGCCATTTTGGTCTTTACATTATCTAAATTCAGTGCGTGATCTCAATTTACAACAATTTTCCACTTTCCAGCGGTTCAACTTTTAAAAATTTTGTCAGTTTTTGCTTTTATTTAGGGTGAAATAAGTAAGGTAAGAAAGATTATGCGAATACTTCTTATATTTTACGAAAAATAATACAATACTGTAGGTACCATCTAGGAGGTATTAGTGGTTTATTAGTTAGGAGGTTTCAAATGTCTCAAAATCAAGATAATTTCTCTTTGAATTCACGGTAGAAACAACTCCGTATTTTAGATTGTAGGGAATGTTGGGATTGTTTAAATTGTTTTAATAATTTATTTTCTATGAACTGATGTGAAGCGAAACCAAATAAACCAAATTTTAGTAATGATGATGCTTTTGCATTAGAAAATAATTTTATATGTTCGTTGGTAAAGACAATATGTACGACTTTTAGTCTATAAAGACTAAATTATAGTTGCCTATTATATATTTTTGCGTTTTAGGTTATGTTTTCCCACTTCTCATTTCAAGCACAGCATAATTGTAATTGTTTTATATGCTGTGCTACAATTACAAGCATAATAGTATAATCGGCAGGATCAAGTAATCAAGTCGCCTGGTTCCGGCTCCTTTTCGGAGCAGGCGAAGTGACTTATTATAGTACAAGGACAAAATGCATCTACAGAGGATTTATGTTCTTTTTATATAAAATTATTATTATTAGTAATATCCAAAATATTAATTATTTGATTATGGAATCTAGAGGGAAACATATTCTTAAATTACTGCATGGTCGGATCCTAAAAACTAATAAATTCGTCAAACGAAGGTGAGGAAAATGTTTACAAGCTTTTAAGGTTATAAAGGTTCATTTTATTTTTTATTGTAGATTTGAAATATGGGTTTACTGCAAATAAAAATATATGGACGGCTGCCAGCTACCTAGATATAAAACCTATCAAAAATGGACAGTGTTCAGCAAGACAGAGCAAGTCAAGATAGTACAAAGTGATCTATTGCAAATAGAAACAGTGCTCAATAATGTAACACAAGAGGAGGCAATATTCAGCAGTCCACTAGTCCACTACTTCTGACGAATATAGAGGTAATACTCAATTGGCTTTATTATATAATGTGAGTTAACTCTTTTGTTTCCAGATAGTACGGAAACAGTGATGAGGATGATGTTTCACAAAAAAGAAGACGATAACTCTCTAGAAAACCACATCGTTTAAGAAACTAACAAATACTGTAAATATAAAAATCAACCGTTGTGATAATGTAAAATTCGCAAAAGATGTGTTGCGTAATTTTCTCTGTAAGTAAGATTAAAATCTCAGTTTTCAATTTGGACATTTAACGTTGTTTTGTCAGATCAAAAATTAAGAATTAAGACTAGAAATGGGAGAAAATCGCTATCGCGTTTTTCGTTCCCATTCCCCATAGCCCTACCGGGGGTCCAGGCCTGCGGTCTGAGGTCACCCTTTGGGTCACAAAAGCCTCTAGAATATTATTTTTAAGAAAATACATACGTAGTAAAGAAATTTGAGATAATCCCTTGTACATGAAATAATAAATTTAGAGACAAAAAGCTGAAATTTTTTATTTGGAATGATGATGTAATTATACCAAACGATTTTTTTAAATAATATTATTATTAAAAAAAGTACTCTATTCTTGATCGTAAAACATTATTTTTTAAGTGCTGAAAGTATAATTAATTTTTTAGTAAACATTTTGTGAAACTGTTTTCTCGAGAAAAAAAAATAGATTCATAACTTGTTTTCTTCCATAATTTATTATAACGGTAACTTGATCACCTTATACCCAATATATGTCTACAATGCTTATAATTAAATATGTAACTGTTAAAGATACACAAATTTGGTGTGTATTGAAGGAACAAATTTTTTTACAATACACTTAACTATGAACTAATAAAGGTAATTATTTAATTAAGAATAAAACTCAAATTTTTCTAAAATTTGAGTTTTATGCTTAATTAAAAATAATTACCCCCCCCCCAATTTTCGGGTATGCTGAACGCGAATCTGATTTTCTTTTACAGTCTTGGGTATGTAGTACACTAACTTCATCACTTTGTACCCGATATAGTGCCCACAATGATTATAATTAAATATACATATAACATATAACTGTTAAAAATATATAAATTTGTTGTATATTAAGAAAAAAACATTTACTTACGTTATGTGAAGTACTCAATATGAACTAATTAAATCGGTCATTTTTAATAATTGTGACGTCACATGGCGGCACAAAAGATACCAAATAAATACAAAAAATAATGAAAATAATTTTTACCTAAATTTACACCCAGTTTGTATATTATTATTTTATATATAATTATAACAATTATATATTTAATTAATTATAAGCATTGTGGATTGTGGACACATTAAGTTAGGTAAAAAGCGATCAAATTAGTGTTAAAATTTATTTGTGAAGGTATACAGGTGATGACTTTTAATTATTTTTTTTTCTTGAAAAATACGTTCGACCGCAAAAAAATAATTTGAAATTCGTGTTCAATATACTCGAAAATAGGGGGCAATCAAAATTTGATAGTTTATGCTAAGTAAATAAGTACCCTAGTAAGTTAAATTAAAGTCATTTTTTATATGTTATCTGTGATTTGTATTTGCGACGTCACACGGCTATATCCACCCCATCCCCATACAAAAGCATAAATAAATAAGTAGGTATTTAAAATGCTAGTAAAAAACATGTAAACATACCTTTTAGATAGAGGCGTATGAAGTAGAAAATAGAAATTATTAAAAAAAAAAACGAATCTTGCACAAATCACAAAATTGAATACGATATACCTACAGCAGTAAAGCACACCGAATTAAAATAAAAATATGTATTGGACTTTTTAGTAATAAAATAATGCGTGGCGTATTTTTAAATTAAAGGTATAAAAATTTGAAATCGAAAATAGGCTAGGTACCATGGAAAATTTGAAGACAGACAAATAGTGTGAAGCATTGCTCCTTCCTCACAGAAAACTATAATTTTGTATAAATAGCAAAAATTAAGAATAATGCATTTCCTAAATTACCACCTACCTGCCTACATGCTAGTAGATAATGACATACTGGAACTTTTATTTGAAAAAAGGATATAAAATATTAGGTAAACACTGTATGCACTGTATATATTTCAAGTATAAAGTAAACACATGAGTGAATCTCGATGAAGAAACTTTGTATAATGCATTCATGCTGAGATGCGAAACCAATATTTTCCATTTCAAAAAAGGTTAGCCATTATTAAAGTGTGAAAACTGTCCTTTGCTCTCTTGACGTAGCCTGTAATAAACAACGTATAAGTATTTGAATTTGATAAGTAATAATACAAACCTTTTTGACACTGCGGAGACAACTTTCTGGACAATGCAAAAGTGTGTATTCGAGTAGGTATACACATATTACTGGGTTCTGTCTGATGTCCAAGTCTATCAGTTTTCATTATTATCCATGTATATCGGTTTCCACTTTCAAATTTACACCGTTTAAAGGGAATAGCAACACGTAACAACTGGAAATTGATGGATCGGCCGTGGAATTATGATTTTTGATTAGATTTTATTCGTGCTGTCGGCCGACAGTTTAGGTTATGTCATGATAAATACGATGATCGTCTACAGGTGGTATAGGATGGGTGGGTAATGCAGTGCCCTTTATTATCGGTTACATTTGTGTCAAATAAAGGGTGTTTTGGCAAATTTGATTAGAGAATATTGGCGAGGGCCGTTTAAAAAGTAGTTTTGGGGCCCTCCGCTACGGTTCGAAGCCGCGCCCGCCCTTCGAAAAGATGTAACGGCGGCGTTAAAAAATATATTGCTGTCATAATTGTTGCAACAAATAAATATTGTAGAAGATATGTATTTTTGTAAGCTACAAATTATGAATTTTACAGACCGCCACAATGAACGAATTAATTCCAAACTTAACCTGCAGAAAGAATAAAAACTACGGTCAATGAAACAGAATAACTAACCACTAATATCAAAGTCTACATATTATAACAAACCTAACAAATAATTGGGATAAAAAATTTAAAAAAAGTTGCCTTCGTTGTGATTCGAACTCGCGATATCAGTATTATGACGTTTGAAATCCTAGGACTTTACCATTGCGCTAAACTTCCTGTTGTCACTTCATGCCGCAAAATCTGTTAAATATGTAAACTGAACGTGTTAACCTGAACAATTTATTTTTACGGATTTTCTAATTAGAAAAGCATTTCGCATTAGTATTTTGATAATCAGAAGTGTTTAGCAGTCGGTACTATCGATTCCGTTAGCAACATTTCTCATAGGAAAATAATGAAAATAACCTAGGTATTTGAAGTTTAATTATTTTGACAGTTTTCGTGGGAGGTGCTTGTCTCGTTAGTGCGATCTCACATCGGCGGATAAAATGAAAAAGAAGTTGAGACGGATGCGACTCGAGATTTTCGAAGACGAAATAGACGTAGAAGGAGTTGACGTACGGTCTCGAAAAAAATCTCAAAGGATTAGAGAAATGACGGAACTTTCGCATGAAACGATTCTCGAAGCCGTCAAAATTAGAAAAAAGTCTCGGGGGTCCCGCGAAAAGTTGGTATTTCGGCGGGTGTGACTGGACCATTAGGCGTGAGGACAAACGCCGGTGCTAGCAACATCTCTCTCGCCGAAGGGCGATCGACGAAAATTTTGCAGAGGTTTTTTGAAAAGGCGTTTAAATTGGGAAAACGCGTAAGAAAGGGGACGAAAATACCCCTACGCATTGGAGAAGGGCCGGGGGCGACCTCCGGTGGTACGCGGAGATCGTTCCGAGATCGCCCCTCGGAGGAGATAGCTTTGAAACTTCGTCGACTCGACGACAGAATTTAGAGCGAGACAGAATCGACGCGTTTTAATATATATGGGTATAGTAGCAATAATAAGTGGTAATACGTTTTATATAGTAAATATTGTTATGTTATATTGTTAACAGGTTATAATAAATGTTTGGTCAATATAATATGTATAACGTTATTTTAAAGGAGTTCTTTAGTTTATGATATTTACACTGATACTTCTTTAAAATACTTTTGTAGTAGCTACTTGTAATGGTGTGGTCTAAGTTTCAATGAAAACGGTTCATTCTACATAAACAACTTTGAATCCAGTGGTTTGTAAAGATTTCTGACAGGTCAATCTTTATTTAAAGTAATACTGATATGAAATTTACAAAGTAAGTATATTTAAACCTTTTTTTTACACTTTTCTACGGTGAAGGCTGTATTCGCTTGAAAACAGAGATTTGAAGGTTAATGAGTCAATTTAAACTAGAGGTAGACTGATCCTAAATAAAGTTTGATAAGAGAAATGTGTTAAATGAAGTGCCTAACAACAACAATAACAATATTGAAACCCGTGTTATACCTATAGTTCAAATGTTTTACCCATATGGTATACCCTTTTGGTCATATCTCTTAAAGATATAGGTACCCTTTTATCACTCACTGTACCTATCTGTGGAAATGATTCTATTAAAATCTACAAAATTCATGTAACAATTTACATGCGTACATGCGTTCAATTTAAAAAGAGGAGGTGGAGTGGAGGTTACATTGTGAATTTCATGTCGATTATTGTTTAAAAAAAAAATTGACCCGTCAAAAATTTTACAAAGAACTGTATTTTACAGTGCATGTGTAGAAGTTTCAGTGTATATACTATTATATGTATATACATCAAGTGAATTATCACAATAAAAATTCTTTATGGTGAAGTTAAAAAGATTATTTACATTAACATAAATAAAGTATTTGCTGTGAAGTTATAAAACTATTTATTGTAAATTTAAAAACATTCTTATCATATCTTATACTCTATACTACATTTCATCCATGACTTGGACATCTGGAATATATATTTAAGAACATGTTTGTTGCTGACATTCATAATTACCACAGATATTAAGAATCTTCCCATAAGAAGTATATTTTTTCTACAAAAAAATCTCTTCAAGAATTCATGTACTAGTTTTGTTTATTGGGAATTAATCGGCTAGATCAGGTTGCCTGCTCCTAAACACCTATGCATCTCCTAAACTTAAGTTAGGTAATAGGTATGTTATACATTAGAACTTTTTCCATAATTTTTCTTGTAGAATGGACTTAAACTATACACAATAAATTTTAATTTTCCTGACTAAATTGTAAGTCACTGATCCATGTATATCACTCTAGTAGGTATGTTAGATATAAAAATTACAAGATTTATAAAAACTTTCTAAAGAGCCGCTCTTCAAAAAGAGTAAAAGTAATTGGTGGAGCACAATAAAGTTCTAATGTTCCGTAGAAAGTTCCGCTTAGTATATTTGATAAACAGTACGAAATATTCTATGGAAGACATACGGAGTTTCAATTACATACTATCCTAGCATCTTTTATCTCCATAACGGATCATGTTCATCAGACATTTAATTACCTTGTCTACTGGATGTGGGAAGTACAGATAAGTATAGGTACTGCAAATAAAAAATCTAGTAAATCGTTGATGTCAATAAGAAATCCATATATAGGTACACATTTTTTTTAGTATATTTTTAATATTATTTATTGGCTTATTTAACTGTTTACATCTTTCCTTTATAGGAATTAAACCAAAAAGTTAACCAAGAGATAAATTATTAATGAAATTATCAATGTAACTGATAATTTCATTAATAATTTCTCTTAGTTAACTTTTTGGCTTAATTCCTATACAGGGTGCCCCAGTGTAAGCGTACAAAAATTTACCAGGGGGTCGACTAGACCAAAATAAGAATAAAATTCTGATAAAAAAAAATTCTCTGATGCACGCCTAATGAGTTACAGGGTGTTATTTTGAAAAAAAAAACAATTTTCCGCAATAATAATAATAAAAACCGTTTCGTAGATTTAGGTAATTTTTGGGTGACGTGTACATCTATTAAAGGTTATTAAAACGACATGGTGTTTGTTTAACTCTGACACCTGTGGTGGCCTAGGCCTACTCTTCCTTATGATTTTGTCTTTATAATTCTTGCATATCCTACTTTTTCGTGAATTGACTAAGTTTTCCTTAATCGGCTATAAAGGCTATCTAGCTATCTAGCTAGCTAAAGGCTATCGGCTATAAAAAAGGTGCTCTTGTTAAACAGTTCTAAAATCAAACTATTTTCGAGTAAATTGAGTGTAAAGTACCGACTACATTCCTTTTTGCAGAAAAATATATGCGAAGAAAGTCATAAGGAAGAGAAGGCCTAGGCCACCACAGGCGTCAGAGTTAAACAAACACCATGTAGTTTTAATGACTTATAATAGATGTACACGTCACCCAAAAATTACCTAACGGTTTTTAAGTTATTGAGGAAAATAGTTTTTTCCAAAATAACACCCTGTAACTCGTTAGGCATGCATCAGAGAAATTTTTTTACAAGAATTTTAATTCTTATTTTGGTCTGGTCCACCCCTTGGTAAATTCTTGTATGCTCACATTGGGACACCCGGTATAAAGAAAGATGTATGTAGGTATAGGTATAAAGTATACCATGTACGTAAAAGACTTAACATACAATAGATGTAAAATTGTCTACCTTCTGTTGATATAGAACTTGATACATACATGGTAACTTTAAGCGATCAATGTACTGATAACATAAAACTACGTATAGACAATTGACATCATGTCGATTGCAGAATATCTATATCAAAATACATATATCTCATCGATATACATTGTGGACGTACTGGTGACTTAAATAATCATATATTATGCTAATTACATACACATTATGTGCGCGTGTGGCGGACATTTGGTAGTACCGGCGACGAATTCATAACACGTTTGGTCTATAAAATTGAAAATCGCAGTAAAGCTCTTGATGTATCATATATGATACTCAGATGTAATTGTGTTTGCTGGGTATAGACTAAAACCCTATCTACCTGCTTGCCATCATTTAGTGATGTCAATATTGTAATGATTGGTTACTAAATAATTGTTACTTGCTAGTAATCGTAGTAATCGAGTACCTGTTCTGTAGAGTAATCGTTACACGATTACTTGCCTTATGCAATACCAATACACAAGACACTACCAGCGAGCCAGCGAGCAGGCAGATGCTACGATTACTACGATTCCCAATTCATTCGCATCCGTAGATAGCTTCAGTCTCGGTGTTGGTCGTCGGTAGTCGGTACCTACTCTCGCGCATTCTCGCATGATTTAGAATAAATATATTAAATATTTTTAAACTGTCATGCCATTTAGGGTACATACATTTAGGTAGGTAATTCGTATTCGTGTTGATACATTCATGTATATTATTGTGGCCGTGGCGATGGGTATAGTGGAGGTGTGGGTGGGCGGTAGGGTAAGTAATTGACTAATATTGTTGAGGTTGACTATTTTCATCTCTATTTAGGGTCAGCATATACCTACCTACTTCTTGGTTCAAATATTAGTTTAATATACGTTTGTAGTTTTAAAAATGCTAAATTGCTAGATGATGTGAAAATTTTTACTCGTCGTCCATATTTGTTTACAATTTCCAGCGCCCTGCGAATCGGTAATATGAATCGCCAATATCTATTCGCTGGAAATACTCTCCCGAAATCAAGGTCAGTAATCGTAATAAGTAACGAGTACAAAGTAACGATTACTTATTGTGAAAGTACCTAGTAATCGCGATTACACAAAAAGTAATCGGATTTGACATCACTACCATCGTTTGCCGGGGTGCTGCGACGAGTCGAGGTCCGGGTGGTGGGGGTAGATGCTGCCTGGGGCCTTATCCATATATATTAAAACGCGTCGATTCTGTCACCCTCTAAATTCCGTCGCCGAATCCGCAATGTTTCAAAGCTATCTCCTCCGTGGGGCGATCTCGGAACGATCCGAACAATGCGTAGGGGTATTTTCGTCCCGTTTAATACGCGTTTTCCCAATTTAATCGCCTTTTCAAAACACCTCTGCAAAATTTTCGTCGATCGCCGTTCGGCGAGAGAGATACGGCTAGCACCGGCGTTTGTCCTCGCGCCTAATGGACGCTTTTTCTAATTTTACGGCTTCGAGAACGGCTTCACGCGAAAGTTCCGTCCTTTCTCTAATCCTTTGAGATTTTTTCGAGATCGTACGTCGACTCTTTTTACGTCTATTTCGTCTTCGAAAATCTCGAGTAGCGTCCGTCTCAACTTCTTTCTCATTTTATCTACCGATGTAAGATTGCACTAACGAGACAAGCACCTCCCATGAAAACTGTCAAATTAATTAAACTTCAGATAGGTTATTTTCCTACGAGAAATATTGCTAACGGAATCAATGGTACTCACTGCCAAACACTTATGATTACCAAAATACTGAAGCAAAATGCTTTTCCAATTAGAAAATCGGTAAAAATTATTTTTTCAGATTGACACGTATAGTTTACATACTTAAATGTCTCAAGGTTAACAGGCGTGATAGCGCAACGGGAAAGTCTTATAAGATTATATAGCTGACATCGCGAATTCGAGTCACGTTGGAGGCAAACTTTTTTTTTTTACTTTTTAATTCCAATTATTTATTAGTATTAGTATTTAGTTATTCTGTTTCATTATCCGTAGCTTTTATTGTTTCTGCACGTAAAGTTTGGAATTAATTCGTTCATTAAGGCAGTCTGTTAAATTCGTCATTTTAGCTTACAAAAGTAAATATCTACAATATTTTTTGTCCCATTGATAAAATTGATAATAATGTTTTCTTAAAAATAAATTCTACTTTCAGTACTTAAAAAATTATGATGTTTTACCATCAAGAATAGAGTACCCTTACAATTCATCAAAATATTAAGAAAAATCGTTTAGTATAATTACGATAAATTTGAATCATTCCAGATACAAAATTTCTTTAATATGTATTTTCTTAAAAATAATATTATTTTAGATGCATTTGTCACCCGAAGGGTGACCCCAGGCCGCAGGCCTGGACCCCCGGTAGGGCTAGAAACGGGAACGAAAATCGCGACAGCGATTTTCTCCCATTTCTAGTTCTGTATTTATTTTTTGTAGACCGAATCGCTCGGTTCGGTAGACTATCGAACGGCGCAGTAGTCGAACATTCGGTTCGGTAGCGTACATTGTAATTCAGTATCGCTTATCGGGAACCATTCCGTTCGGTTTGATAGGAATCGAAGGGCGATCGGGAAAATTGCCGAACGCCATGCGATGTCGCCCGATTGCTATGCTCCCAACCAATCACAGTGCGTGTGTTTGTGTTTGACAGTTGACACCAGTATTTTTTGGTTGACTGCACGTATGACAAGAGGCCATATAGTGCCCAAGCTAATTGATTTTATAGTAAGGTAGGTAAGCTTACTTAAACCAATATATTATTTTGGTCTAAGAAACATTTGGAAACCAGTATTTCAGGGTGATTTAGGGCACCCACCACTTTGTCTAGGCATCTGCTCACAGTAGACTGACTTAGGGCCGGTTTTTCAATGCTTGGTTAACGCGGTTTAACTAGTAGTTAAGCTAGCTATATTTACCTCGAACATTTTATGAATAACTATTCACATTCTAAACTTGTAGTTACTCTAGGTTAAATTACGTTAACCAAGCATTGAAAAACCGGCCCTAAGTCTTAAACTAAAGTCACAGCCCACACCTTTCTGGAATGAGCCTTGCCCGAAGAAATTCAGAGCACATAATACCTGAGAAAAAAAGTAGGATAATTATTGGGACATTTGTTGCCTATAGATATAATGAAGGCTAGGGTGTAGATCATTGACAAAATATCACATTATGTTGTACTGGCATTTCCGTAGTTCTCTCAGGCTCATGCAAGAAGGGTCGAAGCTCTTCAATGAGTGCACGAACCAGATCTTTTGATAATCTATATCTACCCGTAAAAATACTAGTTAGAGGCAACTCTAAGATGCCTCTAACCCTTTCACATTACGGATTTGCTCCCGTCTTATCTGCTCCCTTTTGTGCCTTAGAATATATCTATTGCGTAGGACTCCAATAATATCCATGGCTGCAAAGCAGATTGAATCAATTCACCTTTCACTTAAAACACTACTTAATACTTAAACACTATAGAAAAACATAAAATAAAAGAAAAATACTGATTGAACTTCCAATGTCACGGGTCAACATAACCTCTAAAACCTTTATCGAAATCCAATTCGAAACCCACAGTGCCTCGGTCAGCGAACCGAGGCTTCGATTGAGTTACCGATCGGTCCGATGCTACGGAATAGCTTTCACGCTACCAAACCGAAAATGACGTCACAATTGAAGAAATCCTACCGAATCGAACGCTTCGCCACTTACAGAATAAGGCCCCTGAGGCTGACTGACGGCTGTCTATTTGAGGGGGTGGGGCCGTAACTACTGTTATCGAAAACAACTACTCCACGGGCAATATGCCCCGACTGGCATTGCATTACATCGGCATCTCCATAGGAGTCACCACATCGTTCATCAATGCCAAATACTAGACACTGACCGGTTTCGCGCTTATTTTGCGCTCATCAGAGTGGCATAGGTAGTGACTCGATAAATATATTGTCAATTTGACAATAATTGTCAGACAGATAGTAGCATAGACCCAAAGAGGGCACTACGGTGTGTTTCGGGGCATATTATCCGTGGAGTAGTTGTTTTCGGTATCTCCTTCAAATAAATAAGTAGGATTGTCTTCCTTAAAGACAATAGAGGTCACTGCTGTAATGGCACCTGCGGAAAATCAGGTCGGTATCTATCTGTCAATTTGACAATAATTGTCAGGCAGATAGTAGCACAGACCCAAAGAGGGCACTACGGTGTGTTTCTCACCACTACTAATATTTACGATGCCCATTAGGCAATCACGTCGCAACATCGTTCATCGTTCATATATACCTATATCACTCTGATGAGCGCAAAATAAGCGCGAAACCGGTCAGTGTCTGGTATTTGGTCTCGATGAACGATGTGGCGACTCCTATGGAGATGCCGATATAATACAATGCCAGTCCGGGCAAATTGTCCGTGGAATAGTTGTTTTCGGTATCTCCTTCAAATATACATGGGGGTATTTTAATGTAATTAAAAATCATTGCGGGTAAATTTATTTTATCTATTTTTAAAACATGTTTGGTTTTAACTTGTCTTAATATTGAATGGAGTGGGTATTTGCTTGTAAAGTAATGATGAGATTCTTTCATATGGGGTTTTAAGCTCTTGAAAAGTTCTATACGGTTAACAAATAGATAGCCTAATACCAAAATCGGCTAGATCATGTCGTCGCCTTAAGACCACAACTTAATTTAGCTAACGATGGTACCTAATACTAAAACACTAAAATAGAATACTAAAATAGAATAGAATGTGCCTCTTTGTATATCTATACTATATACAGGATGTCCCACGGTAACGAGGCATTAGACATATTTCAGAGACTAGTTCGATTTTAATTTTGAAAATTTGGGCAATAGTGTTTTCGGGCATGCCCTTCTCAACTAAAATAATAGCGTCCACTTAACGCTTCTGGTTATACCATAAGTTGATGTCATCTTCGTTATTTTAAATGGAACACCCTGTATATTATTGCAATTTTGGATTCTACGTCAATTTTTAGGTGAACTTTCATAAAGGTTTCCTATTCTTAAAGTTATCCGTTTTTAATATATTTAATTTTTTTAAAAAAAATTAAAAAAGCACTGCCTAATTGAAAAAGATGTGTATTTTACAATAATAAAGTTAGAGCGATAAAATTTATAGGGGATATAACTAAAACTCTAGCTTCCCTGCCATAATTTTAAAATGACTTAATTTCATACAGGGCGGTAGAAAGTTAATGCAGAATTTAGTCAACTTTAAACCATCTTAATTTTTTTTAAATAGAATGCCCTCCTGATGAACAATTTTATTCTCTTTCGAGTGATATAATGATTCCCTATACCTATCTCTTTTGATTTTTAGGGTATTTACTGTTTTTCGTGCAGTCAACAGATATCGCATAATTTCTTGTAAGGAAGATGACTGTGAAATTTTTAGTGGAACTTCAAAATAAGCACCTAATCTGTCACCAGATCATTGTTGTCAATTTAACACGTATAGTGATTGTTTATTTGAGTATTATTTATTGTTAAAGAATGGAAAAAGTTAACATTTATTCAAAAGCTGACATTCTAAATTTATTATTTATTCATGGAAAGTGTCACAAGTAATAAATAGGACTTGCAGGGTATCTAATGAGAGGTGCACACATTGACTACCAATCAGTAGGGATAAATTAAAAATAATTTTAATAAGATAACAGAATTAAACTCCATAATACGACTAATAATTATTTTCAGAAATCTAATTAATTTGCGCGAAGTGACCGCCATCTACTTGTAAACAGTTATGTATCCTTCTTGTTACCCCATCTGCAACCGCTCTGGATATTTGGGCAGCAGGTAAAGTTTCAAAGGCTTCTTTTATATGGGCAACTAGATTTTCTTTGGAATAAACTGGCCTTGGGTACACTTTCTCTTTTATTGCAACCCAGATATAAAAATTTGGTGATCAGATCTTGGAGATCTTGGTGGCCAATCCCAGGGTCCTAGACGTCTAATCCACCTGTCTTCAAACATTTTATTTAATTGGCGGTATACTTCGTTTCCACAATGAGGTGGAGCATCGTCTAGCTGATACAGCAGCTTCTTACTTGATCTAGGGGTAAATCATCTAAGAAATATGTTACAAGGATTCGCAAGATATGGAGGTATCTTTGTGTATTTAAATTGTACTCGTAAATAAAGTTCCTCAACTGATTGTCTTTAACTAAGCAAAATACGTTGACACTAAACTTGTGTTGAAAATTTCTTGCGTGGATGATATGTGGATTTTCTGATGCCCAAAAGTGTCGATTTTGTCTTTTAAAAATACCTTCGTTACTAAATGTTGACTCATCTGCCTAAATGATTTTTTGTAAACACTCTGGATCTGCTTGTGTTCGCGTTAAAATCATTTCTCAGAATTGGGTTTGTCTTTCAGCATCCCCGGGATGAACTGCAGGTATAAAATTGAATTTAAATGGCTGCTTTTCAAAATATTTTGGATGGAAATTTTTGAAATGCCTAAGTCCTGTTCACCAGCACGAACTGATGACTCAGGTTAAGCATGAAAATATGCCAAAACATTGACGATGTTACCTTCATTTAAAGTTACCGACTTTGGCAAAATTGTATGTGCAGAAATTCGACCATGTTCTAATTGATCTCTTAAAATTCTTCTTAAAATATGTCTACTCATTGGTTAATTTTTTCAAGTCTTAAATTACTTGTTTAAAATAAAAACGCGCAAGTTTTCTTTGATGTTGCTCAATATTTTGTTACTTGTTAAAAAAGAAAGCTGTGTTGTAAGAATAAAAGTAATGATGCCCAAAACAGTTTTTGTTTATTACTTGTTATTGACTTATGTAGTTTACGTATCCATTATAAAAATTCGACCCTGTATTTTTTTTAGAACTCAGTATTGCTACGCATAGATCTTCCAACTACATACATATGCGCTAAATTTGAATGTATTTAATAAAACGATTAAAAAAATATGGCGGCTCAAAAATGTTGCAAAAATTTGAAAATCCCCTGTATATCATTAACGGGGGGCTCCCAGGGGTACATATTGGAGTATTTTTGAATCAGCTCGATGCCTTCTATTTTCCGTTAGAGTTACTCTCGGAACACCCTGTATATAATATATTTACCTAGATTTCACGCTCATGTGCAGGAAAATAATCAGCTATGTTGTCAGATATCAAAAGAGGACTATGCAGTCAAATGTATAAATTAAACTTAAAAACTATCCTAATTTAATTTTTATTAAAAAAATTGCAAATACAGTAGTCACGTACTTTTATAATAATGCAATTTATAACATTTCTAAAAAGATTTTGGTGATAGTAGCATTCCCCGTTTCAAAACAAAATCAATAGGTATTTCGAAAACGCTATGGTAAAATTGAATGCAATGCTAACTGAGGATAAAACATCCTGTAGAATAAGTTACAAAAATATCAAATGTATCATATTTGTCCCAACCTTACTATAATTCAAATACCTATCGTTCGAGATACCTAAAGGTGGAGGAAATTCTACTGAAAGAACTTTCTGCGCGTCACAATTACTATTGCAGTTTGCTTATATTTGGTTAGATATGTACCTATATAATATACATAATAATACATACCCTTAATGATATATATTCTTACATTAGAGACATTAGGACATTAGGGATCATTAAGGGTATGTATTATTATGTATATTATATAGGTACATATCTAACCAAACATAAGGGTCTGTAAATAAAAAGCCTCAAAATGGGTATTTTCAGGCAAGAGTACCTATATATAGATTTTTTCTTTTTTAATTCTTAGATAAGGCGCGAATTTAAAAAAAAATATACCTATATCTACTTTTTTATTAATTTACCTAACCTACTAGGTACTAATAATTAACCCACTTATTAATAAATCATTCTAGCTAGAATTAAAACACCATTAAGGCAATAAAAAAATATTCAAAATGTCTATATTTTAACATTAGTGATATTATTATATGTGCGGAAAAAAGAAAAAAATATAAAAAGAAAAAAATATTTCGAGCTGGAACAATTTAATTACGAATGTAATAAACTATGAATGGAATAATTTTTGATATCTGGATATCTTTGTGTTTCAGCAAGGTAATTTTGTAGCTTTAGACTAGACAAGTTCTCCTAACCTCATCGTTCGTAGTTCCATAAATAAGTAATTATTATTAATTTAACCCGGTTATAATTTATAATAAGCAATTATTAATTATTTATGTAATGACAAAAACAATGTTAAAGTAAACGTTATATTACTTTATTTCTCTAGATACTTAGGTATGTGTAAGTGTCTAGTTATTTAATATATTGTTACAGTATTATTGCTCTAATGATGTTATAAGTATTATTATTACCTTTTTACATTCCTTTTGCGACCTTCCCTCTCTCAATTACTTAAGGTATCTACCTAGCTTATAATAAGCCAGGTCTTCACTTCACTGAACTTTTAGCATGCCTATTGTCAATTATTCCAATGTTTTAACTTAAATAAAAACACATAAAACACTGTTTAGTTTATACATCACAGTTTAGACAAAAATATAATTATTGATTTCGAAACCCATTCTCTACGAAAACTATTTTGTTTCTTGCTGCTACTTACTTTACTATTAAGTACAAATTAGTAACGGTTTACATTAATTTTGGTTTTAAATGAAACAAACGTAGGTACGTGTTAACAACGCCATTGTAGATTCACATCGACATAAAACGAAGGAAAACTAAAGTTACTGTTACTATCCTTTCACCTGATGTGTAAACCGTAAACCTCTGCTTGAGTAACGTAACACAAGTTGACTAAATTATTATGACCACTAACGCTGCCCAGCTAGAAATCTATTTTTAGCATCGACTTTCGGAAAAAGAAATTTTACTTTAATGTAGGTACCTACACGTTAAAATTTTGCGCTTTGTCTTTAAGTAAGTACCTATATACCTATAATTTTACATTAGAGAGTGGATATATAAAATTAATAGGTATTAGGTACACATTATTCCATTTCTCTACGTTTACCTATTTACTTTTTAATATTTCTTTAGTTTGAATTACATAGCTATAAGTTATTTACATCTAGTATTTAATAACAAAAAGTGTAGGAAAATATGTTAGCGATACATGAACTCATACACTATGAGTTTATAGGTAAACTTTCGTATTTCTTATTGGAATGATTTAGATAGGTACCTCATGATACCATACAGAAGTATTATAAAATATAAAGTCATGTGGCTGCTGAATACAGAAACGGAAACGAGAAACGAATGTTTACAGTGGACAGTAATTGTAAACAATTATAATAATTATTATCATATTCACATTAATGCTTGTATAGGTACTTCAAGATCATATGTAATACAATACAGTTTGTTTTCATCTTTGAAAGATGATACCTATAATATATCTCATTATTACTTCGTGGGCCGCAATTATTGCGCCTCGGTAACCACTTAGGTTTGTAACCCTAACCACTTGCGCTTGGCCCGTCACCCCTAACAAAAAATGATCCCGGCAGCCAAGCCGAACCGAACATCCTTGACTTCAGATATTTGCTTTGCAATGAATTAATGCTTAGAGTAAGTTATTACTAGTGGCTTGGTAAAAAGTATGACTTTTATTAGGAGATAACTTTCAATTTGGAAAATAATTTGTAAAAGATTAAAATACAATTAAATGTATCTAAATGTTACCGACAAAAATATTTTACTTCCAAATCACACTCACAAATTTAAATTCTGTGACAAAGTGATGGGGAAGTATGGTAATTATCGGAAAAAAAATTGTTTTCGCTTAATCGACCTAAAATGTCCAAAACGCGCAAAAAAAACATAATTTTAGCAAAAAAAATGTATGTATGCTATTGACTTTAAATTTGGTACACGGGTAGCTACCCGAACGGTTTGGATTTTTTTGAGCAAAATTGTTCAGTTGTAGGAAGTGAAAGGGAGTTAATTGGTTTTTTTTCGTAAAAAAATTGAGTAATATGTCATTTTAGGGGTTTTTGGTTATGGAAATTTTGATTTTACAACCCATTGAATATTTTAATATAATAGGAGGGGGAAGAGAGGGGGTGAAATTTTGTAAGATGATGTTTTATGTTTTTTAGATTTTTGGAGTAAATTAATCCAGTTTTACTATTTGTTTCACGCAAATAGGTTTTCAGACATCGAAAATCCATCAGTGTTTTTTTAGAGGAAGGGCGATGAAACTTAATATGTTGTGTCGTTTTCTAGGTATTTAGGGTATTTAGGTAAAATCAAAGTATCTGATTTTACCACTAATTTTTTGACATTACATACATTTAACTAAGAGACTTTTTTTAAAAAAGTTGAACAGTAACAGTGATGTGGAAAGTATTTATTAATTTTCAGCGATTTTTTAAATTATTGTAATGTAATTAATACAGTAATAATAAAAAGAACCATTTAATTTTTATACTTGTAAAACTTGTATACCATTTTTTAGTTTATCACTGCAATTATGTTTTTTTTTAAATTGTAGTAACTGTTTTTAAAACACAAAAGACACTAACAAGAAAAATGATACCTATAGCGCTATTTTTTTTTATTAATGATACCAATGAAAACATCTTACAAGGAACCAGGGTCTTATAAACACGGACTCTTATAAATGAGGACGAATAATAATAAGATAAGTGAGAAATTAACAAATACTGTTAACAGAAATGACAGATATTTCCGTTTTAAAATCAAGCTTTATATAATACAAACAAATTATGCTAATTAATAAAAAAACTAATACAAAAATCTTTAAACGATGGAAATATATGTTCTTCTGAGTTAATTACAATGCCATGCACATTTTTAAAATGAACTATAGTAGGTATTCCATTTTTCAAATCGCATCCATAATTGCACATTGGACATTTAAATAAATTAACAGTATCACTTGACTCCTGCAGATCATGAGGCATAGTTGAGGGCATCGTAATGTGTATTTTTATGCGAGAATTAAAATTCCATTTGTCATTAAAATTTATTTGACAATAATTGCAGGTGTACCTATATAATGAACAATCGGCTAGGTTCGGTTGCCGGGATCATTTGTTAAGGGTGACAGGCCAAGCGCAAGTACCCTAACCACCCTAAACCCACCTGGAAAACCTTATTAGTCATGAGTCAAGAGCACAGTCAAACATTAACTGATTTTACGCCCGGTATTATAAATGCTTTAGCTTAAAATACGGTTTTAACTCAAGAGAGTGTATTACCAACAAAATTTAAATGCTTGTTAGCCGTTAAAACTCCTTTAACTTAATTTTCCTACTGTTAAATTTTAAAGGAAGCTTTAAATCGTAAAATTTAACCTTTAAAAGTTAGACATATTTTGTTATGTATTAAGAACAGTTATAAAAAAAACTTGCATCTATAATGTTTATGTAAAGGAAGCAGAATTGTCAAGCGTTTTATCAGTTTTTAATGGGCAACTCTACAGTATGCCCACAATTGGTGATGCATGTATTGGGATCTCGGAAACTATAAAAGATAGAAAAACGGTCAAGGGGGACAGTTTTAGACAATTTTGTTTGTAATCGAATGCCGTTTTTTGAGACTTTATCTCTTTTGGTTTTTGAGATATTTTGAAAAAACTAAAATGATGCATTTTCGAAAATACCTTGTAATTTCTTTATTTAAAATAATTTTTAGATTCTGTAAAAACTTTCTTAGGGCAACTTTTTACGTAGAAAACGCCTGTGTCGTCCGATTTTATTTGCAACGTTTCGGTTTTTTGGAACCATCATCAACTTTGTTTTTTCATATGGGCGCCATATTGAATTTTTACGGTTTTGGAAAGCCTCTTTTCTTAGCTTTCTAATGATGTATCACAATTAGTAAAAAAACAGTTAGGTTATGGTTAAAAAATAAAAAATTAATATTTTGTTATAAATTTGGCAACGTCGCACAGTAAAACACTGAAATTCTAGGTCATATCAAATTTAATCTCTATCACAATAAAACATTAAAATATTTGTTGAAAGTTTTTACCATGTAACAAAAAATAAATTTACAAAAGCCGTAAGTTTGGATAAATACATTACTTAACTAATAGTTAATGCTTCCATACATTTTTGACATTTTTTTATTATGAATCTGAATTTCTGTTTATACATATGTATAATATACATATATATATGTATACAATAATTAAATGATTTTTAGGTGACAGGTGTTCTGAAAACTATTAGTTGATGTATTTATCCAAACTTACGGCTTTTGTAAATTTATTTTTTGTTACATGGTAAAAACTTTCAACAAATATTTTAATGTTTTATTGTGATAGAGATTAAATTTGATATGACCTAGAATTTCAGTGTTTTACTGTGCGACGTTGCCAAATTTATAACAAAATATTAATTTTTGATTTTTTAATCATAACCTAACTTTTTTTTACTAATTGTGATATATCTTTAAAAAGCTAAGAAAAGAGGCTTTCCAAAACCGTAAAAATCCAATATGGCGCCAATATGAAAAAACAAAGTTGATGATGGTTCCAAAAAACCGAAACGTTGCAAATAAAATCGGACGACACAGGCGTTTTCTACTTAAAAAGTTGCCCTAAGAAAGTATTTTCAGAATCTAAAAATTGTTTTAAATAAAGAAATTACAGGGTATTTTCGAAAATGCATCATTTTAGTTTTTTCAAAATACCTCAAAAACCAAACGAGATAAAATCGCAAAAAAACGGCATTCGATTACAAACAAAATTGTCTAAAACTTTCCCCCTTTGACCGTTTTTCTATCTCTTATAGTTTCCGAGATCCCAATACATGCATCACCAATTGTGGGCACACTGTATATTCAAGTTCAAGTGATTCATCTGACGAAGAACTTTTTTAACTATTTGAGTAAGTTGTGTAAGAAATAAAGTTATGAGAAACAAGAATTAATTAGTTTTAACATTTTAGATAACAGAAGGCAGCCAAATGTATTTAAAGAACGAAAAAGAAACTTCAGAAAGAAATATTTGTTTATCTCCAATACAGCAACTCCTTTTGACATTACGTTTTTTTGTAAGTGGATGCATGCTTACTTCTACTGGAGATTTTATGGATGTCACAAAAGCAACACCGAGTCGTACTGTACGAAGGGTGTCAGAAGCTATTACTGGGTTGCGACCCATGTTCATAAAATTTCCTGAAAGTGCAGAAGAAATAGGTAAGACACACTCATTTAGGATTCTACAAAATTAGCAAGTTTCTGAAAGTTGTAGGAACAATCGATTACACACCAAAATTAAACGCCAGGTACTACCTACCTATACGTTTTTTATTATTTTTTTATAATTTTAACGTTCGCTTTTTTTAAGGCGATGTAGATGCTGAAGTATCTATTTAGAAATAGAAAAGGTTATTTTTCTTATAATGTCCAAGCATACGAAAGTGTAAAAGGGCCAATAACTTTATTTTATTTCGAAATACCAAAATTTTCACTTCAAAGTGAGAAGTGACTATTCAAAGTGGCAATTGTCACTCGAACTGACAATGGTCATTTCAAACTAACAATTATTGTCAATTCAAAGTGGCAATTGTCTCTTTGAACTGACAATTGTCACTTCGAAGTGACAATTAGGTATAATGTAGGATACTCATTTAGTAAGTACCTACGTAGAATCGTAAATATTAATGATATTTTATTGTCCATAAATATTAGTGGAGTGTTATAAATACAACTTTTTCTGAAGTAAGTAAGTACAAGTATTGTAGTAAGTACGGGTGTGAAGATATCTACATCCACAGATTTCGGTAGGACTATAATCGCTAAAGTCGTGGTCACAAGATAAATCCTTGAAATAACGAAAATATCACTCAACCATCAACTGTTTAATTTCAGGGTGGTTATAAATAATAAAATCAAGTAATTGGTTAGTATCACATCACTTATCAGGAACCAGGTGGTAAGATGGGGATGAATTGAAAAAACGAGGTTAAAATTGTATAAAAAAAATAATAGCAAGTCCAAATGAAGATGTAGAGTTTTTATTCCACCACAGATCGATAGAGAATTAAAAAGTACATAGGCTAGTAGCTTTGGATTTATTTTTCAGGCCGTCCCAGGGGGTGAAAAGGGGTTAAAATTGAATAAAAAAATAAAAGCAAGCTCAAATGAAGATGTAGAGTTTTTATTTCACCACAGATCGATAGAGAATTAAAAAGTACATAGGCTAGTACCTTTGGATGTATTTGTCAGGCCGTCCAAGGGGGTGAAAAGGGGTTAAAATTGAATAAAAAAATAAAAGCAAGCCTAAATGAAGATGTAGAGTTTTTATTCCACCACAGATCGATAGAGAATCAAAAAATACATTAGCCAGTACCATTGGCTTTATTTGTCAGGCCGTGTAAGGGGATGAAAAGGGGTTAAAATTGAATAAAAAAATAATTGCAAGTCCAAATGAAGATGTAGAGTTTTTATTTCACCACAGCTCGATAGAGAATTAAAACATAGATTGGCCAGTACCATTGGCTTTATTTGTCAGGCCGTCTAAGGGGATGAAAAGGGGTTAAAACAGTTTAAAAATAATACCAAGTCCAAATGAAGCTGTAGAGTTTTTATTTTACCACAGATCGATAGAGAATTGAAAAATACATAGGCTAGTACCATTGGCTTTATTTGTCAGGCCGTCTAAGGGGATGAAAAGGGGTTAAAATTGTATAAAAAATTACTAGCGAGTCCAAATGAAGATGTAGAGTTTTTATTCCACCACAGATCGATAGAGAATTAAAAAATACATTGGCCAGTACCATTGGCTTTATTTGTCAGGCCGTCCAATAAGGTGAAAAGGGGTTCAAATTGAATAAAAAAATAATAGCAAGTCCAAATGAAGATGTAGAGTTTTTATTCCACCGCAGCTCGATAGAGAATCAAAAAATACATTGGCCAGTACCATTGGCTTTATTTGTCAGGCCATCCAAGGGGATGAAAAGAGGTTCAAATTGAATAAAAAAATAATAGCAAGTCCAAATGAAGATGTAGAGTTTTTATTCCACCACAGATCGATAGAGAATTAAAAAATACATTGGCCAGTACCATTGGCTTTATTTGTCAGACCGTCCAAGGGGGTGAAAAGGGGTTCAAATTGAATTAAAAAAATTATGGCAAGTCCAAATGAAGATGTAGAGTTTTTATTCCACCACAGATCGATATAGAAATAAAAAATACATTGGCCAGTACCATTGTCTTTATTTGTCAGGCCGTCCAAGAAGGTGAAAAGGGGTTCAAATTGAATAAAAAAATAATAGCAAGTCCAAATGAAGCTGTAGAGATTTTATTCCACCGCAGATCGATATACAATCAAAAAATACATTGGCCAGTACCATTGGCTTTATTTGTCAGGCCGTCCAAGGAGGTGAAAGGGGGTTCAAATTGAATAAAAAATTAATAGCAATGGTAAAGCCAATGGTACTGGCCAATGTATTTTTTGATTCTCTATCGATCTGCGGTGGAATAAAAACTCTACATCTTCCTTTGGACCTGCTATTATTTTTTTTATTCAATTTGAACCCCTTTTCATCTTCTTGGACGGCCTGACAAATAAAGCCAATCGTACTGGCCAATATATTTTTTGATTCTCTATCGATCTGTGGTGGAATAAAAACTGTACATCTTCATTTGGACTTGCTATTATTTTTTTATACAATTTTAACCTCTTTTTTTCAATTCATCCCCATCTTACAACCTGGTTCCTGATAAGTGATGTGATACTAACCAGTTACTTAATTTTATTATTTATAACCACCCTGAAATTAAACAGTTGATGGTTGAGTGATATTTTCGTTATTTCAAGAATTTATTTTGTGACCACGACTTTATCGATTATAGTCCTACCGAAATCTGTGGATGTGGATATCTTCACACCCGTGAAGTAAGTTGTCTAAGCAGTTTAACAGTTTAATCATCCACAAATAGGTAGGTACCTAAATGGAAGCATATAACCACATATAAACCACATAATCGCCACAAGAATTTTCAAAAAAGTGTTTTTCTACGCTCTAAAATTATATGGGAATGCTTAATTTAGAGTTTCATATACTAATGTTGTAGACAAGAATGGAAAATGTACCTATGAATAGGTATTAAGGAATAGTAGTAAAATGTGTTTCAGCTAATATTGTCAATGACACTAGACTATTATTTTCGATTGGGATTTCAGGGTATTTTTGTAATTTCGCCAGTGCCGCGGCGATAGCTCAGTCTGATAGCTGCTGGGTGGTAGCTTGTGACTAACAGAATAGTATATCGCGGCGTGAGTTATAATCTCGCCAGGGGAGAAAAGTAGAGTCTCAAGACAGAGAATGACCATTCGAGGTGCGCATGCGTGAAATCTATACTTGTTTCTGTTGAGTTAAGGTTTTGACTTTTGACTCGGTTTGACGGTTTCGGTTTAATTTGTCTAGGGCATAGATAAAATATATGTCTAGGGCTTTTGACTTGACTGACTGCAGCCAATAAAACTACTGTGCAATAAAAGGCAAGGGCAGTAAATTATAATAATTTATATTCTTTGGTATTATCACGAGTATAAAGATATATAATCTTGTATTTTGGATAAAAAAGGCTGCTATTATTTTAAGTACGTATTCTTCTTGAATAGACTATAAATTCATTTGTTTTTTACGTGTGTGAAGTTGTCCACGAATTTCCAGCCACGAATTCTGACGTAGAGATGTTTTCATTCGAAATAGATCATGCATTTATGCCGAGGGTGGCCACTTCATTGGATCGAGTTTCTTAGTGGTCGGTCCGCTTACCGTGTTGCCACATCTACCATTACAACTCAGTTTCTACCAATTTTAGAGTTGAAGATCAGTTTGGATTATGAGAAACTCTTTAAATAAAAATAATTTGTGTAGTGTGTACACATTTATAAAATAATTTACACACAGCTAATTGTATCTTCAGTCATTGGCTTGAAAATATATATATTCATGTATACAGAATTACACGGAGCAGCACTGTTATTATTATTTTTTTATTTATGATAAAGGTTTAAAAAATTATATATAACTCGCTTTGGCATTGCGATCATGGCTTGAAAATTTATGAAGAAGTGTACAATAGTACTATATATACAGCCATTGGCACATAATTTCATGGTCTGCCGTAGGAGCACAGTTGCTATTTTTTTATTTACGATAAGTGTTTTACAAACTTATATATAACTCGCTTTGGCATTGCGATCACGGCTTGAAAATTTATAGAGAAGTGTACAATAGTACTATATATCCCGCCATGGGCACATAATTTCATGATCTGCCGTAGGAGCAGAGTTATTATTTTTTTTTAGTTACGACAAGTGGTTTACAAAATTATATATAACTCGCTTTGGCATGGCGATCACGGCTTCAAAATATATAGAGATGTGTGCAATAGTACTATATATACAGCCATGGGCACATAATTGCATGATCTGCCGTAGGAGCACAGTTATAATTTTTTTTATTTACGATAAGTGTTTACAAAATTAAATATAACTCGCTTTGGCATTGCGATCACGGCTTGAAAATTTATAGAAATGTGTGCAATAGCACTATATATACAGCCATGGTCACATAATTACATGGTCTGCCGTAGGAGCAGAGTTATTATTTTTTTTAGTTACGACAAGTGGTTTACAAAATTATATATAACTCGCTTTGGCATTGCGATCACGGCTTCAAAATTTATGGAGAAGTGTACAATAGTACTATATATCCAGCCATGTGCACATAATTTCATGATCTGTCGTAGGAGCAGAGTTATTTTTTTTTATTTACGACAAGTGGTTTACAAAATTATATATAACTCGCTTTGGCATTGCGATCACGCCTTGAAAATTTATGGAGAAGTGTACAATAGTACTATATATCCCGCCATGGGCACATAATTTCATGATCTGCCGTAGGAGCAGAGTTATTATTTTTTTTTAGTTACGACAAGTGGTTTACAAAATTATATATAACTCGCTTTGGCATGGCGATCACGGCTTCAAAATATATAGAGATGTGTGCAATAGTACTATATATACAGCCATGGGCACATAATTGCATGATCTGCCGTAGGAGCACAGTTATAATTTTTTTTATTTACGATAAGTGTTTTACAAAATTAAATATAACTCGCTTTGGCATTGCGATCACGGCTTCAAAATATATAGAGATGTGTGCAATAGTACTATATATACAGCCATGGGCACATAATTGCATGGTCTGCCGTAGGAGCACAGTTATAATTTTTCTTATAAAGATAAGGCCTTTTCAACCAGTTTTTTTACATTTATTAGAACTTATAGGAGCACCTACTGCTCTTGACTGTATTGTAAATTGTAATTTATACATATTTTTATGTAAAATAATTTTTCTATGTATATTACAGAAACCCCAAAGTTATGAAAATATAAGTAATATATCCCACTCCTGATTTGGAGCTGTAAGTGGGGCCCGAAGTTTCTATCTTCAGTTTTATCATGAAGCAAAGATAAGTGCAAGTAATTATAGCTGTTATAAGAATTTATTTTCAGATTGTATTAAGTGGCACTTTATTATTAATAAAGTATCCTTTAAGGACTTTTATTGAAGGATTGAAAACCTGTTGTAAATGCAATCAAATTTGTTGTAAGGTTTTTTAATAATCCGCGGACTATTTATTGTTATTATTATTATTTTTAATTATTCCTATGACGAATAAGTTGCAGATAGATTATTCCCATTTTGTTATTTAGGTGCATGCCTCAAAAATTCGAGACTAAAGTCAGTTCTTGACGCTCAGTTGTTTTCAGATATACAAACTAAAACACCGTGTTATGTTTTTTGCAAGAACTTAAAGGCGTTCATGGCCTACTCCGAGAGATTTTGAGAAATGGTTTTATAATCAGTTTGTAGACTTTTTGTCGCCTTTAATAATCTTCTTGAATCATTCAACTAACACAACTGATTTCAAAGTCATAGTGTTTTAAGTGACTACCTATGATTCAACAAGGTGTTAATATTAATATTTACAAAGTACGCTTTGAAGTTTTGACAGTACAAGAATAGAAGTTTCTCTTCTGTTCATAATAAGAGCGTCATTCTTGCAATAATATGCAAACTGTCTCCACAAAGACGCCGCATTTTTAGTAATCTGAATCTGAATTGTTTCACAGTATTAACGAACGACTCTATACATAATTTGAAACTAAAACTTTATTCAGATTTAATATTACATTAAAATGATTGCAATTTATTGATTGTTACGACAGATCTCATGATCTGTCGTAGGAGCAGAGTTATTTTTTTTTATTTACGACAAGTGGTTTACAAAATTATATATAACTCGCTTTGGCATTGCGATCACGCCTTGAAAATTTATGGAGAAGTCTACAATATATATACAGCGATGGGCACATAATTACATGGTCTGCCGTAGGAGCAGCGTTATTATTTTTTTAGTTGCCACAAAGTGGTTTACAAAATTATATATAACTCGCTTTGGCATTGCGATCACGGCTTGAAAATTTATAGAAATGTGTGCAATAGTACTATATATACAGCCATCGTCACATAATTACATGGTCTGCCGTAGGAGCAGTTATTATTTTTTTTAATTACGACAAGTGTTTTACAAAATTACATATAACTCGCTTTGGCATTGCGATCACGGCTTGAAAATTTATAGAGATGTGTGCAATAGTACTATATATACAGCCATGGGCACATAATTGCATGGTCTGCCGTAGGAGCAGCGTTATTATTTTTTTTAGTTGCGACAAAGTGGTTTACAAAATTATATATAACTCGCTTTGGCATTGCGGTCACGGCTTGAAAATTTATAGACATGTGTGCAATAGTACTATATATACAGCCATGGTCACATAATTACATGGTCTGCCGTAGGAGCAGAGTTATTATTTTTTTTAGTTACGACAAGTGGTTTACAAAATTATATATAGCTCGCTTTGGCATTGCGATCACGGCTTCAAAATATATAGAGATGTGTGCAATAGTACTATATATACAGCCATGGGCACATAATTGCATGGTCTGCCGTAGGAGCACAGTTATAATTTTTTTTATTTACGATAAGTGTTTCACAAAATTAAATATAACTCGCTTTGGCATTGCGATCACGGCTTGAAAATTTATAGAAATGTGTGCAATAGAACTATATATACAGCCATGGTCACATAATTACATGGTCTGCCGTAGGAGCAGAGTTATTTTTTTTATTTACGACAAGTGGTTTACAAAATTATATATAACTCGCTTTGGCATTGCGATCACGCCTTGAAAATTTATGGAGAAGTCTACAATAGTACTATATATACAGCCATGGGCACATAATTACATGGTCTGCCGTAGGAGCAGCGTTATTATATTTTTAGTTGCGACAAAGTGGTTTACAAAATTATATATAACTCGCTTTGGCATTGCGATCACGGCTTGAAAATTTATAGAAATGTGTGCAATAGTACTATATATACAGCCATCGTCACATAATTACATGGTCTGCCGTAGGAGCAGTTATTATTTTTTTTAATTACGACAAGTGTTTTACAAAATTAAATATAACTCGCTTTGGCATTGCGATCACGGCTTGAAAATACTACTAGTACTATATATACAGCCATAGGCACATAATTTCATGGTTTGGCGTGGGAGCATAGTTATTATTTTTTTTATTTACGGTAAGTGTTTTACAAAATTATATATAACTCGCTTTGACATTGCGATCACGGCTTGAAAATTCATAGAGATGTGTGCAATAGTACTATATATACAGCCATGGGCACATAATTGCATGGTCTGCCGTAGGAGCAGCGTTATTATTTTTTTTAGTTGCGACAAAGTGGTTTACAAAATTATATATAACTCGCTTTGGCATTGCGATCACGGCTTGAAAATTTATAGAGATGTGTGCAATAGTACTATATATACAGCCATGGTCACATAATTACATGGTCTGCCGTAGGAGCAGAGTTATTATTTTTTTTATTTACGACAAGTGGTTTACAAAATTATATATAGCTCGCTTTGGCATTGCGATCACGGCTTCAAAATATATAGAGATATGTGCAATAGTAATATATATACAGCCATGGGCACATAATTGCATGGTCTGCCGTAGGAGCACAGTTATATTTTTTTTATTTACGATAAGTGTTTTACAAAATTAAATATAACTCGCTTTGGCATTGCGATCACGGCTTGAAAATTTATAGAAATGTGTGCAATAGCACTATATATACAGCCATGGTAACATAATTACATGGTCTGCCGTAGGAGCAGAGTTATTATTTTTTTTAGTTACGACAAGTGGTTTACAAAATTATATATAACTCGCTTTGGCATTGCGATCACGCCTTGATAATTTATGGAGAAGTCTACAATAGTACTATATATACAGCAATGGGCACATAATTACATGGTCGGCCGTAGGAGCAGCGTTATTATTTTTTTAGTTGCGACAAAGTGGTTTACAAAATTATATATAACTCGCTTTGGCATTGCGATCACGGCTTGAAAATTTATAGAAATGTGTGCAATAGTACTATATATACAGCCATCGTCGCATAATTACATGGTCTGCCGTAGGAGCAGTTATTATTTTTTTTTAATTACGACAAGTGTTTTACAAAATTAAATATAACTCGCTTTGGCATTGCGATCACGGCTTGAAAATTTATAGAGATGTGTGCAATAGTACTATATATACAGCCATGGGCACATAATTGCATGGTCTGCCGTAGGAGCAGCGTTATTATTTTTTTTTAGTTGCGACAAAGTGGTTTACAAAATTATATATAACTGGCTTTGGCATTGCGATCACGGCTTGAAAATTTATAGAGATGTGTGCAATGGTACTATATATACAGCCATGGTCACATAATTACATGGTCTGCCGTAAAAGCAGAGTTATTATTTTTTTTAGTTACGACAAGTGGTTTACAAAATTATATATAGCTCGCTTTGGCATTGCGATCACGGCTTGAAAATTTATAGAGAATTTTACAATAGTATTTCATTTTCAGCCAGGTGTACACAACTTCACTATCTGCCGTAGGAGCACCTCCATCTCTTTTATATTTCGGATAAGTGTCTTAGAAAATTTGTAAAACAATTATCATAAATTAAAATAAATAACTGTGCTTCTCTGGCAGACTGTGAAATTTTGTACCCATGGCTGTATAGATAGTACTATTGTAAACTTCTCCACGAATTTTCGTGCCGTGATCACAATGCTAAAGAGAGATATATATTTGTGTAAACCACTTAAGTAAAATAAATGAAAAGAAAATAATATTCCCTTCTGCTGCAGACCGTGAAGTTCTGTAACCATGGCTGTATATACGGTGCTATTGAACATATCTCCCTAAATTTTCAAGCCACGATCTCAATGTCAAACCGCGGTATATATAATTCCCTTAAACAATTATTGGAAATATAAAAAAGATGGAAGTGCCGCAGACAGTGAAATTCTGTACACCTGGCTGTTTATGTAGCACTGTTGTACACTTCTCCATAAATTTTCAAGCTGTGATCGCAATGCCAAAGCGAATTATAGATTCTTTTATAAAACAATTGGAGCTAATTGAAAACGTAGGAGCTCCGCTCCTTCGGGAGACCGCGAAATTCTGTACCCATAGCTTTATGTGTACTACTATTGTAGACTTCTCCATAAATTTTCAAGCCGTGATCGCAATGCCAAAGCGAGTTATATATAATTCTGTAAACCACTTGTCGCAACTAAAAAAAATAATAACTGTGCTCCTATGGCAGACCATGAAATTATGTGCCCATGGCTGTATGTATAGTACTATTGTACAGTTATCTATAAATTTTCAAGCCGTGATCGTAGTGCCAAAGCGAGTTATATAAAATTTTGTAAACCACTTATCGTAAATAAAAAAAAATTATAACTGTGCTCCTAAGGCAGACCATGCAATTATGTGCCCACCGCTGTATATATAGTACTATTGTACACTTGTCCATAAATTTTGAAGCCGTGATCGCAATGCCAAAGCGAGTTATCTATAATTTTGTAAACCACTTGTCGTAAATAAAAAAAATAATAACTGTGCTCCTACGGTAGACCATGCAATTATGTGCCCATAGCTGTATATATAGTACTATTGCACACATTTCTATAAATTTTCTAGCCGTGATCGCCATGCCAAAGCGAGTTATATATAATTTTGTAAACCACTTGTCGTAACTAAAAAAAATAATAACTCTGCTCCTACGGCAGATCATGAAATTATGTTCCCATGGCGGGATATATAGTACTATTATACACTTCTCTATAAATTTTCAAGCCGTGATCGCAATGCCAAAGCGAGTTATACATAATTTTGTAAAATACTTATCGTAAATAAAAAAAAATAACAACTGTGCTCCTACGGCAGACCATGAAATTATGTGCCAATGGCTGTATATATAGTACTATTGTACTCTTCTCCATAAATTTTCAAGCCATGATCGCAATGCCAAAGCCAGTTATATATAATTTTTTAAACCTTTATCATAAATAAAAAAAAATAATAACAGTGCTGCTCCGTGTAATTCTGTATACATGAATATATATATTTTCAAGCCAATGACTGAAGATACAATTAGCTGTGTATAAAGTATTTTATAAATATGAACACACTACACAAATTATTTTTATTTAAAGAGTTTCTCATAATCCAAACTGATCTTCAACAGTAGAGAAGTATAGACGTTTGAACCCCTCCTCTGACCTTGGGCGCGGAGGTGCGGTGACCTTGAACCGTATGACCTTGAACGCGGCCGATTCGACGTCGGGTGACCTTTAGCTGACCTTGGCCTTGACTCGTGTGACCTTGAACGCTACCGATTCGACGTTGGGTGACCTTGAGATGACCTCGAAAAAGGTTGGTGGGTAACCATGACCTTGAACGAGGTCGATGGGTGATCTTGACCTTGAATGATGTCGTTCTCGACTCTCTTTGCGTGACCTTGAACAAGCTTTGTGGATATCGCCCTTGACCATGGGACCGAT
The DNA here is from genome assembly GCA_963924545.1 of Pogonocherus hispidulus. NCBI lineage: Eukaryota > Metazoa > Arthropoda > Insecta > Coleoptera > Cerambycidae > Pogonocherus > Pogonocherus hispidulus. The sequence continues at coordinate 24,522,465 of OZ004698.1, read as the reverse complement.
GTGTAAATCTGTGAGTATGAGTTGGGGGAGGGTCTGATGTGACGTAGTGGCTGTATGATTATAAAATAGATGAGGGTAGCCAAACAAAATTATAGTTAGTTTAAATCTCCTACAGCTAAGTGAGCATAGTGTTGTGATCTCAACTGTTTTAAGTGAGGGTTATTTATATTATATATATTGAAAGTTTTCACTATATAATTTGTTCATTTAGAAATGGCAGTCTCAAATGCTGATTTATCAAAACTTAATGAGCTTATCGGTAAAGATGTTCCGTTTATAGAACAAAAACCAATTAAATCGCTAACCGTAGATAAGCCATATATAATAAAAGAAATACTTGCAGTTGATGCGCGATTTGGAAAGTCGCTAATTGCAGTTGTTTTATTTGATGAAAGTGCTGTGCTTACATTTAAATCCTTTTTACCGAAACGAGTCGGGGAACTATTACAGTCGAATATTGTTGATGCAATAAACTCATCAAACGATAAATATATGCTAACATATTTAGGACAGAGTCGTCCAATCTTTGGCGGTGCAAAATCTAGGCCCTTAATAACATTGAACCACATTGAGTGATTCTCAGACAGCAGTTAAAATGTATAGTATTCATATTTTTGTAGCATTAACTAATTAATAAGTAGTATATAGTGAAATAATCATAAATTCATAATACTTAATTCATTGGGGTTACTCATTTGCTCATTTTCCTATGGTAGATAAAACATAACTATTTTTAAAATTAAATTGCATCTATCTCATCCGTGTAAGTAGCTAATTAAAATATACTTATAATTTTTCTTTATTTGAATATTTAATTTCCAGATAAGCAGCAAATATGTGGATGCAATATTCAGCTCAAGGGTGGCCAAAAGCAGAGAACATCGATTCAGCTATTGAAAGGTTATCTTCCCAATTATACGACTTAAGTATGGATGCCCTGCACGCCTCCAACTATGATCTAGATTATTGTTGGGATGCCGGTGAAAGTCGTCGTCTTATAGAGGATTCTACTAGGTACGGCATGGGTGTAAATATATGTAAAAGATATTGCTGTGGCCTTTCAAGTTTAGATGTATTTTGTGAAGAGATGGTCTGTATAAATTTGAAACATTTTCTATATGAAATTGAGGAGTTTTTACCTAAAGAAGTTATTGAGAAATATCAGCTAAAACAATCTGGTGATGGGGAAGATAGTGAAGATATAGATGAAGATGACTAGCTACATTAATAAGTGAATATACATGTGATGCCATTTTCAATGTAAATTTATGTTTCAAGAAATATATTTTTATGTATTGTATACGTTGGTTTTATTTAGCTTGTTGATGATTTCAAACAAAGAATAAATAAAAGACATACCGATAAGGTTGCATGTATTTTATTAACGACCTGGTTACATAATACATCTAAAACAGTGTATATTTTTACAAGTTTCATTAAAAGCAATATTATTTAACATTTAAAAAATTTCATTGTGAAAATAATGCAGTAAGCAATCTCTAAACATACAACATATTAAACTATATCAGCTTTGTCAATCCAAGAGTTGTGATCCTCCGAAAATCCCAGCCATTTCACAAATACTCTGTTGTTCCTTTTCTTTAGGATCTTCTCCACAAGATATACCTCGGAGTATTTAGTTTTTTGTAATTCCAGCTCATAAAAACACCCCTTAATTGGTCGAGAAAACATATCTTCAAGCAGGTAAGTTGTGGGATTTGTTATGTTTATTTTCACTACTTTAAAAAGTTCTGTTGAGAAGTTGGGTGTAAATCCTTTGTCAAATACTCCCTTATATTTACTTATTCGAACTATATCTCCAATTCGAAATTTGGGCTTTAATGCAATTTTTATATGATTATACATATTTAAACGTGATGTTGGCGTAACATCAACAGGCTTCATACCAATTGTTCGATGTACTCGGTTGTTGTAACCTTTTGTAATGTTAGGTAAAATATCCAGCCATTTGTATTTACCTCGAACTGAAAATTCTTTATATAATAAACTTTTTAAGGTGCGTATTACACGCTCCACTATTGCAGCTTTCTTTACACTATATGTTGAATAATGATTGATGTTGTGTTGCCTAACTAATGCGGAGAAATATCTATTGTAGAACTCAGTACCATTGTCACTTTGTAAATTAACAGGGAAGTAATTAGATTCTTGAAAAACGCTTTTCATAGCTTGCATCACTTCTTTACCGGTTTTGCTTTTTACAGGCCTCGTCCACACAAACTTGGAGTAACAGTCAATGGCCACTAGAATATAACGATGACCTCTATTATCATCAGCATCGGGTTGCATTTCAGCCAAATCAATCTGCCATAAATCACCATAACCTTTAATCACGGTTCTTCTTCTACGAAAATTTCTACGTGCTGATCGATGCAACTCATTAACAACCTGTAATTTCACATTACTAGCCATCATATCTTTACTTATTTTGAAATTTATCTGGTGCTATTATTGTCATTCAAAAGTATTACATGTGTACTCCATGTGTGTGTGCTTCTACATTAGTGTGTCTCACTTTGCTAATGTTGCAACATTTAAAGCATTATAATTATGATTTAGCCGTAATTAATAAACATTTTTCATCAACATAATCTTTCAGCTCTGCAAGGGATTGTCTAATATTTTTTATAGCCTTACTAAGTTTAACCAACTCATTCGTTTTCTCAAAGAAAACCACATTAACACCATCATTATATTTTTTTATATAATTATAGAGAAAATCACGAGTTATAGCATCTGCACCAACCGCGGGTTCTGCAATATTCTTTAAATGCTTATTCTGAATATCGATATCACCACCCTTAGTACGTTTGAAGCCCAGAGATGAGAGTTTTTTATTAACATATTGTCTCAATTTGATAATTTCACTATTATTTTGTTTTATGGCAGCACTATGTGTTTCTATCTCACTCGTCTTCTCATTCAAAACCTTGTTAGCTTCATCACTATATTTCTTTATATAATTATATAAAAAATCGCATGATACGGCATCCCCATCATCAATGGGATTTGCAATATTCGTTAAACGTCTATTCTGAATATCGAAATGCATGCGCTGGTGAGCTGAAAGCCAACACCCGGCGGTCCGCGTAGAATAATTGACTTGTTAGGACCTGTCCTTCTACGGCCAAACTTATCAATGGTGTTCTTTACACTAGCCATTTCTGATTACATATGACTCGATTTAGGTGTGTCAAAGTATATTATAGCTATTATTGACTACATATGGTCTTATTTTCTAATACACTATTTTCTCTTCCCTTAGTTCTTGAATCAGATTTAGTATCTCATTATCAACATTGTTGTTACCAGCCATTTTTGAACTCCACAGCAGACGGAGGCGGGCTACTAATTCCTGGGGCTTGTTCCAGTAGACGTAATCCACAGATCTATTGTTGTATAATTTCTGGGTAGGTATATTTGACACCCCTAAACCTTTTTTGGGCGGACCTCGTTAATACTGCAGTAGATACTAGTGATTTTAAAATGAGATGGAATTTTTTTTCTTTGCTATTGTTCAGGCCATTATTCATATTATAATTTTTATATGGTGCCCTTGTAATTTTTAATATATTCCCATACATTCGACCATCACTGTGGTATTAACTTCTTCATCATTATCCAGTATGGGGGGATATTTCAGAAATATTCTATCGTACAACTCGGAACTACCCGGATTTTCTCCAAGTTTCTTATTACCACGCCATAGGACAATATCCCCATTGAAAAAACGTATTTCGGCATTACCAATGTTTAGTTTACCTGTAGCAGCATCTACACGTTGCATCACAACACCATATGTTGTATCATATTTAGCACTACCAGACTTTAGATTTTCTATGTGCTTTTTAACCATATGATGTATTTCTTTCGGACTATCAATAAAAGAAGTTTCTGAACCAGGTGTGTTCTTTTGTATGATCTTATAACATCCTGCTTCTCACGTATTACATCATCAAATATAAAAACAGAATCCGGTTTTGCCTCGGAGGGCTCAACTATTTGTGCATTATTACTGAATGTATAAAATCCCAATCGATCAATCGGTGCTGAAACATTATATAAGTACTCATACTTTGGTTGATTTAGCGATTTTGAATAAAGGTATACATTTGCAAAACACATTCCGAGGGGGTGGGTAAGCAGAGATAGCATTACATTTGTCTTGCCACAGTTTGAAGGTCCAATTATGATACCGCGAACAGTTGATGGTAATAGTGGTCCATGTCGCTTCTTAGCCCCATCCAATCGGCACCCAACCTTTGCATCTAAATTATCTATGGGAAAACTTTGTTTCTGTTTTACTATACGCATCGTACCACAGCTGAAGACTATATAAGCTGCAATATGTTTTACAATCACTATTTAAATGTTATCCACCGAGCGATGCACAAGTAAAAGACGTTTAGTAAAGATAGGTGGAGGGGTAGTTAATTCCCTAATAAATAAACTTCCATTTGAATTACATCTACCATCATTTCAATATTGTGGTCCAGGCACTAAACTACATAAAAGATTTAGCACGAGGTGATCCTGGCATAAACAAATTAGATATTGCATGCAAGCATCACGATATTGCATATGATCAAAACCCAACTAATCTAGCAGCTCGGCACAAGGCAGATTATCAACTTGGGAGAGAGTTAGATTATCGACTGCATGGGAGAGAGTTAGATCTAAAGACGCAAGCATTGGAGAAAAGGCGGCTGCTTGGCTAGTTACAACAATAATGAAGGGAAAGCAGCGTTTTGGCATGGGTTGCACATCTAAAAAATCCCATGCTCGAAAGAGAAAAAAACATAAAAAAGAAGAAAAATTATAAAAAGAACAATAGAAAAATAGCTTTTGGCTCCGGAATAGTTCATAAGGTGCGCAAAACGCTGCGGAAAGCGGGTGGTCGACAAATTGCCGTAAAAGACACAAAGAAAGCAGCAAAAATTGCATTGCACGGCAACACTTGAGGGCAGCCGGTGGAAAACGTAATATTCGCACACCTCGCATAATACCAATACCCAAAGTTGGTGGAATTCTTCCTTTAATACCTATTTTTGCCGGATTGTCTGCGTTGGGCAGAATAGCTGGATCTACTGCAGGCATAGCCAAAGCCGTAAATGATGCAAAGGTGGGCAGAGAGGAATTAGCAGAGACAAATCGTCATAATAGAAAAATGGAGGGAATTGCTGTAGGAAAAACAGGCAAAGGGCTATATTTGAAATCATATCGCAAAGGATTGGGTCTTTATCTTAAACCACAGAATTCAAAAAACTATTAAACACCCTACCACGGAGAGCTCTTACGGACATCGATCTTACATATTATGCTAAGAAGATGGCAATACCTTATTTTCGGGGTGTTTTTATGCGTGATGGTCTACCTAGCTCTGGCCCACGCCGCAATGAATCCGCCATAATAAATTTGGACAGTATAGAGGGTCCTGGAACCCATTGGGTGGCATATAAAAAACGGGGTGCTTTAGTCACATATTTTGACAGTTTTGGAGATTTGCCGCCTCCTACAGAATTGATTGGATACATGCGCAAGAGTTTAAAATCTGCTGATAAAATCTATTATAATTATAAGAGACAACAAAATTTCGATACAGTGTGGTGCGGTCACTTGTGTCTAAAGTATCTCTCCCTAAAGTGAAATAAAACTCTGTGGTGACGGATGCAATGGATCGAGACAGCATTAAACGAATGGGTCACTCGCTACTCGCATACTCTAGAGTACGTAGTTTGCTCAAGATGACCAAACAACAACTTTCAAACATGCCTAAAGAGGTAATGATCGGCTGTGCAGCACATGAAATTGCATTAGTGTGGGATAAGTTACCCAAACTTCTCCAGACTGATATTGATATATTAAAATATCAATACTGCCAATTTGCTTGTTAGACCAGAAAAACGGCAGTTTATCGATAACATCACTCTACGGATATTGGACGACAGCGGTCATTTAATTAACTTTCGTGGCGAAAAAATTATTGTGAAGCTAGAATTGAAGAAATTGACGTAATATCGACATCAGACTAAAATGGGCTTCTGTTATAACCACACTAGACTGCCCACATTATGCATTAGTTGTAATAAAAACAAGACCCGTTGCGATAATCGAGTCATTCCACGTAAGGGTGTTAAACAGTTAAGACGACATAGACTGTCAACTAAGGATCGTACATTTCTCCGATCTATTGGATTAAAGCTCCGAAATTGATAGCAATAAAATGGTGTCCACTGCAACCAGCGAGAAACTTCAACTTTTTGGCGAACCTCTTCTGGATAATTCGTTGATTAGTCTACACGAGCATACATGCAAGCCATATGGTTCCCCGCAGTTTAAAAATTCAGACGAGGTCCACATCTGCATAAATTTTCAAGATTTGATTCTGGATATTGCTGACAGCTACATATTCATAGAGGGAAAATTTACACCTAGTGATGCCACTAAAAAATGTTACTTATCCAATAATGCATTGGCATTTCTATTCGAAGAAATGCGTCTTGAAATGGGAGGAGAAAAGGTTGCAGAAATTTGTAAGCCTGATGTTACTACTACAATGAAGTCCATGGTATCATTTTCTGAATCACATGCAAAAACTCTGCTGACGTCAGGCTGGGGGCTAACAGAACATAAACAAGATATTTTAGACCATGGTAGCAACATATTCAGTGGGAGGTTATCTCTAAAATATCTATTTGGCTTTGCCGAAGATAATTTTAAAGGACTAATGAACGCTAAACAGGAGCTTGTTTTAATAATAGCCCGCTCATTTAAAGATTCATACATTGGTGACGTTGATGCCACACTGGAAATTAACAAAATCGAGTGGAAAATAAGGCACATCGTACCTGACGATCGACAAAAGCTAAAACTTTACGACAGGATTAGGAAAAGCCATAATACAAAAATTGAGATAGCCTACCGTATGTGGGATTTATATGAATTGCCTAGCCTACGTAATACAACCTCTGACATATGGGCAATTAAAACAACATCCAGTATGGAAAGGCCTCGCTACATAATTATTGGCTTTCAAAATAATACACGCTCAGATAATCGAACGAAAGATGCCACCAAATTTGTACATGCTGATATTAATAATATTCGACTATTTCTAAATAGTGAAGTTTATCCATACCAGCGCTGGAATTTGGAATTTGACAAGAAGCTAGATACGCCAGCATATTTTGCATATGAAAATTTTCAGCGTAGCTATTATGGTAAAGACATGGCTGAACCAATGATGGATCTTGGGGAGTTTAGAAAAAACCCCCTGTTTGTTTTGGACTGCTCTCGTCAGCCAGAAGCGCTGAAATCATCGACGGTTGACGTAAAAATCGAATTCGAAACTCGAAAAACAAAATTTCCCGAACAAATGAGGGTCTATGCCCTAATTATCCACGACGCAATGTTAAGTTACAACGCTCTAGGTAGTCCAGTTCAGACAGGCTTTATTAGCTCCATGTAAAACGTTTATTATATTATCATAAATGAGTGAAATTAGTGTTACATCATTTTTATAGTAATTATTATGTTTTAATTTACTTAATTAAATATTGTACATTTATAAGTGTATTTAATTAGTACTTTATAATTATTTGCTAATGTATCAGCAACTATATAATGACTATATGATATATATTATGTATGGTAATCAAAAACTATGTAATAAAGAATGATGACACCCAAGAATTATTATATGCTAGATATACCTGTCAACTTGAAACAAATATTTGCATATATTTTACTTAGAAGCACTTCTGTTCAGAATTGTGCTAATGGATATAGATACATTTGAATTTGACATAGTTAAAAACACTTCTTTTGGGGTGCTCTGATGATATAAAATTCAATATGGTAGACAATGTTTTAAATAAAAACTTTTTTTTAAAAGATAAATATAATATAAAAAACACATTCATACACAGAAATATTACAAAATCCCATTATATTTGATTATTATCTGGAAGGTTATGCACATACTTTTAAGCAACTAACCCCCAGTCTACATTCGGATAAATATACATTTGGATAAAAAATATATAGTATATATTTAAATAAAAAAATAGTTTTCATATAAAAATAAATTTGAAATAATGTATATATTATTTATGCATGTGGACACGTTGCTTTTATTAAACTTCACTCTCCACTCTTGCATTGTGATGCTCGCATCTCCTATAAAATTGACGCTGCTACTATCGATGTTGGTACCTTGCTTTTATTAAATACCATTCTCCATTTTTGCACCTCGACGTTCACACACCAGCATCTCCTGTTATGTTGCAGTCTGTTGATAAAGAAATAGCCCACGTTTTCGCACAACTCCCGACCGGATCTGCATCCTGGACACAAATTATTCCAGCAATTCGAAAAGAATAAATTACATCTTAAACATCTCTGTCTTAATGGGGTATCCACCATGCATGAACGGCACACAGATCGAGAAATCCCAAAATTGTTATGATTTTCCATAGGTTTGCGACACTTTTGACATTTCAACACCCCATCACTGGTTTCATGGCGAGCCTCCGGAATTTCCCTAGCTGCGATTGGTACCGGATTCTCCAGCTGACACCGTCGACATAACCCCGTACAGAGATTGAAATATTCTCTATGCCACGAGGCGTAACAATTATGACATACTACGGTTGTCCCGAAATGAAATGGATATGTGCTGATTTTTGGCTTGTTTTCCCATTCTTTTGGAAAAGGCATGTCTTAATACAATAAATGCAGGATGACAACTGAAGACCCTCTTTTACTCCTATAATTTAAAGACATATTTGCCTGACCTAGACCTTGACAGTGAGAACCTTGACCATGTCTTTTTTGGCTATAGTACAATACCCCACCATTCGTGGCACCCTTGAGAACAAATCTGACCATGACTGTGAGAACATAAGTTTTTTGGTTATAGTGCAATGCCTGACCTTGACCACTGATGTCCTTGACAACAAATAATACAGCTTTGCAGTTTAAGCTCTGCTATTGACCCTGACTAGTACAATACCTAACCTTGTCAGATCTGGCCATGACCGTGAACAATGTTTGGCCTTGTCTCCACTAGAGCTTTGCTCTACTAGTACAGACAGCCTCTATAAAAGAGGAGACCGCATAGAATAGTTAGTTTACTTCCCTCCATATAAAGTGTAACAATGGCAGGTCAACGTGGCGCAGATTTTAAGTTTTTGCGTCGGCTAGCTAATCGTGACGCTGCTGAACCACCAGACTCTGATGATGAGTCAGATCAAGGCTTCGGCGACGAAGTTGCAGATGAACAAGAAGAGACAGCGTATTGTGAAAAGTACCTGTCAACTGAAGATCTTGGCAAATCTGAACAGTTGTGGTGCAATACCACATCGTTTGTGGTGGTCTACAGGGTCCCGGAGGATGGTACCCAGAACGAGAGGATTCAACTCTGCGAAAGATGTTTCGTTTCTTATAAACTTGCAGTGGGAGTTGCAAGTCATAAACACATTGACATCCACACAACAACAACACTGCAACAGACCTTACCAAACGAGTACTGTGCAAGTTGTAAGAGTGGGCTGGTGATGTTAAAACCCGTCCAGGTTTGTTGTGTTTGTAACTCCTCTGAAAAAAAAAATAGGAAAGTTGAATAAAAACAACATAGATAGTTTAGTTTTAGTAGTTTAGTACAGACAATCTAATAAAATAGTGCAGTTTACTTTTAAGATATATATTGTGCATATAGTGAAACATTGACTTGACTTTGGGAATAATATTGCTTTGTTTGTGCAATAGACCCTATCAATAAAATACCAGTGGTTGGGGTAGCATTGTGTATATATACTCACAACTCCTCAGAGCATCTCCACAGTATCACGCCATGGCAGATGTACAAGACAGCTGTATAAGTTCTAGTAGTGATTGTGGGCCTGAGATGCAGCCGGTAGAATCTCCAGGTACTCCTGCCGCAGAAGACGTCACATCTTCCACCGACTTTAGGCGTGAAACACCACCCTGGTCATTAGATGGTCACATGGTAGAGGTATTATATAATGGGGTTGGTCCTGCAGATCGAAGCGAGCGGCGAATGCTTTACTGGGACAGTGAAAGCTCCTCGAACGAAGAAGATCACCCAGACCAGAGCGATCGATGGCAGCATTCGCCCATGTTTACGTCCGATGATGATTCGAGTGCAACCTGGTGGACTCCATCACCACCTTCATCAGATGACATGGGGAGGTCAGGATCTAATTCACCATCTGGTTGGTCGATTGAGACTGTGCCAAACGAAGAGCCAGACCAGCTTGTGGAACCAGAGGATTCAACGGCAGAGCTGGAATATGAGTGAATGTTTTTAAATGTAATTGTATATATTAACCGTTATTTTTGTACATTTATTTCTGCATGTCAGTTTTTATATTATATCGTATTGAAACCATTTAAAATTATCTTTTATTTAAAACACCTCATATTGAATCTCATATTCTCAAAGCATCCCAAAAAAAAAAAAAAAATTTTTAACTTGACTACATTTGTGGCATAAAGCAGTACCTATTGCACCAACGAATATATCAAGTACGATTTAAAATGAATATTACATATCTATAATTTTTGGATGCATTTTTAAGCTTCAAATTATTAAAAATAACCTACCTTGTACAACTAAAAATTAAAGTGGGTGCAATTTAAATCCAGCCAGTTTCCTACAGCAGGTTTCTAGCGAGCCTGGGGGTGAATTTCCCATGTTAAAATAGGACGAAAGCCCAAATAATTGGTCCTAATCATAAAAAATCTCTATCAAAAAACGTATGATGCAAATTGAATAATGAATTGCAAAACAACGAGGCCATATTGTAATTTAAAAGATTCGTCTATGAAACTACAAGATATATGTACTTACTTGGCCATATAATAGGTAATTAATCCTGTTTAATAACAAAAATTATCAATTAAACTATTCGGAGAGACATATCCTTATCAATTTAAGTAGCCATTTTGGGTAGTGACGTGACCATGATCTATTAGATTATTAGATGTATTCAATTGCCAGATACCATAGATACATTAGTGCAATATACATATTGCAATAGATTACGTGTTTTAATTGTAAATATTATGTGTAATGTAACAACAGCGGTATGTCCCTGACTTGACTTGATTTGACTTGACCTTGGGAATAGGGAATATAACAAAACACTATTTATTTTCATGGAGTTCCATGACTGGGGATGATAGAATATGCCCATAACAGGTTATGGTGGAACAGGTATGGTGGAACAGGTATTTGGAGCTGGTATGCAATTGGAACAATTGCAATAGATTAATGTAATAAGAATTGCATTAGATTAGTTGTAAACATGTGTAATTTTTATTGTTACAACATAACAAATCTAGTTTTTATATATATATATATTCATATTTTATTGTAAAGAAACACCTTTTGTGTATTGTATATATTGCCATATTTAGCTTGTAACACTTAACTGTTATGTTTTAGGTATATATCTGTTTATGCCATAAAACAGAGATAGAGATATATCTATAGAAATATATATCAGAATACTCACAACAAAACTTATATCTGTACAAAATAGCTGGTCCAATAAATCACACTCATTATTTTATGTTTTAGAAATATCTTTTTTATTGCTATATTAGCCACCTGACAACTGAAACAGAAAATAAATAAAAGACATATTGGTAGGATTACATGTGTTTTATTAATGATCTGAAATAGGTATATCTAAAACAAAGTGTATATTTTTTACAAGCTTAATTAAACAAACTGGTAGGTATTATTTACCATTTATAAAATGTCATTATGAAAAATTTGCAATCTCTAAACCTACAGCATATTAAACCACCAGCTTTAAGTAAATTAATACATAGCCTAAGTAAATGTAAATACAAATAAATGTTACAACTAATAACTTTTTGGATTTGTTCCCTTATTTCTAAAATTAATACTTAACTAACAAAATGCATGTAAATAAATCTTAAAGCTACAAATTACAATTGAAAAATTAATAAATCTACGATAAATTAAAATACATATACCTACATACAAATTAAGAAATATCTATATACCTATAAAAATAAAAGTGGCAAAAAAATCAAATTAAAAAATATCTGGATACCTATATATAAAAATAAAATAGCAAAAAATCTTTCATTCATCATTAGACATCGCCGCCTCTGCCCCCCGAATGACCTCTTCCGCGCAGCGTATGCTAGTATTGGCTTGGTCACGTAAAGCGGCATCGTTTTTACAAGCCGCGGAATTTTCAGCATGTTCGCTCTTATAGGATCCATACACGTTGATAAAATTTTTAATTAAACACGCATGGTCCTTATGAACGTAAATCTCCGATTCTGAATCAGAATCCACTGTCACGATGGTGGATTTCTGATTCAGAATCGAACTACTCCGGTCTATTGGCGATGTTGTATTTGCCGAAGTTACGATCGATGACACCAGCGCCTTTGAAGCCGGCCATTTTGCACACCCGCCATCTATTCTTGGAGTTGCAAGATTTTGCACTTCAAGACAGGTTGGGGTGGGCAAAACAGCTGGCTTCGTGAGCAACCCCCTTAAAATGGCCCCATCGCCCATAATTTGCACTTTTGCAGATGCCCCTTTCGATGTTTTTATGGGACGACGGGCCCTATTTTTAAATTTCCCCGATTTTATTACACGACGTTTTATGGAGCGGCGTGCTTTATATTTTGGCCTCACCGATCGCGACTTCACATTGAGTACCGGAGTAGAAATCACATGCTGTTGGTTTGTAATGTCGGTGATGGTGAGACACTGCGGCTGACACTCTATTTTATTAGATATACCGACGTCGACTTCACCGCTGATTGCAGTCGACGCGGGTATATCTGATATCTGGGTACCATGCAACAAGTCAGTGGCGTCGGGGTGAACTTTACCGAAGTCCTGACTCATCGCATGTAACACAGGGATGTCTTCTGTAGCAGTCGCAGTTGTACATGGAGAATTGCCATATCCATGGTAGGCAAGCTGTATGCCCATTAGGTCGTCGATATCGGCAAGTGTGACCCCATCTGCATTGGCCACACATGCACTCGGAACCCCATAATCCACATAATTAGATGCGTGGAGTTCTCTCCGAGGTGGTGAAATGTTTTCATAATACCCTACAAATTATGGCACCTCGGGGGGCTGTTTGTCGGCGATATCAATGTCCCGAGTCTTCAGACATGTCCGACGACGCCTTATAATTGGTAAGAAAGGTCATTACCGTGAGCTGCGTCGCCGGATCAATTAAAACTTGCCTACCATGGTTATGACAATCGTTGTTCTCACCGTCTCTTACCATTTTTACACTGTATAAACAATAACTGAGAAACAACACTGTGACGCTCTTTTCTCGAGGGCGGCAATTTGTGACACTCTCTTAATTCGGTTTCGGATTTATCCTCGGGTTTTTGCCATCGGGCGCCACACATCCATGGGTTTCACGTGGTGAATGGTCCACGCGGACTCTACTCGCTTATGAGTAGAGGGTAGGTAACTACAGTGGAGAAGGTGTACACGTATACTTGCCAGAGGGTCAAACGTTTCTCAAATCTATGTAATAAAAGTCGGTTTCGGAAGTTACTACAAGATTTATTAAAATAAAATTAAATAGCTAAGCAGCGACATAGCAGGCAGACAGCAAAATAATAAAGTATCAAAAGTAGCAAATCAGCAAAATAGACAAACGGTAATAAGCAACAATATTATATACATATAGGCAATGTATTAAACCCAGGTTATTAGCAGTAGTGCATTATTCAAGCATTAAAGCGGCAGTAAAGTTTCAATCACAGTTTAAGAGAAGAAGCGGTGCAAATATTAAACAAGTTATTTTACAATAAATAAATCAGACGGCTTTGTAGGGATTCGGAATAAAGGAACGGGTTGTAGAAGTCTTCCTGAGGGTCGAACACACACTACAGGTTATTCATCAACTCTTATATAACGGGTTTGGGACGGGTATAGCTGTAGAAGTCTTTCCTGAGGGTCGAACACGCTCTACAGGTTTATTCATCAGCTTTTACCTAAGGTTCGGGGTATATATAGCTGTAGAAATCTTTCTTGAGGGTCGAACAAGCTCTACAGGTTTATTCATCAGCTTATATATAGGGTTCGGGATAGATATGGCTATAGAAATCTGTCCTGAGGGTCGAACACACACTACAGGTTATTCATTAGCTCGTATCTAAGGGTGCAATATATATATAGCTGTAGAATTCTTTCCTGAGGGTCGAACACACACTACAGGTTTATTCATCAGCTTATATATAGGGTTCGGGATAGGTACAGCTATAGAAATCTGCCCTGAGGGTCGAACACACACTACAGGTTATTCATTAGCTTTTACCTAAGGGAATCGGACAGGAGGTCTACCTATTAGAACTTACTCTAATTGATAATCGGTGATAATTATATTTCGGTCGGTGTTTCGGAGATTGAGCAGGTACTTGTCTCTTCGGAGACCGGTAAAATACTGCCTTTTCAACGAAAATCGGCCGGTCTTTTATAGTCCTCGGCCGCTGGCTCGACCAATCCGAACGGCGGATTCCGCTTCATGACTAAATATGGTCTCAAATTTTATTAAATTTGCGGAATGCTTACTTGAAATTAATTTATAATATCGGCAAATGATTAATATGAATCTAATGTGTAATTAGAAAATATTTTAATCAGATTTAGTAACGTACTTTGACTTTTATGCCTTACTGCATCAACCTGCATTTAAATATCGGTTCTTAACAAAATAACATATTTAAATACTTATCATTAACAAAACTATATACAGGGTATAACGGAAATCATATCTTTAATAATTAAACAATATTAAATTCAATATAACTTAATTTAATTTAAGTTAATTCGGTAACAATAGACAAATACGGTATAGTAATACATCAAACATGTCTCAGATATATTCCCCTTAGTAAATTAAACAAGTCAGGTAAATATTTATTGCCGGAAAGTGCATTAAACCTAAATAAACAAATTAATTGTCATAACATGATTATACGGAGAGCTATGTATTCCAAACTTTGTCATAAAATACCTTAATAGATATATTACATTATGACTTTATCAAATTCCAAGTAGCGGTTGCATAAGTATTTTTAAATAGCACATGAATCAAATATTATCCAGTTCCAATGCATTAAATAAATATTTTAGGTTACCTACAACACGAAAATATTCATGTATTTCGCTAGGAACAAAAACTGCGGGCGGCGTAAAAACAACGTTTGGAATTTCTTGAATCTCGGCCGGTTTCCATCGAATAAATGTATATTGTTTATAGTCTTATCTATTAACAAATGTACTATAATAATAAAACTATACTGGAAAACGTTAATGCATTACTTGGATATGAATTGTTCATAAAAATATTTATACACTTATATACGGTGTGTTCAAAATAAAACGGGTCATATTTAATTCTTGTTTAAATTACTACGGGCTAAAAAGTAACTTCGTTACAACACAAAACTGAAAAATGCCACACAAAAAAAACGGCTGAGCACGAGAGCACTTTAAACTACCCCCGGAGGTTGTGGAGACGAAAAGAATTGGCGTCGCTTGGCTTGAGCTAACTTAGCCTTTCCTGTCTTTTCACCCTCTGCTCTTATTGGCTGTAACTTGGCGTTGGTACCCCCCTCAGACGACTTTCGCTCCAACAGCAGCCCTATATCTTTCTGACCTCGTCTCACATGTTGAAGGTCGCTATCTGTACCTAACTTATTGTTGATCTTGAAGTGAAGGTCGCTGAATTGTTATAGAAATACGATTGTATGGGGAATATGAAATGATGACATATTTGACTTTCGTCCTTGCATTCCTATAACCTGCTGGCCTCGTTTCACATGTTGAAGGTCGCTGGCTTGTTGATCTTGAATTGAAGGCTGATTATAGAAATACGATTACATGGGGAATATGAGATGATAACATATTAAATCATGTTATATTTATTTGAATCCATCATTTACAAAATTATTACATTAGTATGGGAGCATCGTATATATGCAGATATACCTAGTACTATACTCTAGTAGGTACTTTATATTACAATCATACAATGTCTGGGCCACCTTAAACTTCAACTAATATATATGATTTTAGAGCATCGTCTTATAAAAATTATTACATTAGTATGGGACCTATATCTGTAGAATTACAATCATACAATGTGTGTGATCAACCTTAAACTTCAACTAATATATATATGATTTTAGAGCGTCGTCTTATATAAAATAAAATCTTTTCAGTTATTAGTAATAAGTACACTATTTATTTCATTGCATAATTTACATCGAATTTCCCCAAAATGATGAGATTTGCTAATTAAAAGTTTACTACCTTTGCGTTATAAAACGCTATGGTTTTAGTTTATATTTTATTGTATTATAGTAGGGTTATGGCAGTGGATATTATTTTAAAAAATTAACAATATTATGTAATTGAAGACATGGGAGTTGCGTCATCTTCCACTGAAACGACTAGCTGTCGCCCTCTCTCTGTCTCTCTGCATCTATGTACGGGATACCAACAAAACAGATTGGCAACTTGATGTTCAGAGATTCAACCTAGGGGGCGCCTTAATAATTCTCATTACAGCGCTATATTTCATAGAATACTTTACACATATGATTTTAAACATATTATTTATTTGAATCCATCATTTACAACATTATTACATACAATATGTAAGTGAAGACATGTGAGTTGCATCATCTTCCACTGGAACGGCTAGCTGTCGCCCTCTCTCTGTCTCTCTGCATCTATGCACGGGATACCAACAAAACAGATTGGCAACTTGATGTTCAGAGATTCAACCTAGGGGGCGCCTTAATAATTCTCATTACAGCGCTATATTTCATAGAATATTTTACACATATGATTTTAAACATATTATTTATTTGAATCCATCATTTACAACATTATTACATACAATATGTAAGTGAAGACGTGGGAGTTGCGTCATCTTCCACTGGAACGGCTAGCTGTCGCCCTCTCTCTGTCTCTCTGCATCTATGCACGGGATACCAACAAAACAGATTGGCAACTTGATGTTCAGAGATTCAACCTAGAGGGCGCCTTAATAATTCTCATTACAACACTATATTTCATAGAATATTTTACACATATGATTTTAAACACATTATTTATTTGAATCCATCATTTACAACATTATTACATTAGTATGGGATACAGTATATATACAGATACTGTACTTTACTCTAGCGCTTTACATTACAAGTTCTTACATAAAATAAAATATTTTCAATTATTACTATGTACAAAAATGAATTTCCCAGAACTACGAGATTTGCTAATTAAAAGTTTACTGCCTTTGCGTTAAATTTCATAGAAGATTTTGTGACTCAAGTTCGGCTATTGCTAAAATTAATGCCTCCAAATTTTCATTTCGCTCATGTCGCTCATTCACAACATCACCCGCAACCTGTACGCTATCTATCGCCGACATAAGCCATTCCACATTTTGCTCAGGCTCGGTTTGAAAAAATACAATGTCCGAATGCCCCCATGGTAGAGTCTTTGTTGTATTGGGGATGACAAAACGTTTATCGTCGTAACACGACAACGCAACCTTATTTTTCATCTCCGTATACATAGTATGTAGGTAACTTCGAAAAGTATTCATTTTTCGAACTATTGAACCCCCATGTTCTACGATTTGCTTGTAGTCATCTTTTGATAGCTCTTTTGTAATAACGGATTTCTTTACACCTTTCGCCTTTTTCAGTTCATTTGCCACAGATTGTATATAGTAAGCCTTGGCCCCTGTACCATAGAAACTAATTATCGGGTCGGTCGGAAATTCATCCTTCATATTGCCTAAAATTGATACACCCTTGGGAACATTAAAGCTATTTCCCTCTTTGTAATTCGATGTGTCGAAGTGTTCGGGGTTTTCATTTATAAAGTCATAAATATTATCACAAAACACCTTTAAGACCAAAGAATCTGTGTCACTGTACAGCAGAGAGGCCCTCTGACCAAATTTACGTTTTAATACGTCATAGAAAAAACTGTACAACACCGTTTTGGATAATTCCAAAACAGTAAACCCTACGTATGTGGGCTTGTTGTAAACAGCCTTCAGTTTTCCCATTTCAATCGGTACAAAATCTTCAGAGAAAACTGTACATTTTTTAAAATTAGGTCTAGCTATTAATGCATTCGCATCCACAGCTCTTCTAATACTTTCCCAGTGTGTTGCCAATTTGATCACTTTCCTATTATCGACATTTTCCATTGTCTTGCCGAAAACAGCATTATTCATTAATTTAAATAGGTCTTCTTCAAACTTACTCGCGGCATTATTTCGCATCTTGGTATTCAGATCGATATATGTTTTTAACCAAGGCGATTGATTAAATTTAAGAGCCCTATGTATTTTTGTCACAATTAGGCCATTCTCTATAGCCTGTTTAAGATTTCTATAATGAACAACATAGCGCTTCTTGTCATTTAAATTAGGTATCAATTTTGGAAATTTTGATTTTCCCCCTGGTGGAACAATACTTTCTACTAAAAAGGGTAGATCTGAGTGTAGGTCATGTGTTTCCGGGGGGTAAGATATATCTGCTTCTAGTACTAACCCCTGGGCACTTTCATTTGAAATACTCATGATGTCTAAATCAGCTATTTCTCTTTCAGACAGCCATGAAAATCCACCCGTTGGCAATGGTTGTGACATACTATGTCCATATAAGTTTGTGGCATCAAGATAAGAAATAAACGATGATTGTTCTTCAGGATTATAATTAGGAACAAATTTATTATTAGCGATATGTTTCCTTTCCGAACATTGACTAATACCACCTCTTATTCCCTTTTAAAAAAATGGATCATATCTATGTCTGTCAACAACTCTAATTTGATTTTAGTTAATTTTAACATTGCGTCCCAAGATAGCCCCGGCGCCGTATAATACTGCACAGGATCCAAGCCATATTTATCTAGACTAAATTTGCGAAAGTTTTCAAATACATCACACAAAATAAGAACATCTGATTTTAAATAGAGATCGGAATATTCGCCCAAACTTTGACACTTAAATAAGTTCCACACATTCTTAGCCCTTTCATAGTCTTCCTCTGATAGTTCTTCCTCATTAAGCTTATCATAGAATTGCTCTTTGGATGGTATATTTTTGGTATTTAGCTTCTCTAAACTATCCACGAAACTGTATGGAAAGACACCCTTACGCCGCATTAAACTGAATTTTTCGTTGTCAGTAAAAAAATTTCTCATCGTAGTCATTTAATTATCTGCTAAATCATTGCATAAATTTTGTAGGGATGCTGACATGAATTTAAAGCTATCGATGAATCTTATTTGAACAAATTTTTTTTGGATTCGCCATTCTTATTGACATAATCATGCATATATAGATGTTTTGTGAATGATATGTATTTTTGGCTGTTTTGGGGTATTACATCTATTCTATCTTTATGGCGACATAGCTCTTTCAAGAAGAGGTGGCTGTCGTAGGAAGTCATGTTGTGTAAAATAATTGGTATAAAACCTGGTACTTTGTAATTTAAATTACATATTGAATGTGCGGCACCGAATCTTATTTTCCCCGTTAAGTGGCAATGATCTCTCACTTTCACATCGCCTTCTACGAATGGTTTCTCGCATATGCCGCATGCCGTTGCACTCTGAAAGTCTTTTCTTTCTTGTGCAGTAAGGGTCGCCATTGGAACTATGTCTTTCATATATTTATTATATATTTCTCTTATATCAGCCTCTATACGTGAGACGAACACTTTAGCCGCGTCGTGCCCTCTAT
The DNA here is from genome assembly GCA_963924545.1 of Pogonocherus hispidulus. Classification (NCBI taxonomy): domain Eukaryota; kingdom Metazoa; phylum Arthropoda; class Insecta; order Coleoptera; family Cerambycidae; genus Pogonocherus; species Pogonocherus hispidulus. The sequence goes on along the minus strand of OZ004698.1, from coordinate 24,502,615 downwards.
ATAACTCAAATTTTGAAATAGAATTATCAAAAGAACATTTTATAAAATATGCGAAAGAGTGGGGCTGATGTTTAAACGTTTTATTCGTGTAAGAATACCGGGGGTTTGGTTCGCAAGTATTAACCGGTTTCAAAATAGATTCTGCATACACCACGAATGGTACGTGCATCTGTTTTACGAAGTTCTCAAATTTTAATATATTTTCGGGCGCTTCTTTGCCATATTTATCGATCCTAAATTGTGTTGAGGGTGTGGTTGTATAGACATGATTTCAATCATTTCTCTGGTGCAACATAAGCTGACGTTCATTACTAAAATATCGGAGGCAGCCATCACAAAAGTATTTTCTATGCTCATGGGATGATATTTGGCTTGAGACTAGCCTAGACAAATCTTTTATCCAACAATAGTGTGTGTTGGCGCAATCGATATTACAATGGTGATCAAAATCGCACTCCCCGGAAATTAAGAGCAAATTTACATGTACCCGCAATTTTTTCCCAGAATAACGCAAAGACCCTACAACTTCATATTTTAGCTTATTTTTTACAAATTTCTTTTCTAACCCATATACATTCACCGAAATATTGTTCATTTATTCGAATTTTGATATGTCTCGTAATTCTACTGGAAAATTCATACATGTCAAATTCAAGACTCTTGAATAATGTGGATATGATAACATCGCAGATGGGTGGCGGTTGATTGTGGGATACAATGCTGAGGTAATGGCTCATGCAAAACAATGGTTATCCTGGTTCTCAACATTTATTATGGCCCTCTTGTCTGCAATGAACTTGGGCAATTTAATGTATGATGAGCCACCTAGAGGACTGTATTTGCAGATGTTAACCTCCACAAATTCTATACGTTCGAGGACCCATCCTAAAAAAGAATGAATTTAATAGTAAATACTCTATTTCGATCGTAATAAAGTTTACAAACCTGAGTCGCGTTCCTGAAATTCCGTAGTTTGCGTAAGCATCATGTCCACAAATGCATCAAAGGCATCACTCAAATTAGTCGCCTGATCCACGATTTGATTGGAAGTATTAAATGATTTAATATCGGATACATCTTTTGTTTGCAATATGTACCTAGCAAACGTCTCCATATTTACCTTAATCGTTTTATGAATTTGAAGTGCTTCTTCGAGTAGATGCAAAATTTTATTCTTAATTTCGTTAAAGAAATTAATATAATCTATGTATTTCGGACCATTTCAACACCATCAGTGAGAGGAACACACGAATTTGATCTATGTTGCAATGATCTTCTGTGACCTCTCATTTCATTCGCTGTTAGAGTAACATTGCAGCAGTCACATGTTTGCATATTCGTAGATGTTGAAGGTCTATTATGGCAGTTACAAACTGGGGCATTTGCAGACGTTGATGGCCTATTATTACATGCACAATTTTGAACATTTGTAGATGTTTGCTGATTTAAATCCAATTTGGGCTGCTTTGTTGGAGGTCCACCTCGCTCTAGGTTCTTGCATGATTGCCTCTGATGGCGTCGCAAATTATCACCGCGTGTAAAAGTTGCACCACAAGCACTACACTTATACATATTTAACTCTTTATTGTATGAGGCCTAACTAACATTGGTTTTCTGTGGCTACTCTGACCTCTTTTATAATCGTGCGGCTGCTACGTAAAGTCACCCTCCCCCCAACTCATACTCACAGATTTACGCATCGGTCGCATGGTCAAGGGCGATATCCACAAAGCTTGTTCAAGGTCACGCAAAGAGAGTCGAGAACGACATCATTCAAGGTCAAGATCACCCATCGACCTCGTTCAAGGTTATGGTTACCTACCAACCTTTTTCGAGGTCAAGGCCAAGGTCATCTCAACGTCACCCAACGTCGAATCGGTAGCGTTCAAGGTCACATGGTTCAAGGTCACCGCACCTCTGCGCCCAAGGTCAGAGGAGGGGTTCAAACGTCTATACTTCTCTACTTTCAACTCTAAAATTGGTAGAAACTGAGTTGTAACGGTAGGTGTGGCAACACGGTAAGCGGACCGACCACTAAGAAACTCGATCCAATGAAGTGGCCACCCTCGGAATAAATGCATGAACTATTTCGAATGAAAACATCTCTACGTCAGAATTCGTGGCTGGAAATTCGTGGACAACTTCACACACGTTGTTTTTTTACGAAGCAATGGAATTCGCATGTGAAGTTTGTGGAAAAACTTTTAAATTTAAGAATTGTGTAAAAAGACATTTAAAAACAATACGTAACTAATAAAAAGAAGGAAAATTACAACGTATGGAAGAAGGCTATGATGGCAAGTTTGTACGTAATTCAGACTTTGGTTAACCATATACAGAATAAACATTTAATTAGTATTGAACGTAAAGAAAAAGAATTTTCGTCCTTACAGGGTAAATATTACCTATTTCTTTTGATTTATCCAATGTAATAAAAAGTTACATATTTTAAAGTAGGTAGATAAGGACTTATTACTCATTTTAGATTTTCTTTCCTGGAAACAACTGAGATCATTGAGAATTGTAATTATGTTGTTACTCTTGGTTAAGTTATTAAAATCAGGAGATGTTTCATACTACAAATGCAATCGGTCTGGTAAGTCACATGTGTTAAAATGATACTGATTAATATATTTAATCGAGATTTATGTTACAGGCATTTTTAAAAGTAAGGCACAAAAGGGAGATCGAATGTTGAAATCTCAGGGAACCTGTAAAATTAATAAGGAAATCCCAAGTCAAATTACAGTACACAAACATCCTAATAACACCCTATCTCTTCGGAGAATAATAACTCATTACGGGCATACAAAGGATTTACAACATATAAGATTACCTAGAGTGGGCAAACAAAATATAGCTGCTATATTTTCCAGTAGTTCTGTAAATTATCACAACTATTCTAATAAGTAAAATGTTGTTATTAAAGATAGAACGTTATGGTTTTCGCGACATTCTACTTTTTTGTGAAACTTGCAACACATGCCACAAACAGAATTATAGCCCTCCTCTTTGTTTGTGAGATACAGTTGTGATTTTAACACATTTGTAGGTATATACAGGATGTTACAGAATAACTATTTCTAATTTTCAGAAATGATAGGGGGCACTTAAATACACATTTTTTATTGGTAAACTAGTGTCCGAAAATTCTTAAGTATCGAGATAAAATAAAAAAATCGGCTGACACCCCAGGACTTTCCGGCGGTATAGAATCCGTCCCCTTCCCGGGAAAGTAAAATTGAATCATAAAAAAAAATAACAATTATTTTCGTAGTTGTCATTTTACGTGTGTCACAAATTATTCCCTATTAGATAAGTGTGTTTAATTGTCATTTTACGTGTCACAAATTAATCTTTATTAGAAATTACTGTTTGATTGAAAATGCATCATTTTACAAATATAGAATTAGCAGACATGCATCTCGGCTTCAGAGCAGCTTAAAGTTATGCTAACGAATCAAGACGAATTTATGCGGAGCCATGATACAGTGTAGTTGTATCATGATGCGGAGCAGCATCCTGAGTGTCACATTCCCTGACATACATCATTTTCAAGATTGGATCAGAGTATTCGAGATACTGGTATATTCTCAGTAAAGAAAATAAATTCGGGAGCCAATCGTACTAGTACAATAGCTATGCCGATCGTGCTCCAAAATTCAAGATGGCGGCTGGAGCAGGATCGGCATAGCTTTTCACCGATTACGTCACAGTCCAAGTAGGCTGGCAGGTGCCACGCTTCACATCGCGTCTCGACACTGTTCGGTAGATGTTGATGATCTGTACTTATTTATTATCATAATTTTAATTTATCTTGGGTTAATGATCTAAATAAAATACTGCAATATATAAAATCATTTATTTTGTTTATAACAATTCATATACAATAAAACGTGTTACAATACATTGTTCTTATTAATCCAAGAATTATGTTTATCATCATAACCTAACCATTTGACAAATACTTTATTTCCTTTTTTTCGTAACACCTTTTCAACTAAGTAGGCGTCAGGATGTTTTACTTTTTGTAACTCTAGTTCATAGAACCCTCCTTTTATTTCTTCACCACTCTCATCCTTCAATAAATATGTTGTGGGATTGCTTAATTTTATTTTCCTAATAATAAAAATTTCACTAGACCAATTCGGTGTATACCCTTTCTTAAAAGCTTCTCTATATTTGCTAATCCTCACATGCTCGCCTACTTTAAATTTTGTTATTCTGTCAGCTAGTTTTAAATGAGAGTATGTTGACTTTAATATAGATTTCTCATTCCTTGATGTGATTTTGTTTGGTTTTAACTTTGTTGTAGAATGAACTGTATTGTTGTATTTATCAACAATTTTATCTAACAGATGAATCCAATTATACGTCCCACCTAAACTAAAAGCGCGCCAAAGCATATTTTTTATAGTTCTAATAACTCGTTCCACCATAGAAGCCTTTTTTGTACTGTAAACGCTGTAGTGGTTAATATTATACTTTTTCAAGAGTTTCCTGAAATTCTCATTATAGAATTCTTTTCCCATATCGGTTTGTAGATTTTTTGGAATCTTCTTAAGGTCTCGCAGAATTTTATTCATCGCATTTGTAACATCCTGGGCGGATTTACTCTTTAGAGGCTCTGTACATATAAACTTAGAGAAGCAATTAATAACGATTAGCACATATTTATACCCTTTATTTTCTGTTGAATATGGTATCAAATCAATTAAATCGGCTTGTATTAAGTCGTTCAGGCCTTTTATTACGGTTCTACGTCTTTTGAAATTGATTCTGGCAGGCTTGTGTAGTTCATTGACAATATCTTCTTTTACACTTCTTGTTGCATATTTATTCAATTTGTCAGGAGATTTCATATTGGATTCCAACTAATATATTATAGTATGCATTCCTCCTTCTTATATATTTAATCCCACAGGAACTCGTATAAAGAATTCTACAAATAAATTACTATTCGTAGTTTGCGAATCCTTTTCTCGAAACGAGATATTGTCACCGCGACGTAACTGTACGTTGACTAGTTCTGTCAAGTTAAATTCCTTCTCATTTATAATAGTTATGATATCATTAGGGTAACCCAGTACATATTCAATCATAGCTGACTCGTAGAAGAAAACGTGGCATGTTTTTATATTAGATATTAGATATTTCTTACTATTTTCTTGAAAGGCCCCGGACTCAAATGTTAAAATAACATTATAATATAGTTCCTTCACTATGTTTTCTGCAATGTTTGTAGACATTACAACAAAATCTTCATGTTCCTCAAAGGAGTGTTGTGGTTGACTTATGTGTCTACCAAATTTATCGATTGTCATTTTTAAGCTAGTTATAAGTTTCTTCTTATTACTCAATAATTTTAGATTCACGCAACTCTTCGATAATAGACACGATCTCGTTAGTGTGACCTGTATGACCAGCGGTTTGAGATGAAACTAAAAGCCGTAATCTATCAACAAGTTCATTAGGATCGTCCCAGTATACGTAATCTATTGGACTATTCGAGGCTTCCAGTAACATACCAAGACCCAATCTCTTTCGAGTTAGAGGTTGTATGCTACGAGGTCTTCGTGGTGTTAGTGGTTGCATGGTCAAAGCGGATATGATTTTCTTATATTTGTAAGATCCATTACCCTGAATTTGTTCATTTTCAGAGTAGTTTCTTTTATTAGCATTCGTTCGTTTAACAATGTCTAAGTAGTTTTTTCTATCACCTTCTGTGAAACCAACTGGATGTTTCTTAAAAACCAACTCGTATAGTCCAGGAGTCCCCTTATAAGTTAATCCACCTATAATCAAATCATTACCATCGAATTGTAAAGATGCGTTGCCAATTTTTAGCTCATTAAGGTCTGGATCATATCTAACACCATACCTAAAGTCAAACTCATTATGTACATCACCAATCATTTTATGAACATATTCTCTGGGTAAAGGATCAAGTTGATCCAAATAGTACAATGTGTCGGGTGCATTACTTAAGGTTTGAATGTAATCTTTTGCTTCTTGTATATTTTCATCTAGTTCTTCATTACTTTCCACATTATCTCCATCAGCAATATCATTATCATTTGAATTTCCTTCTGCAACAATTGACGTATCTAGGAAACTTGGTGCGTTAAAAATCCAGGAGCTATTATATTTTGCTTTGCTTTTTTTCGGTGAGCTAAAGGAGAAATTAGATTTTACTTCCTTTTTTACAGGCTCATCACTTTTTATGTTTGACTCTCCATCAAGTTTCTCGGCAATTGTTTGTAAACGCTTCGTGATAGGAAGAAACGATTGTTCTTGAATTATACTTCCTTCTTTCAAAGCATTCAGCTTTTGCTTTACTACGTTCCTCCTTTGTATTAACAATTTTTTTACTTCAACTTCCTTTCTATTCATATTGAAGTTACAAATTCTTCTTAACCTCAGTAAAAGCAGTAAAAACAGGTCTCAGGCAGTAAAAAACAGGTCTGAGGCAGTAAAAAACAGGTCTCAGGCAGTAAAAAACAGGTCTTAAGCAGTATAAAACAGGTCTGATGCAGTAAAAAACAGGTCTCAGGCAGTATAAAACAGGTCTGATGCAGTAAAAAACAGGTCTGATGCCCGGTCCCATGTAGTAAAAAACAGCTTAGTGCTAAGTGCCGGTCTAGCTCTATGAACACTAACAATGATGAATAAAGTGAACAGAACGTATCTCTCTTTATATATGTATGTAATGATCAAATCCCTTTCTATATCTACCATTACTTATATCACTAGCCTTATCAATCACCATAAAACCATATTTGTCTTTCCAGCATAGTGAACACATTTCTTTAAATTTATTAAAATTCATGTCGGTATTAATGTGATCTTCATATATGTGCTTCAAATTTAAGTCATCTTGTTTGAAGACTACCAATATATTTGCGTTATCACGTATTAGATGTTTTGGAATACGTGTATAAGTTTGACAGAGATAAAAACAATCTACTTCTTTATGACGTCCCATACTGAAGTAATCTCTCATAACATTTTGTTTATCACAGGCTACATCATCAAAAATAAATATTGAATTTTGTTTTACATCTTCAGGAGGCAGAATGTTGTCACAATTATTGAAGGAGTAGTATCCAATTCCTTTTATGGGTTTTAGAAGCTCTTCTAAATATTGATATTTTGACTGATAGAGAGACTTAGAGAAAATATAAATGTTTTCAAACTTCAATCCATTAGGATGCTCAATCAAACCAATCATAGTATTAGTTTTACCACAGTTCGATGGACCGACAACCAGACAACGGATTGTGGATGGTAGCAGTTCTCCATGTCTCTTCAAGATTTTCTTTTCTTTGATATCACTATTGTTAATAGGTAAAACTGTTGATTGTTTTACAATGCGCATGATGGAGGCAATACTTCAAATAAAGCACAGTCTATGATTATCTATATATATATATAGGATGATGATACTAATATTATATCATTTGTGAATCGTTTGTAGTGCCAAATGCTTAGAACAGCTAAAAAGTCAGGCAGCGGTATATTGGACTCTATTATAAATAAATTACCAGTAGAGCTCCATATTCCGGGATATAAATTTTGTGGTCCCGGTACAAAACTTGCGAAGAGGTTAGCAAGAGGTGATATGGGTATTAATGGTCTAGACGAAACTTGTAAACAACACGACGTGGCTTATAGCAGAGAGAAAGACTTGGAACAACGCCATAAGGCAGATCAAATTTTAGGCGAGAAGGCGGTGGACAGACTTAAGTCACCAAACGCATCCATAGGAGAAAAGGCAGCAGCCTTAGCTGTGGCAACAGCAATGAAAGCTAAAGTTAAATTAGGAATGGGATGTGGTAACAAAAAAACTAAGAAAAGAAAAAGTAATGCTAGTAAACGTAAAGTGAAATCTAGAAAGGTGGGTGGATCATTACCATTTAAAGACGTAACAAAGCAAGCACGAGTGGCGCTTAAAGGTAAAAATGTGAAGGATATGAAAGATGCCATTAAAGTTGCATTAAAAGCTGTTAATAAAGTTAAAAAGAAACATATTAAAGCCACTCGAGTAATACCAATACCTAAAACAGGAGGATTTCTACCACTAATTCCATTATTTGCTGGCTTAAGTGCGCTTGGTGCTTTAGGTGGTGGAGCTGCAGGAATTGCAAAGGCCGTTTATGATGTCAAAGATGCAAAGCGAAAGCTTGAAGAAAGTAAACGTCACAATGTCGCAATGGAAGAAATAGCTATGGGTAAAGGACTATACATGAGACCGTATAAGCAAGGATTTGGTCTTTTTTTAGAACGAAAAGCACCCTCCAAGCGTTACCGATAAAATTACCAAAACGAGCTCTTACTAATTTAGACTTAATGAGATTGGCTAAGAAATTAAATATTCAACATTTTCGAGGTGTATTTATGAAAGATAGTTTACCATGTCGGGTACAATATAATGAATGCGGCATTATTAATCTCGATAATGAAAAAGGCCCTGGAACACATTGGACTGCATATAAGAAGAATGGAGAAAAAGCAGTATATTTTGATAGTTACGGGAACCTAAGACCTCCACGAGAATTGATACATTACCTTAATACAAACGAACCATGTAAAATATTGTATAACCATGAAAAGTTACAAAAATTTAATACATTCAACTGTGGTCATCTGTGTCTGAAATTTTTATATAATTAAGAATGCAGTAGGTGTTTTTGAATAGTATATTTCATCGACACCTAAGATGACGACGAATTCATTCCTACTCTCTGGGAGAAGCTCAACCCTTACTTCTAGGTATAATCCTCCAATTATTTTGGATGATAGTAAAGACTACGTCTTAGGATTAATAAGTTTCGAATCCTACAATTCAATTCCAAATATCGAAAAATATAAGAACAACAGATTTTATTATGGATCCGAAGGTAAATACATCGAAATTCCAGAAGGAACCTATGATATTGATTCAGTAAATAAATATCTACAACGAGCCTTAGGCGACCCCAGATGGCTTGAAAACGATGATAGTTCAAAAGAGGGGATTGTGAAAGGATATTCAAAGCTCATTTCCATTAAAGCCAACAATAACACTCTGAAGTGTAGAATCAAATGCAGTGAGGATATAGATTTTACTAAAGATAGGACATTGGCTTGGTTTTAAACGACGAAAATTAGCGGCATATGGTAATCACGAATCAGATTTTCCAGTAGATATTTTCAGTGTAAATACCATTTGCATAGAATGCAATATTGTGAGTGGATCCTATATTAATGACAGACAAGCTCACGTTATATATGAATTTTTTCCTACAGTACCAGCAGGATTCAAAATTGTTGAGACTCCAAGTAACGTTGTGTATCTACCCATCAACACTCGAATTATCGATCAAATTATTGTTAACATAGTCAGTCAAGACGGCGAGCTCGTCAATTTCGGAAGAGAGGTATTGTCATTAAGACTACATTTGAAGGAAGCGTAATTAATAATTACAATGGTAATAAGATACAACAAACGTGGTAGCTCTAGTCGAAGCTATATAGGAGGTGTAAACATAAAACCTCTGGACAGTTCTACACGAACCATCAAACCAATAACAATAAGAAATCGGAAGTTTCTCGAATCTCTTGGTTTTAAAGTTATTTTTAAGAAGTGATAAAAAATGGATATATTAAGTGTTAATGAGAGGGCTTATTTTGACAATTCTGTTAGTAGTGCTGAGAAACATACTCATCAGCCTTATGCATCTACGTCTTTGAATAACAATGATGAAATTCGTATTCCAATACAACAGCAGGATGTCTACACATTGCCCAGTGGGAGCTCGTTATATATTGAAGGTAAATTACTGAAAACTGATAATACTCCTTCAAAAACTGCTGCATTTGTGAATAACGGTGTCATGCTTTTATTTGATGAGATCAGATATGAAATTGGAGGATATGTAATAGATCGCATTCGTCATCCAGGTCTAACCTCAATTCTAAAGGGATACGCATCATTCAATAGAAGTGATACTCAATATCTACAAAATGGTGGGTGGTTTTTTAATAACAACGAACAGTCAAATATAGTTGACGATAATGGAAATTTTAATGTTATAATCGATTTACCCACTGTTTTCGGATTTTGTGAAGACTTTAAGAAAATTATTTTAAATTTGCGACAGGAGTTGGTGTTAATTCGCTCAAATTCAGATACTAACGCTATAATAAATTCTACAGAAAATGAGTCAGTTAAAGTGATATTAAATAAAGTACTGTGGAAAATGCCTCATATATCCGTGGCAGATGTAGAAAGACTAAAATTGGTCGAGTATGTAGCGAGAAACAAGGAACTGGAAGTTGCCTTTAGAGGTTGGGAACTGCATGAGTATCCTCTCTTACAAGAAACCCAACGTCACACTTGGAATATTAAGACGGCAACACAACTTGAGAAACCTAGATTTGTAATTGTAGGATTCCATACTGATCGTAAAAATAAATTGAATAAAAATTTTAGTCAATTTGATCATTGTAATTTGATTAATATGAAGCTGTATCTTAATTCTGAGATGTTTCCTTATGATAATTTAGATATAAATTTTGAGAACAATCAGATAGCAACCTTGTATGACATGTATGCAAAGTTTCAACGATCATATTATGAAAAGGAAAATGAACCTATTTATACACCCGCAGAGTTCAAGAAATTTGCACCTGTAATTGTTATAGATTGTTCTCATCAGAATGAAAGCCTTAAATCTGGTTCTGTTGATATTCGATTGGAATTCGAAACTAACAAAGATGTTCCCTCAAGCACAAGTTGTTACGCTCTTATACTTCATGATCGATTAGTTAAATATAGTCCTCTTACTAGTGCTGTAAGGATTTTATAAATTATAACTATATTAATAATTGTAATATTAACTTAATAAATAAATAATAAACCATAAACTGTGTTAAATCATTTTATTCTTTAATTTCATATAATATGCAAAGGGTTCTATTATAATCATGCAAATGTGTTGAAGGCCATGGTCCGGAATCGGGACCACAACTCCATCCTAAGCGAGCATTTGAATTTTGTTCAGCTCTCTTTATATTATCCTGAATCCATTTTAGAACATTAGAGTGATGGGCATTTGTTGATGGCTGAAATTTCCAGTTTAATTTCTTAGACTTTTGTATTGTGTACAGTTTGCGAAGTGTCCGGCTTCTGGCATAGTATGCTGCTCTAGTGATGGCTTCATCGATTGTTTTATCAATGGTTTTATAATTACTTGATATATTTTTTAATGGGAAACTGGTGTCCCCACAATAGATATAGGGATAATATTTACCATCTAGTAACAATTCAAATAAGTATATTCTGAACGACATTTTAATTTCAGGATGTAATATTAGCACGACATCATTCAACTGCTTAATGGTTATATTCTCATATCCTTCTTTTTGACATATGGCCAACAAGTTATGAATAAACTTGTCAAGTTCCATTTTCTTATCCATCAACAATTCTATGGTTTCTAAATGGGGTTCTATATCATGTTCCGTTAACGACTGAAAAGCTTCATCTGGTATTACCACTTCTTCCAAGATATCTTTTAATAACTTGAATCTTTCCTCATCATCAGCACAACCTTCGACGATGCAACGTTTCATAAAGTCACTATAAACTTCAACAGTTGCATAATGTAAAGCAATTTTGCACAGATTTCTTGTATCCATTTTATTTGTGTAAGAAACAAAAGCAAACTGACTTTTGTCGCTTAGCTTGCTACTTATATATCAGTAATTTGCTGACTCGTAAATAAAGCCTGCGTAATTAAACTATTCTCATTTTTTCTACAGATTCGAATACATATTCTTTTATTTGGAATATTACCATCATTGTCCTGGTCTGAAATTCTTTTGTAACCCCATGGCTTTGTATCTGTATTCTTAGAATTTAAAATTCTTTTATCATCGTAAGGATTAAGAATCATCTTATTTTGTCGAATTGTGTAGACACTATGCTTTTTAGATCTAATAAGATGCTGTGGTTTATAAATAATTTCGTGATCGAAAAGAGTTCTCTTATAATCTTGGAATGAAATTTTTCTAACACTTGCTGCTGTAGAACCTTTCGACTTTTTAACTATCTTATTATTAAGAACTTTATAAGCATACATTTTTGCTCGAAGGCCAACAAATTCAACCATAATTTTTCCATTATTTTCATCCTTCATCAAACCGGGGACTTTCTTGTTTTTCTGTTCTATTCCATATGGATTATGAGAGTCATAATCAGATGTGTCAAACCTCTGATTATCTTCTTTAATATACTCATAAATATCGGGCACTTTAAATTGATAAATTAGGCTATCGGTATCCTGCATATATTGGTTTATTAAATAAAATTTCTAATTTATTCATTTCTATGATTATCAAATCATCATCAAAAATACTACAACTATGGAAATTAGGTTTTGCAATACAATTTTGGCCTCCATAGCGCCCTTCCCACTTAGTGATTATACGGACATCTCTGTATTTCCTTACGTTTTCCATTAATTTGCCATATACAGCATTTATCATCAATTTATAAAATTTTTTATCAAAATCATTTTTAGCTTGCTGACGCAACATGGTGTTTAAATCAATATACTTTTTCAACCATGGAGCTTGTTTAAATCTGAGAACCCTGTTAACTTTATTTAAACGTAATCCATATTTCAAATACATTTTTAAATTCCTATAATGAACAACGTAATTACGTTTTGGATACAGTGTTAATAATAATTTCTTTAACTTTGATCTTGAAGGTATTGGTGGAGTCATATGTTCTGGAGCTAGCGGTAGATCACTATGAACTTCATGTAGATGAGTGGGATATTCTAAGTCACAATCAAAAATATAGCCAACATCAGCATTGTCTGGAATATTTATTATATCTAAATTTTCAATTTCATTCTCTTCTAGAAATTCAAATTCTCCATATGGTAAATATTCAGACATTGCAGCCCCATATAAATTATTTATATCAAAATACATTAGATATGTAGACTCTTGATTTGAATCATACTGATCACCCATATATTTGTTATTTGCTTTTGCGTATCTATTAGAACACTGAGACACTCCACCACGGATACCTCTCTCGATAAACATGAGCTTTTCGATGTCTGTTAAAAGTTCTAAGTGTACTCCAGTCGTTTTAAGCATAGCATCGAACGCTAAACCTGGAGCAGTATAAAAATGCAATGGGTCCAATTCATATGTTAATAAACAAGTTTTTCGAAAATTTTCGTATATGTCAGCAAGAAGAAGAACATCACTTTTCAAGTATAAATCAGAATAGTCACCCAAAGTTTTTATGTCAAATGTTTTCCAAACATTAAGAGCATGCTGATAATCTTCATCTTTAATACCTTCATCATGCAATTGACTATAAAAGTTTGTTTTTGCAGGTAAACATGTCTCAGTGAGTTTTTCTAACGAATCTATATAATCGTAAGGAAAAACACCCTTTCTTGTTAATAAATAAAATTCTTGATCAGTGTTACAAGAAGCTCTAACAATAGTTTTCTTTTCATTTTCTAAATATGAAGATAATTTATCAAGACTGCTAGCCATGAAGCGAAATGAGTCGATGAACCGTAAATGTACATTAGTACCTTCAACTGTTTTAGTGAATGAAATATATTTTTCTTTATTAACTGGCAGTAACCGAATTGGACCTGCAAAACCGGTAGCCAATTGTTTCATTATAAAATTTGCATCATAGCCGCTTAAATTATGAAAGACAACTGGTATATTAAATGAATTTTTATAATTTAGATTACAATCTTGATGAGCAGCACCTCTGTATTTTGAGGTAAGGTGACAATGATCACGAACTTTGATATCTTTCAATGTAAATGGCTTGGTGCATATGTGACAGTGAGTCGCGTTAGCATAATTTATTTCTTGCTCGGACGATAAAGTTTCCATTTCTTTCGAATTTTCGAGGATACTATTAACATTCACTGCAATATGTTGCAGTTCTAAAATAAACCATTTTATGCAAACATCACCTCGATATAGTTTAAACCTTAATAAATTATTATCATATGAACATTTCAAATAATATGCCACACTAAATGGTGTATGCTTTTGATAATTAACTGAATTATTTTCCACTCTTAAGGTTTCACACGGTTCAAGAATACTTTCAAGATCGGCATATATTACGAAAGGTACTCTTTCTTTGTAACTGAAATGCTTGAAGTGTAAAATTTTGTCCGACTCCTTTGGAAATTTGAGGGCGCACTTATTCATATTATTGCAGTAAACTAAATGTCTTTTAAGTAAATCGTCAGAACTAAAATGATTTAAGCATTTATAGCATATGAAAGTTTTATGTCCATGAGAAGACAGTTGTTTTGAAAGTAGTGCAGACATTCTCTTTATCCATGCAAAGTGGAAAAACACTTTATCGTTTGAAAATCTTGTAAAATTATCATTTTTGTCTGTTGACAACACCAGTAAATTAATGGGTTCTCTGTTACTATTTCTAATATCGCTTAAACAAAGAGGGAGCACGTTCTTTTTTTCTATACAAAACAAATTAATAGATAAGTTATTTAATTTTTCAAATTTCTTTATGTCATCAAGTTTTATTGGAAACTCAATAGAATCATATTTTAGAACATCTTTAAAATGCGGATAACTTGTTACCCTTTCAGGATGTTTGTTGTTAGCTGGATATAGATCGGAAACTACAGCCCACAAAAAACAAAAAAAATCGTTATTTTCTACATTGACAACAGCTCGTTTACGTGATATAAAACCCGGTAAATTAACATAAGTTGATGTTCCCCCTTTTAAAGGTGAAAATTTGTTAATATTAACTTTTAAATGTAGAACCTCTGAAAGAGCCCAACCTGAATCTTTTTCGCTAAATTCTTCCAATTTGTTTGTTAAAACATGGATTACGTTATCTTTGTACCAAGTTTTTATATTAGTATTTATATCGATTATGTGATTTTTTGTAGAAAACGTTTTCATATCTGCATCACCACTTTGTGGTTTAATAAAATTGCATACTAATACAACATTAACTTTAAGCATTGAATTCTGACGATGTGTTTTAATTTTTCTTTGAAAATTATCGAAGGCCCTATTTAAGAAACATAATGGATCTTTAATACTTAAATTTGCAATTAGTCCTGTACACAGTCGTCCATCGAAGCAAGAATTAATCGAGTGCCAAACTAACTGTCGATTACGCTTCTTTTTAGTATTGTCCTCCAAGCCTGCTCCAACTTTACCAGAAGACTGTTTTAAGTGTTGCAATTTAGCTAAATAGTATTTTAATAATGCCAACTTTGCTTCCAATTTGAAAGGATTTTCTGCTTCCTCTTGGTTGTTGATTCTATTTTTTATCACAGTTTCCAACAATTTCACATTACCTTTTACTAATTTTATTTGACTGATTATCTCTTCTATTCTTTTTACCAATTTTACAGCTTCACCAGTAGTTTTCACAATTGTAGAACTAATAGAGCAAATGGTTTCAGGATTCATGTTTTCTAATATCACTATACTATAGCACTGAGTCAAGAAAAACCACAATAGCAAGTACACCAGATTAGTATGCGAGGTGTAAAATGAACTGTGTGGTTTATTAAAGAACTCGAGTCATTTATATGCACAATGGTGCTAGAAGCTTGCGCAGATACAGTAAAACGTGATTCATTTTGAAGTAGGTATGCTCTTGCTTTTTGTTTACTACAAGATATGTTTTTAACTATAGCCTTGCAACACTATATTACAGAGAAATTAATAAAACCCAAAAATATATTTATTAATTTTTTATTTTAATTATAAATAACAATGATTACAGGTTATGCTAAAATAAAATTCAAAAATATATTGTACTTTATTTAATTCTTAAGTAAAAATCATACAGGCTATATGCATTAGCCAACGCACATGCGCAGTGGTCCAGTCGATGGTGCCAACATTCAGGAACCTGCCGGCATAATTTGGGATGTTCCAGAAACTCCACAACCGGTTTGTTCACGTACTTTCTCAGCAACATGGCCTTCTCCCGCCCTTTGACATAAATAATGTCTGCTGATCTTGTTGCACCCTGCAGAATAATTGGTAGGTCTTTCAAGGATTCCAAACCTTCGTTCCATGGAAGACCATGATGATGTTTCAGCACCCAATTTGCCTCCTTTTTTAGGTCCTCTGATAAATGGTGGAATGGAAAAGGTGGTTTAAATAAGTAATGGTATGAAATTCTTCCGTTATATATTCCCAGTTCCTTCACAGCCCACCGATCTTGAATTTGACACTCTCTATTATTACTAATTTTAAAACATTGAATGTCAATCACGTACTGGGAAACAACCATGTTCGCAAAAGCCATATTTTCAAAGTTTAATTGTAAAAAATAATGGTTTATTCGAGATACTAATATCTGCAATATGGTTACAAACGGTAGGACATGGCTTATATACTTTTCAAATGGTAGTATGTCAGCGGTTCTAATAATTATGGTAGGAGAATTAGCAATTTGTGAAACATTATGCATTATGGGTCAGATCTTGGTGGAAAACTTTACATACACAGAAGATATTATGATAAAAAAATTGTTTGCTTCATTTAAGAAACGATTGAAAAAAAATTGAAAATGTTAAAGTTATTTACTTAGAAATGTCGAAAATGTGAAAATGTGGATTTTTATGTTTTCGAGGGTGCTCTTTCAGAATTCGCGATCAGAAATGAGGTAACTCGAAAAAAAAATATTTTTTTGAAAAAATTTTGGATTTGGAAATTTTTTTTGGATTTTTTTTTAGTATGAAATGAAAGCATCTATAATATAGTATAAAGTTACATAGATTTGCTGGATTTGTCCAATGCTATTTTCCGAAAATTGTAATAGGTGATACCTCAAGGTCACATATTTTTTTGAGAAGTATAGAAAAATTCGACATGATTTGACATTCCCTAATTGACCATGTATCAGGTTATGTCGAAATAAAACCCCCAACAGATATCCTATCTATACCTAAAATTTGAACATTTTTGAAAAAAATAGAGATATGCAAAAATGAAACCAATCGTTGAATTTTTCTGAAACTTTAGCAAGTGATAGTAGAGGTTGAGTAGAAAAAAAAAGTTTATAGAAACTGGGCTAGTTGAAGGGCTAGGGGTGAAAAATTAAAATATCCCTTAAACGGATTTTTGTTATAACTCGGTTAGTACAAGAGATAGAAAGTTGATTTTTTTTTGTTAGAAAGAGGACATAAAAAGCTATCGAACGAGGGTATAAAATTTGTATTCGCAATTATTAAGAAAATCGGGGTTGGGGGTAGCACAAAATTTTGCATAAGGACTAGGGGTCTCCATGTCACTTTTCGTAGTCTAGGACAAGTATGTTTTCCAAAAATGCAATAAAAAAAAAAAAAAGAAAGAAAAGAAAAGGAAAAGCTAACGAAGGGTGTCAGGTTACAAATATAATGTGTCACGTTTCAATATATGGTTTCAAATTACAACACGTTGGTGTCAGGTTACAACACGTTGGTGTCAAATTTCAAAATAAGGTGTCAGATTACATCACGTTGATGTCAAATTTCAAAATAAGGTGTCAGATTACATCACGTTGGTGTCAAATTTCAAAATAAGGTGTCAGATTACATCACGTTGGTGTCAAATTTCAAAATAAGGTGTCAGATTACATCACGTTGGTGTCAAATTTCAAAATAAGGTGTCAGATTACATCACGTTGGTGTCAAATTTCAAAATAAGGTGTCAGATTACATCATGTTGGTGTCAAGTTTCAAAATAAGGTGTCAGATTACAGCACGTTGGTGTCAAATTTCATATAGAGGTGTCAAATTACAAAACAAGGTGTCCGATTACAACACATCGGTATCAAATTTCATATCGGGGTCTCAAATTTCAAAACGAGTGTTAAATTACATTTTTCGCTAACTCAGCAGAAAATGGTGTCAAATTTCGTCCGCACACCAGAAATAAGTCATTTTATCCAACACCTAGAGTTAAGTGACCTATACAGTTCAAGGGAATTCACCGGATGCTCATATTGCTCTGGAATCTGTAAGTTGCAAGAATTTGATTATAAAAGTACACTACCTGAGTTGAATGCATTTAGTCTTATACGAATTACCGCAAAGACAACTTTATCGCCAAGTTAGCCAAGTGTTTATATTTTATCTTATAAAATGTCTTTATCATTGGAAGCAATTTGTGAGCTGGGAGAAGACCAGTTAGCAATGGAAGATATTGTTAACGAAACGTAAGTTTTTTATTTCCTATACTTATTTTGATGATGATTTTTAATATCTTAATAATTTTGTTGTTTTTAATAATATTTTCTTTTCATGTAGAACAACGGAAGAGTTAAATCTTGCCATTGAGGCAATTAGGGAAGAGGAGAATGCACCCCACCCACCCCAAGGTTCGTCCCCGTCATCAAAAAGGATGCGCTTGGTGGTGGCGAATGACGAGGACGACTTCGTCAGTAATTCGCCATTCCCGAATCCTGGGAAAAGAATTCATTCTGGGTAAATATTCTACAATGAATTTTTAAAAAAATCTAAAAAACACTTTTTTTTCCAAATTAATATCGTTTATTTTTTGTTACAGAGGAAAGAACATGGTGGCCCTCAAAAAGATGAGGTTGCCGTCACCATCACCATCGCCTTCGCAGGCTTCTACTTCGTCCGCCTCCGCTGCTGAAGAGGAAGATTTGGTTGCCATAATGAATGAAGAGAAGCGGAGGCGGGCTGTTGAAGAAGCCCGAAGGCAAAAATGGTTCCTGCGTGTCCAGGGAGGTTTGGCTTCAATCAAAAAGAAGATTCAAAAGGCACGGGACCTCGTATCCTCGCTGAAGGGCGAGGAAAATTCCATTCGCCGGCAAAAGAAGGCTCTCAGAGAGCAGCTGAGAGTTCTCGAAGAACGTGAAGCTAATATAGAAGCGAGAAAGGCCGCCGCGATGGAATCGCTACGAGGATACGAGGTCGTCGTAGCCAAATTCAAAGATATGAATATGTAAATAATATGTAAATATAAATAGATTTATAGTTAGAAATATTAGAATAGTAGAAATATTAGTTATCATTAAATATTAGTTATTGTTAAATATTAGTTGTAGGTATGTAAAGTATTAGTTATACGTAAAATATATAGTATTATTATCTACTCATTAGTTTTCTTTCCCAATCACCACCTGATGATCTATGAGATAATAAAACACTTTTTGTTATTTAATGTTTTATTACAATAATTTTGAAAATATGTAGTAACCAAAGCAAAAATTTGTATACTTAGAAAATTTAAATAAAATAAAAAATATGCAATTAAATTAATAATTATTATATATCTCTTGGAAACCATATTGATACAAATAGTATGTTTTTGAACATCAAGCAAGTCAATCAGATTATTAAATTATTTTATTACAAAAATATAAAAACCTTTGAGCATTCATGAGATAGTAATTTGTCATTATTTAATTTTTGATTAAAAGTAAAATAGTAGTATAATGTTACACAAATATTTTAACACTAAAATTCTCTTGCAAATTATATTTACCATGTACGAGGCCCGGTAGCTTGTTCGTGTTTCGTACATAGTAATAAAATTAATAACTATTTCTCTACTATTACTCGGAAGCCATATTTCTAGAAATAGTATGATTTTTTGAGCGCCAAGCTGAAGTCAATCATGAATGATTCATTTAATTACAAATATATATATATATATATACATATATATATATATATATATATATATATATATATATATATATATATATATATATATATATATATATATAATTTGAACATTTATAATAACAAAATATGGAAGTTTTTTAAATTTGAAAACAAAAACATTGATACAAAATATCAAGAATATGTTTGTATAATGTTAGATTAAGTGGAAAAAAATTTTACCTAACATTATTTACCAATTGTAAGAAATTCTTAAGGGTGTTCAAGTTTCATTAATTCGAAGACAAAATAGTCACTGTATCATTTACTTGGAGTAGAAGACATGATAGTCAAGGATTTATTTTTATACTGTACATGAGGTAGAATAAAAAAATCCATTCAATACAAATATTTTTATTTCCTACAACACAATTATAATGCATCTCCCTCGGTAAATATAACGTTCGTTGTCATCCCAACTTTTCCCTTACTAACCAGATATACAGGTCGACTTCTTAGCCCATCGTTGAATTTGTCAATACCTTCTTTTTCAAAGTACATATAAAATCTTCGGGGTAAGTAGGTGGTAAAATCTTCAGTTTCAGCCAAAATACTATCGCCATATTTGGTTTTACTAAGCCTCAACTTCACTATTTTATAACTTCGGTTTATTTCCAACTCTTTCAGGTTCTTCAGTTCTTTAAAAGCTGTTTCTTTGTTCAACTTTTGTAGATCCATGTTGATTGTAAATTAATGTTTTATTTAACTGATTGTTCAAATAAGTCTGATATATATACCACATATATCATTCCCACCCATACCTCTCCCTCCAAAGCAGTCTCCCTCTTCTTATGTTTACTCCTCCTACATGGAGGATAATGGAAGGGCTACTAATTTCCAGCTGTTAGCATATATAAGTCTGAACAAAACACATAAATATATCATTGTTTTGACACTAAAACAATATCATAACTTGAATCTTTCATATTTCTGCTAATATAGATCACAGTGGTAAGTGATAGTTAATTTTTTAATTTGACTTTTAATTTACATATACTTATCTATTGTTACAGAATTTAGAACTTGCCCATTGGTACCGTTTCATCGCGTGTTAAGCCATCGCATGGCAAACCATCTGGTAAAATGTAGACGGAGTCTCCGTCTACAAAACGAACAAACACAGAGGCAATATTACACATGTAACGGCTGCAACAGCAGAAACAACAACAATAGCAGCAGTAGCAACAGCAACAACAACAACAACAATAGCAGCAGTAGCAACAGCAGCAACAACAACAACAATAGCAGCAACAACAACAACAACAATAGCAGCAATAGCAACAGCAACAGTAACAATGATGAAGGATGGAGGCTTCATGATCAGGATTGGATTGATCCAGTAGATGATTGGTTGCAAAACCATCAACAACAACAATAAATTAAATAATTTTATTGTTTGTAATATATATATTTCTAATAAAATATTTTAAACACAATTGTGTTTCAGTTTTTTATATAATAAAGAAATTATTAAATTTTGATATAGAAACCATTTTATGTGATTTAACATAATCATAAAGTAAGACGCACTACTTAGATATTCCTCAAATAAATCAACAAAGTATTAACTGCAACATACTTTGAATCACTTTTTGTCAAAGTAAGAACTAGGTATATGTTTCGATTTATCTGCATCCTCAAAAAATTCCTGAGCTTCACATGGGAAACATTTTCTGTTTGGTAGGTCGCAATCTCCTCCACATTTGATACACTTATATTTGACTGGAACGGGCATATTGCAATTAACCACTACGCCAATAAATGACACCTCCGTTCAGCACAATCCGTAATAAGATAATAATTCAAGTGGCTTAGCGTCACCTACTTTTATTAATCCATTTCTCTTCACTAGATCGTCAACCCAAGATAAATTCGAAATTGTAGTAATAATATTACCAGCCAGCCACCATCTTGGACTGTCACATAGTCGGTAAAAAGCTATGCCGATCCTGCTCCAGCCGCCATCTTGAATTTTGGAGCACGATCGGCATAGCTATTCTACTCGTACTGTCCGAAATGTTGACCTTGAGGACCAACTTCTGCAACAATTTGATAATAACCCGAAAACAAGCACTCGTGCCATTGCCCATGCGATGCATACAAGTCACACATCTGTATTAAAGGAATACGAGAAGGATCAGTTTCACATTCAAAAAGTGCAAACGTTAATTCTAGGCGATTATCCCAACAGAGTTCAATTTGCCGAATGGTACTTGAATAAAATTAACGACGAACTAAGATTTCCTAGGAGTGTATTGTGGACAAACGAGGCATGTTTTACAAGAGAAGGCTATTTCAATACACACAATAGTCACATTTGGAGCGAAGAAAATCCTCTCGCCGTTCACAGGTTACATCATCAATGGAAGTTTTTTATTAATCTTTGGGCTGGGATTGTTGACAATTATGTAGTGGGACCAAATTTACTGCCTGCACGGTTAGATGGTCATGTGTATAGGATTTTTCTGTAACATAAACTACCAGAATTGCTTGAAAATATCCCACTTAATATTCGAAGAAATATTGTTTTTCAGCATGATGGTGCACCAGCACACTTTGGATTAAATTGCAGAAATTTTCTAAATGCACAATTTTCAAAAGGATGGATCGGAAGAGGGGGGCCGATTTCTTGACACGCACGTTCACCAGATATGTCTCCAGTGGATTTTTGTATTTGGGGTTATATTAAATCACTGGTTTATGAGACACCTGTTAATGCAGAAGAAGAGTTAGTGTATCGAATTATTCTAGTGTTTGTTGAAATTCGTGAACGTCTGCAGCTATTTCGAAGAATTCGGCAGTCGATTGCACATCGTTACAACTTGTCTATCGAAAATGGTGGTCGTAACTTCAAACAATTTTTATAAAGTTTGATGCAGTATTATTTCTAATAAAATGTTCCTTAACTTAACTGCTTCAATTTAGTAAGTAACTACTCTTTCCTGTTGTAATTGAGATTGTTTTTAAATATTTCTAGTTTATCTTGAGATCGAGAAATTTCCGAATACTAGTGTATTAATAAAAAATGTTTATTTAAGTGCCCTCTATCATTTCTGAAAATTAGGAATAGTTATTCTGTGACACCCTGTATACTGTTGATAGTGTCATGTAGTGAAAAGTAGGTACAACAAAAATACTAGGTATATTTCTGTTGCAAATATGCGAACAAGTTTTTGTTCTGTGTAGCTATTATTGTAGATGTAACTTTTAGTTCTTGTGTTTTGACTATGTGTTAAAAACAAAATTATAAAAAATTGTGTTTTATTTTTTTCTTGTATAATTTATAGCTTTACCTGGTTCCGTTCAAAATTACCTAAAATATTTTCAAAAGTGATCTACATAGGTATTTATGCTTTATATTGTACCAGAACTTATGTTATTATTGCAAACTTATGAATTATAAACTTATTTATGAATACAAAAATAAATATTGTACAACATGTTCCATACAACAATAAACATTTATATAAAATTGGTAAATTTGTAGTGTTTTATTTATTTTGAACTGCAGAAAAAAATAAAGTTATAAACAATTAAAAAATATTTTAGAAACAACGAAGTAAATGGTTTCTAAGTGATACTTTTGATACTTTTTTTCATTTAATTAAATTATTTTCAAAGATTAATGGCCGATTGCACCAACGATTTTAAGGAATCCTTACAGCTAAGTAACCCATAAAATCGATATTTCGCTTGCACCAACATTTAAGAATGCTTATACTATCCTTAAGCTTTCCTTTACTAAGTCTTCGCCAGCGACCACTTAAACTATCCTTGCTGAAGTTTTTAGGTTGTTTTATCGATTTGGGAGTCATTTATTTATCTTTGTAATTTGGAATCAACTTTTTAATATGTTCAGGATTATAATAATTATATTGGAAATGGAGTACCTAGAATTATTAGGGGATGAACCAGATTTCATTGGAGACGACTTGGAACTTGTAGATATAATTGAAGCAGGATTACCTAGGAAAATTTATGATCGGTCAAATTATTTTGAAGGAATGGATCCTATGGGATTTTTTAGAAGGTTTAGGTTAACTAAGGAAACTCTACTAAATATTCTACCTCAGATAGAAGACCAGCTAGAATATCCGCATAATAGGTAGGTAGCCATCAACTAAAGTAGAAACTTCTGAAAATATTTCGGCTCATATTTTAGCATAATAGAAATGAAAGAATGAAGTTAAGTAATAACATTTTATATTCTAGAAATAACAGTGTTTCACCTATGAACCAGGTTTTGTGCTGTCTTCGGTATTATGCCAGTGCAGGTCATCTTAGACAGGTAGCCGACTTTATGGGAATGGACATAAGTACAGCCTGTAGGATCGTCAGTAAAGTGTCAAGGATAATAGCAAGTTTATTTCCTCATTATATTAAAATGCCGGAACAAAACAAGTTTATACAAGAACAAAATAAATTTTATAATATCGCTCGGTTTCCCCGTGTGATAGGGGTTGTTGATGGCACTCATATCAGAATACAATCTCCTGGTAAGAATCAAATTAATAAAGAAATGATTACTTACAGTTCAATTTTTTTTGACAGAACAGGTGACAGTTGTAAATGCATTTTTCAGACATCCTGTAATATTTAAAATCAATCTAATTGTGTAATGATGCAGATATTCCGTAACTAACTGCAAACTTACACTTAGTCGGAAAAATTGCAAAACTGGTACCTACACCTATCACTTGTTCCGTCTAAACCAAAAAGTTCTACCTACTCTACATTCAATAAACTATTTTGATTTTAGGAGGTGATAATGCAGAGGTGTTTAAAAATAGAAAAGGTTATTACTCTTTAAATGTTCAGGTTGTGGGAAATGCAGATCTACAATTTTTGGACGTGGTGGAAAGATGGCCTGGATCTACTCACGATGCCACAATATTTGGTCACAGTAATTTAAGAATTCGTTTTGAAGCAGGACATTTTCCCAACAGTATTTTGTTAGGTATGATACCATAAATTAATTTAACTAAATGGTTATTTCATGGGTTTAAAATAAAAATGTGTTTAAAAGTAAAATAATGCTTTTTTCGAATTCCCTGTGGTTTTTACAATTGATATTACTGCATATGTAATTATTTGTATTTTTTTTATTACAGGAGACAGTGGATACCCAACGAAAAATTATCTTCTTACCCCATTAATAAATCCTATAACAAGAGCTGAACAATTGTATAATGAATCATTAGTGCGATCTAGAAATATCATTGAAAGGATTATAGGAATATGGAAAAGAAGATTTCCTATAGTTGCATATGGAATGAGATTAAACTTAGAAACCACAAAAGCAGTAATAATTGCAACAACAGTGCTGCACAATATGGCCAGACAAATGAATGAGCCAGAACCACCACCACCAGAAAACATCAATTTAAATGAACTTAATTACTTAATAGAAATAGAAAATATTGAAATACCTATAGTTAGAAATTTTAATGTAAATTATGTCCAACGAGAGATTATTAACTTTTTTGGAGGTTTATAGATAAAATTAAGATACCTACCTAGTTGATAAAATTTGTATGTACAGGGTGAGTCATTAGTGCGATAAAGTTCTATAACTCCTATACCGTTAAAGTTAGAATAATAATTTTTTGTATGAAGTTAGATGCCAATGGCGTGCACATTTTCAAATTATTTTGATACATACAAGGTGTTTAATATTAAAATGCCAAATCTAACATACATTTTTTAAACCCTATATATTACTTCATTTCTGGAATACACGTAAAATTATAAACATATTTCATATAGGATCTCCTATACCTATCTTCAACTGTTTTTGAAATATTGACAGGTGAATACTGACATTTTGCAACTTTGACACCCCGTAAAATCTAACGATTTATTATTATTTAAAATTATTATTCTAACTTTAACGGTACAGGAGTTATAGAACTTTATCGCACTAATGAACCACCCTGTACATCACAGAAATGAAGACTATAGAATGGAGAAATTATATCAATAAATATTAGTATATAAAGAAACTCGGTATACTATCGAGGTCTCATAAATATTCTGTCATTTCATGGTGTTGTCCAAAGTTCCTAGAAAAATGCAGTGTTCAGTCATCAAACATGAAGTGGGCAGAATTCATACCCGATTTAATCCTTCATTTCCAGTCTTCAAAATATCAATACTTGTTCCAAGACTTCCATTCTAGTCTTTATTTCTGTAATGTACATACGTATCTGCTCAGTTAAGTTGTATAATTTGTTATCTCCTACCCAGTAATTTGAATATACTCTGGTAGTCTATGGTAAAAATAAATAAATAATCCAAAAATTCATGTTTGAATCTTTAGTTTTTATTTACAGGTAACATTTAACATTTTTATTTAAATAAGGCAGGTAAGTAATTAGTTTTGTATTGATGGCAAGCCTAGTTGTTGTTTTTTTAGTTCTATATCAAGTTTTTTTTTTTCAATATCTAATTTAAGGGTTTGAGTTCTAAGATTGTGCTCTTCTTTTGAATGCTCTAGATCCAATTTAAGTTTTTTCAATGTATAATCTGCAATCAAATTTTTTTTGTCCGCAAGTAGGTTATATTTTTCGGCCAGCTGGTTTGAGGCCAAACTTCTTATGACAGTTTCAGTTGGCCTTCTTCTATTAAGGGGCCTTCGGCTTTTATTTGCATCCAAGTTGGTATTAGAGTCAAGATTATGTAATGGCTAAAAAAATTTACATAAAATAAAATTTAAACATTTTTTTTTTTCAATAATACTTAATACTTACTAGTTCTTCTCTGGGCCTACATAAAGGTGTTGATATGGGTCTCAGTAAATCTGATCCTTTCTTCCAATTAGTTTGGTTACATTCACTCGCATCATGGTTTTGTTCGTTTCTCGCATCCTACGACATTTAAATGTCATATTATTTTATAAAAATTTTGTTTATCAAGAATTCAGTAAAAAATACATTTAAGTTTAAAATAAACGTAAAATAATGCTCTAGTTTAGTGTAATTTTATGCCCTCAAATAAGGGCGTAAAATAACAAAAAAAAAGCTAGTTTGAACAAAAACTAATATATATTTATAGTGCATTTGTACCTACCTCATTATTTATAATTATATTTTCATTATTTATGTTTACATTTTCATTAAATTCATTTGGATTTTCGAGTTCAAATGTGAAATAATCATCAATGTTGCTATTATTACTCGTATTATTATTGAGTGGCAATGGTAAGCTGTCGGAACCATATAAGCTGGTACCTCCAACCACAGAAAGTGGATCAACTATAGATAGAATTAATTCATGGGCTGGATCTTTAATAATTTTTTTTGTTGTGCCACCTCCAGTCAACAAAATCTCTTTCCTTTCTTCAGACTTTTCTTTTCGGGTTTCCCTTTTTTTATTATCGTATAATTTTTTTAAAGATTCTGTGGCTCGGAGCCGACCTTCAGGACAAGCTGAATTAAATGCACTAGTTATTTTTTTCCAGGCATTGTTTTTTTGTTGTACTGACACACCATCTGTTTTTTTATTTTCAATAATGTTTCTGAAATCACTGATCAATGACATTAACAAAATTGTCTCATTGGGCGTGAAATTCGCACTTCGTTTTTTTCGTTTAATTTGGCTGCAAGTCGCCTCATTTTCAGTTTCACACATCGTAAATCGTAAATAATTTCAAGTTTCACGAGCACGAGACACTTTCTTATACACAAATATAAATAATAAATATAATATAATAACAAAAATGTGAGGTTAATGTTAATTTCTACAATGTACCCAACATAAAATTTGAAAACGGTAATATTTACTAAATTTTTGCAGCGTTGCCAAGTGTAACAGATACTTAGCTAAGGAAACCTGAATAAGTGATGGTGCAACCAAACAATAAATTAAAGACAACTTAACTTTATGGATTGCTTTGGTATTCTATGCTTAAACAGAAATTGGTGCAATCGGCCATAAATCAAGTTTTGACAATTATAGGTAGTATTATTCAGTGTAGATGACGTAAATTACTCGCACGCGACGTGCCAAACACACAAAGTTCGGGTTTCAAAACAAGATGACGCATGCGCACCTCGAATGTTCATTCTCGGTCTTGAGACTCTCCTGGGGGCTTATTCTCATCCGGGGAGTAAAGTTGGGCGTGGTGAGCATTCTCCCGCACGAGAGGGAACGCTCCCTGTTCTCATGATATTTTAAACCGTATTCTTAACTAGGAGAAAATCACAACATCGTTGCCACTTATTCTTTCCATAGAATAACAGAATAAATAATTTTTTTTATGATTATCAGTGGTCATGGAACAGAAATTTTAACATTGATGTTTCTTTGTTTTGTTATATATTTACTTAGTTTCGAAAAGGAAGATTATTTTATTCCCACAAGATTAGGTATATTTCTATTACAAAAAGAAAAATGGAGCGAAAAAATGTCTCAATTAATGCCGCGCAGAAAGTAAATATAATAAATATAATAAATATTATTTATTATATTATTTTTGAGGAAAACGAATCCACTCATCAATTATATTCTGATTATTTAAAACTGCAGTTACTTCATTGATGCAGCGACTCACGCTTGCTTGGCTTATACCACAAAATATATTCTTCCCAGTAATTTTTTGATAGCTACCGTGAGCATAAAATAATAGTGCCACAAGAACCTAAAACCAAATACCACATTGATATAACTATAGTGTATTGAAAACTTCCAATGTATAGCGTTTATATTAAGTCATAAAACTTGCAGAATAGATTTATTGAAAATGTTTTCCATTATTTAATTAAAGGTGTGATAACCATAAATTTCTTCCTCTTTAAAAACCCTTTAAACAATCAATAGATGAATTCATGTGACATAAATTATTAGTACTACTCTACTACTACACAGAACATTTAGGTACTACTAGTATAATAAGTAGTAATTAATAGGTAACAAGTAATTTTGAAAAGTAACAACCTTTGTCTTAATTTCCAAACTTGCATAATTTTGTCCCTGACGCATATGGTGTTACCAGATCAATAATTTCTCGACCAAAAATTTTGGGTACTCGAAATAGACCTACAAACTCTTCGTCATTCAGAGTAACAAAAGGATCTATTTCATTATGAAGCAGCCTATCTGGAACATTTGCATGTTCTTCAGCCTCTATTAAATTATTAAACATTTCAAATATCACTAAGACCTCCTCTTCATCCATTTCTTTAAGGTAAGTATAAGATCATAAAATTTAAAGATTTTATTCAAATCATAGGGAAATAGATTTATTTAAAACCAATTAAAATACTTACCTTACTAAAATACGTTCCTCTCTCCCTAATCAATTCCTAATGTATAATTTTTAATTTAATTTTGCTTTGAATAATTTAAATTATTAAAATTATTAAATTATTAAATTAAAAAATAATTTCAACCAGGAAATTATTTTCTTTTTTGAGGTTAGATTAGAAATTTAAATTTTACTTATGACAGCAGATCTTATGTTCCGTGCATAGGTTTCTCTTAAAAACAGGCAATTCTCTCGGTCCGTTGTAGGAGAATAAAAACCCTCCCATTCTATTGAAATCTTGTAGGAATAAAACGGTTGAGAATACAGCTTAAACAAAATCAGTAGAAATGTAGAAATATGGCGTCTTTTTCTCATAGGAATACTCATATTCCCTGGATGAGAATAAGCACCCAGGGGAGAAATGGCACCTCCCAGGGAATGGTTGTGTGCCTGCGTTTTTTTCATGTCTACCCTATCTCTACACAAGCCTCAGGCTTTCAGAAGGGAGGTTGCCCATTTTTGTGGTGTGTTTTATGTTTTTTTTATGTTTTAATTACTAGAGATAGCAAAAATTAATTCAGCAAGTCCTCGAGATCGATTTTCAAGACAAATGCAACGGTCAAATCAGAAATTATGTAATTACATATAGGTAGTTATAACATTTCATGCAATTATAAGCATAGGTATGCCTATATTATAAAGACATCTCCTACTTATTTATTGCATTTCCTTACATATTACGCAAGAATAGACCCAGTAATCTATCTGTGTGTTTCCTCTATCTTTGAAAATAATAATGAGAATAATATCATTAAAAAGCTAAAAAAATCTATTGTTTTAGGCCACAGTCAGTTACTATTGTTACGGAAACTCACCTACCTTGCTAGTGAATCTGCCTGTTTTGTTAATTCATTTCTTATTGTTTATAAATTAACATTTGTAAAATCTTTAGGTTGACGTTTCTAATCTAGAATTTTCGTTTAAGTAATAGAATCCTTCCATTATGTTCCGGAATCTAAAAAGAGGCTCCCGAATATTCCAGAAGCTTGAAAAATATATAGGTACCTAAATACTCATGATTTCAAGAGGACGGGGTTTTTTTTTAGTGGAAAGCGTGAGCGCGTTAAACCGAAACGTCAAACTAAGGAATTTGTGTTGACAGTTGTGAAAAAGAGTTGAAGTTTGTATCTAGTGACAATAAAGATTTGTGTTGTTTTGTCGAACAAGCTGGTTCAATACGACCTCTACTATAAAGGCGGTGAAACTCAATTAGAGTAAATTCAAGATGGCTACTGCAGTGGTCAGGAATTCCTTGTTGACGTTACGGTTATTAACATCAAAAATATGAATTTGGTGTGGTTTCAAGGAATATTTTAATAACTATTTTGTTAATAAAACTGTGAATTGGTTTGAAACGTGTTTATTAAATATTGGAAATTTGTAAAGTGATTTTTATGGTTATGGTGTTTATGGTTTCTTGTTGTGTTCCTAAATGTAGGGGCAACTACGAAAACGGGCCCAAAGTGTCAATATTTGGATTCCCCAGGGATGCAGTATTAAGGAAAAAGTGGATTAATGCCATAAAAAAGGAAAAATCTTTTATTCCAACAAAATACACGCGGGTAAGTTTAGTTTTGTAGTAGTCAGTTGGGTTTAACCGAGGTACCAAATAGGTAATCAAATGAAACATAATAGTGTTATTTGTGTCAGCTATTCGTGTGAGCAAAGGTACACATTAAAAAGAACAAAAAGAAGTTACATATAGATAGTAAAATATTACTTAAAGTTTATAGGCCCTATTTATATCTAATAATAAAACAGATAGGATTAACATAAGTGGGTATTTGTAGTAAAAACTTTTCTTAAAATATTTTTGTAGGTATGTGAACTTCACTTCAAGGAATGTGATACTGAAAAAACAGACAAAACATGTAATTGAGTCAACAGGAAAAATAATAACATTGCCACTAACACGTATTCGTTTAGTAAAAGGTTAGCTTTAGGGATACATTTTGGTATAACATGATTTCAAAAACACCTTTATTTTTAGATGCCATACCATGTACTGCCTAACTGTTCTGATTATTTATCAAAGTCGCATACTTCTCGAAGAGAATGTCCTCAAGCTAAAAGACAAAAATTAGAATATACACAAGTTGAGCAGGTTTTAGTCGAAAGTGTTTTGTCCGCACGGGCTTACCAAATTGAAAAGTCTTTCTCTACGCTTAATGAAGCATATAGTAAACTATTAAAAGAGCAACTTAAGTGAATCTTGGTTATTCACAAAAGGCAAAAATAATATGTTTTTTCAATATTGAAGAAAACAGGCCACAAACTTATATAAAGTATGCCGTTTTTATTTCTGAAAATCTTTTTTTATCAGCAGAGCAAGGTGGCCCAGCTGTTGAAAAAAATGTATGTTTGAACAAGAGACAAATTGACTTTCGCATTGCTGTAAGTGATATTAATATGGATGTTAATATGGTGGTAGAAATCCTTACGGACATTGAAGCTTTTTTAAATTTGGAACCAAAACCTCATTCTTTGGAAGACAATTTAAATTCTGTCATGGATATCTTAACGGAGGTAGCAGATCAAGAGCCATAAAAGAAAGATTCGATAATATTTTTAAAAGAACAAATACACTTGCTTAAAGTAAATTCCAAATTTAGATTACAATACAGCTGCGACATAGTCTTGTTTTGTAGGATTTTGTTTTCAATTTCACCTCACGCTTATAAATTTTTACGCAGTTCTAGAAATATTATAGTTCCTTCTCCACGAATTATCAAGACCACTATTTAGTGCTAGTAATTGCTCAACTGTTCTCTAATTTAACCAACTTTGTATCTCTTCAAATAACAAAGATTGTACTTGTTACTCCAAATAAAAATTTATTTTCTTTAGTTTTGTTTTTCTATAATTTATTTATTTTATTTCATTTCACATGTACCCAGTAGAAACTTTAAATTAAACAATAATTTCGTAATTAACCCTATTCATTTTTTACTATGTTAACCATAAGCTGATAAAAGGTAGACGAAAATTGAACATTATTACGAAAATATTTATTTTTCACCTAATGCTTGTATTTCAGACAATATATTCTAAGAATATATAAGTATTTGGTATCATCTTGAAGCTTATGACGTGCTGTACAGTAAACCTGTTATAGGTATATTTCTTTTTCTATGTCCGTATAAGTGTCTAAAATGTCCAGACAGTTGTCTGGGACATTTGTTCAATTTTTAAATGTACGGATATTTGCCAACACTATTACAAACTTTATTTGTTTATTGTTAAGATGGTCAACAAGCCATTTAGAAAAAATAAAACAATGTACAGTGTACAGAAAGCTGAATACTACAGGCGCCATCTTGAATTGAGCTGCCCGGCCTTATCGTTTAGGAGGTGTTGGCTGGTTTAATCCAAGGATTGTTAACTGTTTACAGGATTGCTCGATCCCTATACTACAATGGATGCGTTTCGAATCGCGCATTATGCACATTTTGCTTCCTATGTTCGTTCCAATTCACGCATTCTGCACGTCGTAGCATCCATAGCTCCTCCTACTTTTAGCTTCGTAGTACGCAGGAGCTGCATCGTGTACGAGGTGATGCGTTTATGCATTGCGGGCAACTTAACCTCATTTTTTAAACTTTTGGAGGGAAGGGAACTGATTCTGTGGTGTGGTGTTGCTAGTTTTAATCAATTCTTTTGCAAGAACAAGAATGCCCGAAATTTTGCTAGTTTCTCCATCACGAATTTAAATAAATTATAAATTGTCCACAAAAATAACTGTCAAAGTGTTAAAAGCCGTTCCGAAATGCATGAGCGCATCACACGCATCTGCTAAACGGAACGCTTTTATGTGTCACTGCAGCAGATGCGTTTGATGTACGATTTGGAATACACCCAATGTAATCCCTAATTGTGACGTCATCAGAGATCCAATAAAGCAATCTGTCAAAGTCAAACTGTAAGCGCGAAAGCGGAATTTGAATTTAAAATTCTCAAATCAATAGTTAATTATTCTTATATAATACCTTTGTTGTTTGTGTTTGTGGGTAATAGCAAAGAGGAATTAGTTTATCCTCTTTGGTAATAGTTTCTGTACATACCTATAATAAGTAATTGCATATTTTCCTTGGTTTCTTTATGTTCTTTAATTCTGTGTCTACCAACAAATTGAAATTATATGCACATTTTGATACAAACTATCCGAGTATATTATTAAAATAGGTAAGCATACCTATGCATACTTTTTTAATTATGAACATATTCGGAAGCAGAGATTCTGTAGAGAAATATGAACGGAAAAAGTGAGTGTGATGTTGGGTTATGCTGTAATGTTCAAGATACCTATATTTTGCGGTTTTAAGTGTATATTTACTTAAATTTGTTAGTGTTTATCTTCTAATCTTCTTACCATCTTCTTAACAGTTAAAAGAAACTTATATACAAGGATGATTAATTAGTTTTATATACCGGGTGTCCAGTTAGTGTTCCCTCGGAAGATTGTACAAAAACGGCTAACTTTATAAAAAAACTTTCTTAACAAAACTTTTAATATTTCATCTTTACTACAACGTAAAATTATTTAGAATTATACAAGGTGTCACAAAAACGAGTTACACGAAAAAGTATAATTTTTTTTAATGGAACACAGAAAATTTTAAATTTTTGGTTAATTCTGAAATTAGTACCAAACGATAGCTTATGAAAAGTTAAGATAGGAATGTGCAAACCGTTTTGCTTGATCTCAAACCGCTTAGATTTTACAGGGTGTCAAAGTTGCAAAAATGTCAATATTCACCTGTCAATATTTCAAAAACAGTTGAAGATAGGTATAGGACATCCTACATGAAATTTGTTTAGAATTTTCTGTAGAATCCAAAAATGAAAAAATATACAGGGTGTTCCATTAAAAAAATTATACTTTTTTGTGTAACTCGTTTTTGTGACACCTTGTATAATTCTAAATAATTTTACGTTGTAGTAAAGACGAAATATTAAAAGTTTTGTTAAGAAAGTTTTTTTATAAAGTTAGCCGTTTTTGTACAATCTTCCGAGGGAACACTAACTGGACACCTGGTATAATTAATAATGTTAACTGCTTTTTTACAATAAGCAACATGTATACTGTTCGCAGCTATACTATACAGGGTTATTCAGAACCTATCGAAAATAAAATTTGGGGATGTTCAACATACATGTAGAAATGTGGTAGTGCAAAAAGAATTTTTTTTGGCGGGGTCTGAAAACTATTTAAAAATTATTCATTGGACGCCGCTTGATACTAGTCCACTGTAATGGAGTGACCTTGGGACTGACAATGCAAACTAGCTAGCACGAAAGAAACCGGCGCGCCCGGCGCAAAAAAGATTTGCAGCGTTTTTACTTTAAAATAAACTTAAAGATAGATAGACGTTCCAGGTACAAAAAACTTGTTTACTGTTTTTTGTCGGAATGTGGTATATCCGATCTCGTTGAACTACAATTGCCCAGCTACGTAGTCCTTTATAATGGTATAACTTTAAACATTGTTTACGAGAAATCCTAATTACTTTTATTACAATATTTTTGGTGATATCGATTTCTTATTTAAGGATGCACATAGCCTCAAAGTTTTTTATATAGGTTCTGAATAAGGCTGTATAATGCACAGGACAGGGCTAGATAGAGTGCTCTAAATAGGTTGGGAGTGCCACACTAGATCTTCTAGGTCGCGGTGGACCAGGCCAGGGGGCCGACTCCTATATAAATCTAATCTAATCTAGCCAAAATTAAATTGAAATTCTTATATAATTTGCCAAAAAGGCTAAAATAATTAATAAAATAAATTTTAAGCTTACTGTAGCAAAAAAAAAACGTAGGCATCAGTAGTAAAGCTAATATAAAAAATTGGGTTAAATTTCCAGCAAAGATAATTTGTTAATAAATAAATTGGATACACAATCCTTACCTGTTAAATTTGGGAAATATGCTTATTAGTTATTAAATCTTACAATTTATACTGTTATTACAAACTTTAATAAATAATAATCATTCAAATACGAAAATTCTCTTGCAAATGTGAAATATATATTTGAAATATATAAAATATATTTTGACAGTTCGATTACACGGATCTTCGATGACGTCACAAAGGCGGATGACAGAATTGAGCGATCGAGCAATCCTGTAAACAGTTAACAATCCTTGGGTTTAATCTGTTTGGAGGTTAGACAAACGTTACATTTGGTGTCAGAAGTGCGACGTTCCACGACGTGAAACGTTCGAAGATTGGAAAAAAAAGGGATCAAATAGTAAGTGTATGCCAGTTACCAGATCGAAATCGATAAAATGGATGAGACCTGGACACAATTAATGGAAATGATGAAGGAAATCAAGAATAACCAAGAAGAATTAAAAGTTGAAGTGAAGAACAACCAAGAAGAACTGAAGAACAGTCAAGACGAATTAAAAAACGAAATGAAGAATAACCAAGAAGAACTAAAGAACAGTTTAGAAGAAAGTAATAAAAAGTTAGAAGAGCTAATGAAAGAAAAATTCAAAGATTTTGAAGAAACTGTAGAAGAAGAAATAAATCAATTGAGGAATAGTATGCAAGACGAAGTCCAAATTTTAAAAGAAAGTGTGAGTACGATGAGGCGTGAAGTCGAAGAGAGAGTCAATGAAATGCAGAAAGTCAACAGTACGTTGAAGTGTGAAGTCGAGGAGATGCAGAAAGAAGTCAACCGAAAATTCACACAGCTGTCCACGACAGGAGTTATTAAAGTTGAAGGTAATTCTGCATCTTCGAGGGTCAAGCCACCAACATTTGATGGAAAGGTACCATGGAGCACATACTTAAAGCAATTTGAGGCGGCTGCCATGGCAAATAATTGGTCCGAAGGTGAAAAGGCGATATCGTTAACTGTAGCTCTAAGAGGTGAGGCTATGGAAATCTTAAGAAATGAGGTATGGTGAAGCCCACATGCAACATGTTTACCAGGCTCAATTAAAGGGTAGAAGACAACGATTCGAAGAAAATATTCAGCAATATGAGGCCGATATAGCCCGGATGGTGAAGCTAGCTTACCCCACTGCCCCTGTAGAGTTCCAAGAGCAATTAGCTGTAAGTAGCTTCATGGATGGACTGCGAGACCCTGAAATCAGTCAGGCGTTGAGGTTAGCCAGAAACAAAACCATTTCCGAAACCTTGGCGCAGGCGTTAGAAATTGAAGCTGCTCAACAAGCATCCAGACGGGGTCAAGGCAGAGCAAGGCTAATTAAATATCAGCCAGCCGACTATCGAAGTAATGACAAAAATGTGGAGGTATTGCTGAAAAATTTTCAAGATTTATTGAACAATTTCCAAACCGAACGGAATCATACCGACTCTGCTACATTTAGCAGACGTAGACCCATACGATGCTGGAATTGCGGGCATCTCAGGAATCGATGCCCTAAAAACACATCGGAACAGGACCAGGGAAACGCCAACTGGCCAGCTTTGAGGGGCGAAAGCTGGTGAGGTGCTACCAAGCCCCACCAACCATGAAGATCAAGGTTACCCGGCTGCACAACAACGGCAACAGCTTGGTAGTACCAGGGCGAATATGCGGCCGGAAATGCGAAATGGTCCTTGATACTGGCTCAAGTCACACCATAATAAGGCCAGACCTCGTAGCCCATTGTAGAATTCAGAAGCCAGACAGAAACTTCATTTTGGAAACAGCAAATGGGGAAGTCATACCAGTAAAAGGCATCCATGTGGCAAACATCTGTTTAGGAACAAATACATTCCAACAAGACATCCTTGTAGCCGACATCACCGATGACGTCATTCTTGGTCTGAATATCATGACTGAGCATAATTTTATCCTGGATCTTCCTCAGAGACTATTAAAGACCAAAGGTGAAGAAATTTTAATGCATTATCCTGAAGTGAGAAATCTACCGATTAAAATCGTTAAAACATTAGAAGACATTATTCTACCGGCGGCATCAGAAGTAACTATTGCAACAATTTGTAACAGTTCGGCGGCTTTTGAAGAAACAGTAATTGTGGAACCAGAACCGGAGAGCAATTTTCCAAAAGAGGAATTTTAATAGGAAAGACTCCCAACACAAAAGAAGAACGACTCAGTGTTGGTGAGAATGTTAAATCTGAAAGACTACCCACAGGAAGTAAAGAAAGGAGAATCCTTGGGAGTTTGTCAGATAGTCCATGTGGTTTTCAAGAATGTAGAATCATCAACAGCACGCTGTGATTCTCGAATACTGCCGGAAATTCTGCAAAACCTTGTTAACCGATCCACGTCATCATTGCCTTCGGAGGACGTTCATAAAGTAGAAGAATTATTAAGACAGTACCAAGATGTATTCTCACTAACTGAGAACGATGT
Source organism: Pogonocherus hispidulus (assembly GCA_963924545.1). Lineage (NCBI taxonomy): Eukaryota > Metazoa > Arthropoda > Insecta > Coleoptera > Cerambycidae > Pogonocherus > Pogonocherus hispidulus. The sequence continues at coordinate 24,465,257 of OZ004698.1, read as the reverse complement.
AAGTAGGAGGGAAATGAGAGGGCAAATGGATTAGAAAGATGGGATGTATGCTATGCTATGCTATACCATGTATAGTAAAGTATGACTCATCGAACACCTGGCGTCTAGACAGTATCCGGTTTCAGAGTATGGTAAAGTATGACTCATCGAACACCTGACGGCTAGATAGTATCCTGTTTCAGAGCATGATGTAATATTTAAAAATATCTGGCGACGGTATTTTAAAAAAAGCTGACGCCGATAAAAATGAATTTAATACTCCGCGTCAGCAATAAAAAAAAATATTAAGTGATAATACATATGAATGACATGCTTCTGTTTAAATAATATCTAATCCTCCTATTCTCTATAAGAAGCAATATATATAGTAATAATATACCACTTATTCCCCACACAAGTCATCTAGAATCAAATATATCATAATATAAACAGTAGTAATATACTCGTGAGCATGATGTAATAACTAAAAAACTGACTTGTTGATAAGGAGATAAGAGGGGAGCTATCCGTAGCTCCCAGGAGTTGAAACACGTGTCAAGAGGTTAACAAACGCTACAAACAAACAGGTCTAAAATTGTTTGAATGATCTTGAATGCTTGGTCCATTATTGATTATTAAAGGGTATAGTATAAGGTACAGAGCATGTAAAACACATATTGAACTCAAGACTAATATATTCCACATGTTTTATTTTACTCAACAGTATCAGCAATAAAAAAATAATAAGAGATATGAATGACATGCTTCTGTTTTAAGTAATATATAATCCTATGTTCTATAAGAAGCAATATGCATAGTAATAATATACCACACAAGTCATCTATAATCAACATATCATAATATGCACAGTAGTAATATACCGCCCCGTCCCCACACAATGGTGGGGGGTTACTCTATATAAACCACAAAATGTCTCAGAGAGTGTTAGTGTAGTTTAACGTAAATTGATACTTGTGAAAATACTCCACTGTTTTGACAATGGCAAGTAACTCTCTCCTAGTCACGCAGTAGTTCATCTCTTGCTTGGAAAGGACTTTGCTAAAGTAGGCAATCACTTTCTCTTGTCCTTCCTCTATTTGCGATAGTACCCTTCCAATTCCAGTATTGCTGGCGTCAGTGTCTACGATGAACTTCTTTCGAGGAATTGGATATGACAGGATCGGGGGAGAACACAGGGCGCCTTTAAGCTTCTGAAAAGCTTCCTGACACTGTTCCGTCCATATAAATGGTTGGCTATTTTCGGTAAGTCGATGCAGAGGTTTGGCGATATCGGCAAAATTTTTCACAAACTTCCGATAGTATGTGCAAAGTCCCAGAAAACTCCTTAATTCATGTTTGTCTCTCGGCACTGGCCATTTCCAAATGGTTTCAGTTTTCTCCGGATCAGTCTTGACTCCATCTGTAGAAATAATGTGTCCTAAATATCTGACTTTTTTTTGGAAGAGCATGCATTTCTTGGGACTTAGCTTCAGTTGGGCTTCTCTTAACTTTTGCAAGACTTCCTGGACATTCTTTAAATGACCTTCAAAGTTTCTGCCAAGTATTATCATATCGTCAAGATAGACTAGACAGGTTTTCCACGTCATTCCACGGAGAATTGTTTCCATCAGTCTTTCAAACGTGGCTGGCGCGTTACAAAACCCAAACGGCATAAAGTTGAATTGCCACAAACCTGTCCCAATGGAAAAAGCTGTCTTTTCTTTGTCGTCCGCATGAAGTTGGACTTGCCAGTAGCCACTTTTCAGGTCTAAAGTAGAAAACCATTGAGATCCAGATAGTGTGTCCAGAGTGTCGTCTATTCTTCGCAACGGATAACTGCCCTTCTTGGTGACATCGTCTAATCTTCGGTAGTCAACACAAAATCTAGTAGAGCCGTCTTTCTTCTTCACCAAAACTACTGGAGAGGTCCATGGACTTTGCGATGGTTCAATGACTCCCTGTTGTTGCATCTCGCTCAACAATTTCGATACTTCTTCTTGTTTGGCCAATGGAATTCTTCGTGGGGCTTGCTTAATTGGAGCGGTGCCGCTGGTATTTATGCGGTGTTGAACTAGGTCAGTTCTTCCTACATCAGTAGGAGGGAAATGAGAGGGCAAATGGATTAGAAAGATGGGATGTATGCTATGCTATGCTATACCATGTATAGTAAAGTATGACTCATCGAACACCTGGCGTCTAGACAGTATCCGGTTTCAGAGTATGGTAAAGTATAACTCATCGAACACCTGACGGCTAGATAGTATCCTGTTTCAGAGCATGATGTAATATTTAAAAATATCTGGCGACGGTATTTTAAAAAAAGCTGACGCTGATAAAAATTTATTTAATACTCCGCGTCAGCAATAAAAAAAAATATTAAGTGATAATACATATGAATGACATGCTTCTGTTTAAATAATATCTAATCCTCCTGTTCTCTATAAGAAGCAATATACATAGTAATAATATACCACTTATTCCCCACACAAGTCATCTAGAATCAAATATATCATAATATAAACAGTAGTAATATACTCGGTGAGCATGATGTAATAACTAAAAAACTGACTTGTTGATAAGGAGATAAGAGGGGAGCTATCCGTAGCTCCCAGGAGTTGAAACACGTGTCAAGAGGTTAACAAACGCTACAAACAGACAGGTCTAAAATTGTTTGAATGATCTTGAATGCTTGGTCCATTATTGATTATTAAAGGGTATAGTATAAGGTACAGAGCATGTAAAACACATATTGAACTCAAGACTAATATATTCCACATGTTTTATTTTACTCAACAGTATCAGCAATAAAAAAATAATAAGAGATATGAATGACATGCTTCTGTTTTAAATAATATCTAATCCTATGTTCTATAAGAAGCAATATGCATAGTAATAATATACCACACAAGTCATCTATAATCAACATATCATAATATGCACAGTAGTAATATACCGCCCCGTCCCCACACAATGGTGGGGGGTTACTCTATATAAACCACAAAATGTCTCAGAGAGTGTTAGTATTCAACATGTCTTCAAAGTTTTGCTTTACCCAATATCAGCCTCAAGCTGATTTGCCAACTGATGTTAAAAGTGAAGAAGTAATTGTTAGTGCACGAAAGTATGAGCTAAATAAATCAAAGTGTAAGTTTGTTAGTGTAGGCCTGGCATTCCATTCTGGTTTGGAACCCTGTGTAAGGCTATCAGGAAATAAAAGCGATGCAGTTATGTTCGATGAAGGCGAATGGAAGATCTTTTTAAACTATCAGGGAATAATAAGAAATTATCTATATTCTTTTGAAAAAACCGATAATATTGATACCAGTCAATTTTCTATACACTTCGAGCAGTTTTCTCATACAAGAGTGGTGAAGATAATAAAAAATGATTCTTATATTTATTTGGGATTTGAATCAGTATGCAAGCTCTGGGAGCTATTGCCTTTGATCAAGTTCAGACTGGATATATTAAAAAGCCAGCAATTTAAGAATTACTTCAAGATATTAAAAAAAGGGCTACAGCAAGGAGATGGTAATGTTTTTCTAAATGCCTTAAACATACTTCATCCAGAGGATAATCCACACTCTGAAAATGTCGGCACATGTTTGGAGCTTATTTATTTGTATCCAGAAGTATTTGAAAATCATTGTAACAACATACATGGAGACAGAGAAGAAGAGTTGCATTCAACGAGAAGCAGAACCAAGTTCATCATATAATAACTTGGAGTTTTACTTAGAACGCCGCTAGGAGGATATATTGGGAATTTGTTGCTCTCGACCGACACCGGCTCCATCAGAGGATTGAAAGGACTTCAAAACTTCTTAATCCTATATTAGAAAAAGAACATAGATGTGTAATATACAATATGAGGTTCATAGATAATTTACTGAAATAAAAATGCATAACAATAATAAAGTGTTTTATTTAAAAAACAAGTATCTGTATTATATTATTTTGACTAATCCATGATTTATGATATTTATCGACACCGAGTCATTTAAAGTTGTAATATATACAGTGTTCCTAAACAGTAGGTACCTATATAGTTTTAATTCTCGTTATTCACAGAGGAGTGATATACTGGTGATATACGGTACTTAAAGGAATACGCGGTATACCATAAATAAATAGACAGACAGAGAGCTATATCTAGTAGGGGTTTATGGGAGGGTGTTCTACCAAGAAACAATAATATTTTAACCCAACAGAATTCAGCTGTAGAGGTGAGCTTAATGAGGTAATATCTAAATATAGCACCTGATTAATTGAATAGCTAATAATTTCCTCAATAAAAGTAAACTAGAAGGTACTTCAACTCTATCGGTGAGAGGTAAAGCCAAAAATTATCAGCGTCATCTATCGCTAATATTTTCGACAAGCCTTCAATAAATACTATCATAAAACAGCACCAACAGTGAAAGGTTAAGAAAATTATCATGTCTTCTCTTGTTAATATTAAATTATGGAGAATATGTTTAATATCTAACTAACACGCAGTATAATACAAATTAATATTACCGGAAACGTACTAAAAGGTCTTCAATAAATTCCCAAGCAAATGAAAACGCTACCAAAAAATTGTCACCAGAACAGCCACATTGTTACATGGTCTCCGAGCTCCGAGCATAGCTTTAATTATGCAGCAATCAAGACTAACGTATTTCCCTAAAACATTATTTACCGAAGTCGGGCTATTAAATCGATACACCGTTTACAGAAGCCATAGTGCAGATGCTGTAACTAGTACAATATTTTTATTATACAGGGTATTTATTTATTCTACGCTGAATCTTCTCGTAAATAGCAATATATCGCCCCTTCGACCACATATACCTCCCACATCAGTAATCCAAGAAAAAAAAAACACTTATTACATACTAAAGACAATACATGTGTGTAAAATGATTGTTCTTTTACATAATTGCATAATAATAATATACAGCTCCTTCCTCCACATAGATCATCCGAGTCAGCAATGCAATAAAAACACTTATTACGTGCTAAAACCGATAAATATACTTATATAAATGCTTCACTTTAAATAATGCCTAATCCTCTTATTCTTGCACCAATGGCTAGAAGTAATACTGCTGTAGTAATATACCGCCCTCATCCTCCACACAGACCTCCACATCAGTAATGCAAGAAAAACACTTTAATCTTCTCATCAATAGTAATATACCATCCCATCCCCCACACAGACCTATCACATCAGTTATGCAAGAAAACACATTAATCTTGTCGTCAATAACAATATATCGACCCATTAATCCACATAGACCTCTTATATCAGTTATGCAAGAGATTCACTTTAATCTTCTCATCAATAGCAATATACCGTCCCTTCCTCCACACAGACCTATCACATCAGTTATGCAAGAAAAACACATTAATCTCCTCGTCAATAATAATATATCGCCCCTTCCTCCACACAAACCTCTTACATCAGTTATACAAGAAAAAACATATTAATCTTCTCGTCAATAACAATATATCGCCCCTTCCTCCACATAGACCTCCCACATCAGTAATACAAGAAAAACACCTTAATTAATCTTCTCGTAAATAGCAATATATCGCCCCTTCGACCACATATACCTCCCACATCAGTAATCCAAGAAAAAAAAGAACTTATTACATACTAAAGACAATACATACGTGTAAAATGATTGTTCTTTTACATAATCACATAATAATAATATACAGCTCCTTCCTCCACATAGACCATCCTAGTCAGCAATGCAATAAAATCTTCAATAAATTCCCAAGCAAATGAAAACGTTACCAAAATTGTCACCAGAACCGCCACGTTGTTTCATGGTGTATATGCGAAAGGAGTTAATGGTCTACACATATTTGTGGAGGCGGGATACAGTATAAGGTGTAGAAAAAGATGTAAAACACTCAGTATATAAATATATTACATAATTTCATCCTCTCTTTAAAAAACAGAGGAGCAAACCAAAATTCAAACAAAACAGACAGAATAAACTATATATTGGTTGACGGAGGCCATAAAGCAACACATGCTGAAATCAATTTAAATTCAACTAACGTATTTCCCTAGAACATTATTTACCTAAGTCGGGCTATTAAACCAATATGCTCGTTACAAAAGCCCTAGTGTAGATCCTACCAACTTTTTAACTATGAATTTATTTTTTTCCACCTTGATAATGGATTCTACGCTGAATCTTCTCGTAAATAGCAATATAACACCCTTCGTCCACATATACCTCCCACATCAGTAATGCAAGAAAGACACATTAATCTTCTCGTCAATAACAATATACAGCTCCTTCTTCCACATAGACCACCCGAGTCAGCAATGCAATAAAAAAACACTTATTACGTTCTGAAGGCGATAAATATACTTATATAAATGCTTCTCTTTAAATAATACCTAACCCCCTTACTCTCACACCAAAGCGATAGGCTAGAAGTAATACTGCTGGTAGTAATATACCGCTCTCTTCCTCCACATAGGTCTCGCGAGTTAGTAATATAACAAAACAATACGTATTAAGGCGCTATAAATACACGTAAATGATAATAATGTCACCCTAAATCCCTTATTCTTACACCAAAGCGATAGGGTAGAAGGAATATTGCTGTAACAATATAATAATACATAACCCACATAACATTCGCACATCCATAGTAGTCAAGGAGTAATATGTATAGTAATAAGATACCGCCCCATCCTACATATAAGGCGCAAACATCTAAGAAGTTATAAATGTTATTTTTAGCCACATGAGAAAATCGTTGCATCGAAAAGCCCCGGGGAATATAAAAAAATCATAGGTCTAGATGTGGTCAGATTTCACACTATCTATTGACTTAAAATACCTACACGTGTATTTAGGAGATAACGCTCGGTATATAGGTACATAGTAGGTACAACTACAGCAGTCTCGGAGAAATATAATAATACTCGTTCTCAAGGCTTCGTGAAAAAGGTGCTATTTAAGCGAAAACTACGAGTTAAAACAAATTTTAAGGGAATGTTTAGGTATAAGAATAATCGTTTCAGAATTTCTAAAACATCAGTGCACTTGTTTATATGTGTATCTAAACTAGTAATTTAAACTATAAATCACAAAAATGACTACAGAACCACACGTCGCGAGATTCGATCACCCCGGGACAGCTATACGGCCTCGACAAGCTGTAAATGTTATGATTATCAGAAAAATCAAACCCCATTCAAGAACTATATGAATAAAGTATGGTTTTATATCGCCCAGTATATACAAAATATAAAACGCAAGTAACATTAAGAAAAAATGAGAGCATACCCCACATATCGCAAAATAAAACATACCTAGTGTTATTAAAATCTGGCGTAACTAAATATTAATTCCGCAGATCCCCGACATGTAAAATTTCGTGTCTTATCTGTTTATAAGAAGGCCCCCACTATATTTCTATCGAGTAAGGATTTTCCAGAGTATCTTGCAAAAAAAGCAAAGGGATATTTGATTAGGTTATCAGTGCATCTATCATTTAATCAGATCTGTACAAATTATTGACATTGCATGAATTAGATATTTCACGTATTTATCACTAAGAACATGCTAATGAATTTACAGGACTTTATCAAAATAAAAAGATAGCTGTCAGCAAATATTATAAAAAAATTGTCGTCAAGATTAACCAGACAGTAAACCGATCTGAATCGTGTGTACATCCGGTTGCGCAGTGTCACAAGGGTATATATTACTGCAGGTCAACACCCTGTATAGCGATTGTCTATAGAAAACAGATAGGTATTATAATAGAAAGCAGATATTATAACGCAAATAGCTGCCAATGCAGATTCTCGTCAACACCCAGTACAGCACATTTAAGACTAAATAAACAAGTGAGAATAATATCATAATGTATCCGTATAAGGAAGTATTAATTAACTGACTCTGTAAATATGTTATTCTAATACGAAAAACCTGGTAGGTCCCAAGTACATTTGCAAATTCAGATTATGTAGAAACATGTGATATGCTTTCGCAATGTCACAAGGGTATATATTACTGCAGGTCAACACCCTGTATCGCGATTGTCTATAGAAAACAGATAGGTATTATAATAGAAAGCAGATATTATAACGCAAACAGCTGCCAGTGCAGATTCTGGTCAACACCCAGTACAACATATTTAAGATTAAATAAACAAGTGAGAATATTATCATAATGTACCCGTATAAGGAAGTATTAATTAACTGACTCGGTAAATATGTTATTCTAATACGAAAAAAACCTGGTAGGTCCCAAGTACATTTGCAAATTCAGATTATGTAGAAACATGTTATACACAGGGGTTTTTATAAATACAGCTATATAGAAATTATACCAACCGAATTTAACAATTTACCGAGTTTATCTACATTAATCTAAAATATAAAATTGCAGTATAAAGTTATTGAAAGTGTTTGATCTTCATGAGATTTCATAGTATAAAAATATATGTATAATGTCTAACCTACAAAATAGAGATAACTAACCAACAAATCTAAAAGGTATACCTTCTAACGAAATTGGGGTAGATATTAGATAACAGGTGAAATAAATTGGGATAAATAAAAGAGTATAAGCATACTACGAATTTACCATTTGCTGTAACTTATCTAAAGGGCAAGCATAACACATACCTGCAAATTTTGTAACAAAACATTTTCTTAGATTAACAGTCTAAGTCGTCATAATAATATACATAGACAAATCTTTGAAATGAAATTTATGCCATAGCAAGATGGATACTCATTGATTTGCAATCATTATACATGGGATTCTAGGGTATTCTTTAAATAATCCTTACCACTTAGATGAACCGGCTACCAGTAGATGTGTCTCCATCTTGCTGTAATTGGCTGCATTTAATTGCATTCACGAGTCACCAAATCCATAACCACTCGGATTTTTATCATGAATTCTTATCCCCACCCTAGAGAAATGGATAATTTTCTTCATCAGCTTCATCGCACTCACAAGCTCGTGACATGTAGAAACTAAAATTCGTTTACATTTTCTTTCTCCTCAATTTTGGTAAATCGATTATGTCTCTGGTACCGGTACCGGTATACCGGTCATACCGTACTTATAACTTTCTATGTCCCTTCTCCCAATAACCTCATTGTTTTAACAAAAACTTTAACATTATGTAACAAGAATAACCCATTACTGTTTGCTTTTAGTAGTAGTTCGAGCTATAATTTCAATATGTCGACGTCATTATATGTATATGTATATGTATATGTAAAGTATTCAATAGTCATTGGAGTTCGTTCAAGAGTTTATCTTTAATAATTTTACCATCTTTATCAGGCAGTCTAACACGTACTTCCATAGTTAATATACTCAATTAAATGAGGAACTATTAACTATAACAATATCTCTGCTTTGTAGGCACTATCCTCATCACTTAGATACCCGGCTACCAGTAGATGTGTCTCCATCTGGCTGTAATTGGTCGCATTTAATTGTATTCACGTGCCACCAAATCCATTACCACTCGGATTTTTCTAATGAATTCTTATCCCCCACCCTAGAGATGATTTGATTTTAATAAATAAAACAGAATATATTTAATTTGGTTTTTATTTCATCATAAAGCTAGGACATTATAAAATGTCCATACAGATAATACACATTAGATAAAGCACACATACATATATTCTTTGAATGATATAAACATTTAGGTGGAGAATGCTTCAAGCGGGGTTCTTCTTCAAATTCTATAATAATTGGTTTTGACGAAAAACGCCGAAGATATTCAGCCTTCTCTCTTCCTTTAACATAAATCTGTTCTGCTTTTGAAGTCAAATACTCAATAATGTTGTTAAATTTGTGTAGTTGTGTAAAACCCTCTTCCCACTGAATGCAGTGATGATGTTTAGTTACCCAATTAGCTTCTTCTTGAAATTCTGATGGAAGTACGTCAAATGAAAAAGGTGGTTTAAAAATATAATGACATATACGTTTATACGTTTATCTGCTTTCTATTATAATACCTATCTGTTTTCTATAGACAATCGCGATACAGGGTGTTGACCTGCAGTAATATATACCCTTGTGACATTGCGAAAGCATATCACATGTTTCTACATAATCTGAATTTGCAAATGTACTTGGGACCTACCAGGTTTTTCGTATTAGAATAACATATTTACAGAGTCAGTTAATTAATACTTCCTTATACGGATACATTATGATATTATTCTTACTTGTTTATTTAGTCTTAAATGTGCTGTACTGGGTGTTGACGAGAATCTGCATTGGCAGCTATTTGCGTTATAATATCTGCTTTCTATTATAATACCTATCTGTTTTCTATAGACAATCGCTATACAGGGTGTTGACCTGCAGTAATATATACCCTTGTGACACTGCGCAACCGGATGTACACACGATTCAGATCGGTTTACTGTCTGGTTAATCTTGACGACAATTTTTTTATAATATTTGCTGACAGCTATCTTTTTATTTTGATAAAGTCCTGTAAATTCATTAGCATGTTCTTAGTGATAAATACGTGAAATATCTAATTCATGCAATGTCAATAATTTGTACAGATCTGATTAAATGATAGATGCACTGATAACCTAATCAAATATCCCTTTGCTTTTTTTGCAAGATACTCTGGAAAATCCTTACTCGATAGAAATATAGTGGGGGCCTTCTTATAAACAGATAAGACACGAAATTTTACATGTCGGGGATCTGCGGAATTAATATTTAGTTACGCCAGATTTTAATAACACTAGGTATGTTTTATTTTGCGATATGTGGGGTATGCTCTCATTTTTTCTTAATGTTACTTGCGTTTTATATTTTGTATATACTGGGCGATATAAAACCATACTTTATTCATATAGTTCTTGAATGGGGTTTGATTTTTCTGATAATCATAACATTTACAGCTTGTCGAGGCCGTATAGCTGTCCCGGGGTGATCGAATCTCGCGACGTGTGGTTCTGTAGTCATTTTTGTGATTTATAGTTTAAATTACTAGTTTAGATACACATATAAACAAGTGCACTGATGTTTTAGAAATTCTGAAACGATTATTCTTATACCTAAACATTCCCTTAAAATTTGTTTTAACTCGTAGTTTTCGCTTAAATAGCACCTTTTTCACGAAGCCTTGAGAACGAGTATTATTATATTTCTCCGAGACTGCTGTAGTTGTACCTACTATGTACCTATATACCGAGCGTTATCTCCTAAATACACGTGTAGGTATTTTAAGTCAATAGATAGTGTGAAATCTGACCACATCTAGACCTATGATTTTTTTATATTCCCCGGGGCTTTTCGATGCAACGATTTTCTCATGTGGCTAAAAATAACATTTATAACTTCTTAGATGTTTGCGCCTTATATGTAGGATGGGGCGGTATCTTATTACTATACATATTACTCCTTGACTACTATGGATGTGCGAATGTTATGTGGGTTATGTATTATTATATTGTTACAGCAATATTCCTTCTACCCTATCGCTTTGGTGTAAGAATAAGGGATTTAGGGTGACATTATTATCATTTACGTGTATTTATAGCGCCTTAATACGTATTGTTTTGTTATATTACTAACTCGCGAGACCTATGTGGAGGAAGAGAGCGGTATATTACTACCAGCAGTATTACTTCTAGCCTATCGCTTTGGTGTGAGAGTAAGGGGGTTAGGTATTATTTAAAGAGAAGCATTTATATAAGTATATTTATCGCCTTCAGAACGTAATAAGTGTTTTTTTATTGCATTGCTGACTCGGGTGGTCTATGTGGAAGAAGGAGCTGTATATTGTTATTGACGAGAAGATTAATGTGTCTTTCTTGCATTACTGATGTGGGAGGTATATGTGGACGAAGGGTGTTATATTGCTATTTACGAGAAGATTCAGCGTAGAATCCATTATCAAGGTGGAAAAAAATAAATTCATAGTTAAAAAGTTGGTAGGATCTACACTAGGGCTTTTGTAACGAGCATATTGGTTTAATAGCCCGACTTAGGTAAATAATGTTCTAGGGAAATACGTTAGTTGAATTTAAATTGATTTCAGCATGTGTTGCTTTATGGCCTCCGTCAACCAATATATAGTTTATTCTGTCTGTTTTGTTTGAATTTTGGTTTGCTCCTCTGTTTTTTAAAGAGAGGATGAAATTATGTAATATATTTATATACTGAGTGTTTTACATCTTTTTCTACACCTTATACTGTATCCCGCCTCCACAAATATGTGTAGACCATTAACTCCTTTCGCATATACACCATGAAACAACGTGGCGGTTCTGGTGACAATTTTGGTAACGTTTTCATTTGCTTGGGAATTTATTGAAGATTTTATTGCATTGCTGACTAGGATGGTCTATGTGGAGGAAGGAGCTGTATATTATTATTATGTGATTATGTAAAAGAACAATCATTTTACACGTATGTATTGTCTTTAGTATGTAATAAGTTCTTTTTTTTCTTGGATTACTGATGTGGGAGGTATATGTGGTCGAAGGGGCGATATATTGCTATTTACGAGAAGATTAATTAAGGTGTTTTTCTTGTATTACTGATGTGGGAGGTCTATGTGGAGGAAGGGGCGATATATTGTTATTGACGAGAAGATTAATATGTTTTTTCTTGTATAACTGATGTAAGAGGTTTGTGTGGAGGAAGGGGCGATATATTATTATTGACGAGGAGATTAATGTGTTTTTCTTGCATAACTGATGTGATAGGTCTGTGTGGAGGAAGGGACGGTATATTGCTATTGATGAGAAGATTAAAGTGAATCTCTTGCATAACTGATATAAGAGGTCTATGTGGATTAATGGGTCGATATATTGTTATTGACGACAAGATTAATGTGTTTTCTTGCATAACTGATGTGATAGGTCTGTGTGGGGGATGGGATGGTATATTACTATTGATGAGAAGATTAAAGTGTTTTTCTTGCATTACTGATGTGGAGGTCTGTGTGGAGGATGAGGGCGGTATATTACTACAGCAGTATTACTTCTAGCCATTGGTGCAAGAATAAGAGGATTAGGCATTATTTAAAGTGAAGCATTTATATAAGTATATTTATCGGTTTTAGCACGTAATAAGTGTTTTTATTGCATTGCTGACTCGGATGATCTATGTGGAGGAAGGAGCTGTATATTATTATTATGCAATTATGTAAAAGAACAATCATTTTACACACATGTATTGTCTTTAGTATATATTGCTATTTACGAGAAGATTCAGCGTAGAATAAATAAATACCCTGTATAATAAAAATATTGTACTAGTTACAGCATCTGCACTATGGCTTCTGTAAACGGTGTATCGATTTAATAGCCCGACTTCGGTAAATAATGTTTTAGGGAAATACGTTAGTCTTGATTGCTGCATAATTAAAGCTATGCTCGGAGCTCGGAGACCATGTAACAATGTGGCTGTTCTGGTGACAATTTTTTGGTAGCGTTTTCATTTGCTTGGGAATTTATTGAAGACCTTTTAGTACGTTTCCGGTAATATTAATTTGTATTATACTGCGTGTTAGTTAGATATTAAACATATTCTCCATAATTTAATATTAACAAGAGAAGACATGATAATTTTCTTAACCTTTCACTGTTGGTGCTGTTTTATGATAGTATTTATTGAAGGCTTGTCGAAAATATTAGCGATAGATGACGCTGATAATTTTTGGCTTTACCTCTCACCGATAGAGTTGAAGTACCTTCTAGTTTACTTTTATTGAGGAAATTATTAGCTATTCAATTAATCAGGTGCTATATTTAGATATTACCTCATTAAGCTCACCTCTACAGCTGAATTCTGTTGGGTTAAAATATTATTGTTTCTTGGTAGAACACCCTCCCATAAACCCCTACTAGATATAGCTCTCTGTCTGTCTATTTATTTATGGTATACCGCGTATTCCTTTAAGTACCGTATATCACCAGTATATCACTCCTCTGTGAATAACGAGAATTAAAACTATATAGGTACCTACTGTTTAGGAACACTGTATATATTACAACTTTAAATGACTCGGTGTCGATAAATATCATAAATCATGGATTAGTCAAAATAATATAATACAGATACTTGTTTTTTAAATAAAACACTTTATTATTGTTATGCATTTTTATTTCAGTAAATTAACTATGAACCTCATATTGTATATTACACATCTATGTTCTTTTTCTAATATAGGATTAAGAAGTTTTGAAGTCCTTTCAATCCTCTGATGGAGCCGGTGTCGGTCGAGAGCAACAAATTCCCAATATATCCTCCTAGCGGCGTTCTAAGTAAAACTCCAAGTTATTATATGATGAACTTGGTTCTGCTTCTCGTTGAATGCAACTCTTCTTCTCTGTTTCCATGTATGTTGTTACAATGATTTTCAAATACTTCTGGATACAAATAAATAAGCTCCAAACATGTGCCGACATTTTCAGAGTGTGGATTATCCTCTGGATGAAGTATGTTTAAGGCATTTAGAAAAACATTACCATCTCCTTGCTGTAGCCCTTTTTTTAATATCTTGAAGTAATTCTTAAATTGCTGGCTTTTTAATATATCCAGTCTGAACTTGATCAAAGGCAATAGCTCCCAGAGCTTGCATACTGATTCAAATCCCAAATAAATATAAGAATCATTTTTTATTATCTTCACCACTCTTGTATGAGAAAACTGCTCGAAGTGTATAGAAAATTGACTGGTATCAATAGTATCGGTTTTTTCAAAAGAATATAGATAATTTCTTATTATTCCCTGATAGTTTAAAAAGATCTTCCATTCGCCTTCATCGAACATAACTGCATCGCTTTTATTTCCTGATAGCCTTACACAGGGTTCCAAACCAGAATGGAATGCCAGGCCTACACTAACAAACTTACACTTTGATTTATTTAGCTCATACTTTCGTGCACTAACAATTACTTCTTCACTTTTAACATCAGTTGGCAAATCAGCTTGAGGCTGATATTGGGTAAAGCAAAACTTTGAAGACATGTTGAATACTAACACTCTCTGAGACATTTTGTGGTTTATATAGAGTAACCCCCCACCATTGTGTGGGGACGGGGCGGTATATTACTACTGTGCATATTATGATATGTTGATTATAGATGACTTGTGTGGTATATTATTACTATGCATATTGCTTCTTATAGAACATAGGATTAGATATTATTTAAAACAGAAGCATGTCATTCATATCTCTTATTATTTTTTTATTGCTGATACTGTTGAGTAAAATAAAACATGTGGAATATTAGTCTTGAGTTCAATATGTGTTTTACATGCTCTGTACCTTATACTATACCCTTTAATAATCAATAATGGACCAAGCATTCAAGATCATTCAAACAATTTTAGACCTGTCTGTTTGTAGCGTTTGTTAACCTCTTGACACGTGTTTCAACTCCTGGGAGCTACGGATAGCTCCCCTCTTATCTCCTTATCAACAAGTCAGTTTTTTAGTTATTACATCATGCTCACCGAGTATATTACTACTGTTTATATTATGATATATTTGATTCTAGATGACTTGTGTGGGGAATAAGTGGTATATTATTACTATGTATATTGCTTCTTATAGAGAATAGGAGGATTAGATATTATTTAAACAGAAGCATGTCATTCATATGTATTATCACTTAATATTTTTTTTATTGCTGACGCGGAGTATTAAATAAATTTTTATCGGCGTCAGCTTTTTTTAAAATACCGTCGCCAGATATTTTTAAATATTACATCATGCTCTGAAACAGGATACTATCTAGCCGTCAGGTGTTCGATGAGTCATACTTTACCATACTCTGAAACCGGATACTGTCTAGACGCCAGGTGTTCGATGAGTCATACTTTACTCTACATGGTATAGCATAGCATAGCATACATCCCATCTTTCTAATCCATTTGCCCTCTCATTTCCCTCCTACTGATGTAGGAAGAACTGACCTAGTTCAACACCGCATAAATACCAGCGGCACCGCTCCAATTAAGCAAGCCCCACGAAGAATTCCATTGGCCAAACAAGAAGAAGTATCGAAATTGTTGAGCGAGATGCAACAACAGGGAGTCATTGAACCATCGCAAAGTCCATGGACCTCTCCAGTAGTTTTGGTGAAGAAGAAAGACGGCTCTACTAGATTTTGTGTTGACTACCGAAGATTAGACGATGTCACCAAGAAGGGCAGTTATCCGTTGCCAAGAATAGACGACACTCTGGACACACTATCTGGATCTCAATGGTTTTCTACTTTAGACCTGAAAAGTGGCTACTGGCAAGTCCAACTTCATGCGGACGACAAAGAAAAGACAGCTTTTTCCATTGGGACAGGTTTGTGGCAATTCAACTTTATGCCGTTTGGGTTTTGTAACGCGCCAGCCACGTTTGAAAGACTGATGGTAACAATTCTCCGTGGAATGACGTGGAAAACCTGTCTAGTCTATCTTGACGATGTGATAATACTTGGCAGAAACTTTGAAGGTCATTTAAAGAATGTCCAGGAAGTCTTGCAAAAGTTAAGAGAAGCCCAACTGAAGCTAAGTCCCAAGAAATGCATGCTCTTCCAAAAAAAAGTCAGATATTTAGGACACATTATTTCTACAGATGGAGTCAAGACTGATCCGGAGAAAACTGAAACCATTTGGAAATGGCCAGTGCCGAGAGACAAACATGAATTAAGGAGTTTTCTGGGACTTTGCACATACTATCGGAAGTTTGTGAAAAATTTTGCCGATATCGCCAAACCTCTGCATCGACTTACCGAAAATAGCCAACCATTTATATGGACGGAACAGTGTCAGGAAGCTTTTCAGAAGCTTAAAGGCGCCCTGTGTTCTCCCCCGATCCTGTCATATCCAATTCCTCGAAAGAAGTTCATCGTAGACACTGACGCCAGCAATACTGGAATTGGAAGGGTACTATCGCAAATAGAGGAAGGACAAGAGAAAGTGATTGCCTACTTTAGCAAAGTCCTTTCCAAGCAAGAGATGAACTACTGCGTGACTAGGAGAGAGTTACTTGCCATTGTCAAAACAGTGGAGTATTGTCACAAGTATCAATTTACGTTAAATTGAAAAAACTCTACAGCCTGAAGGCGTTTATCAAAATTTTACAAAAAATTTTTACTGGGCTGGATTCACCAGTCTTCGGCCTACTTATGGATTTATCTCACCCACTAGCCTCTCCTAGATTAATCCGGAACTCCTGTACAGGTCCTCGTCTAGCTAGACTTGCTGGGGTTGCATGGATGGATGTAATTAAATCCCACGTAGCTAGGTTTCAGGTTTCAGGCTCCAAAGGTGGAAATAGGTACATGTAAAAGATTGTATGATTAGCCCAGTCCCAGAGTTGTACAAAAAAATGATCCAGGAATTGGAATTTTGTAAACAATCAAACCGTAGAGTAACTATGTCTGAAGGACAGTATATAAAAATTCTAATAGAAAAAAAATAACTTATGACCGTTACTATATACTACAATAAAAATTATCAAAATTGCAGTAACAAAATTCGTAACTGTGCTACACAAAAAAATTAGTGAGCATAAAATGTGAAAATTTATAATTCATACATGAGTTTTTAAATGCAAAATTAACAATATCAAGTACAATGAAATAGATTAAAATTGAAAAAAAAATTAATGTGAGACGGTCTAGAATACCAGCAAGTAATCAAAAATAAAATTCCTGGATATAATAGATTCTGTAATCATCAGACAAAACTATAGTATATAAAAAATAACCATATGGTTATATATATGTACGCACCAATCAACCCAGGCTCTTCACAGAGAACCGACCTTTACATACAGGGTACAATTTTCTTTAATCAGATTCAATTTATTAAGAAAATTAAATGTACTCACCTGTATACAAAGTGCAGTTTCACCCTCGTGAATCCACCTCAAAGATGTCCTAAGACGTTCCACATGGAATAGGATGATTTACGAGGATAATTGAGTCCGGAGGATTGATTGGCCAGCGTCTCAACAACTCTGCAAAAATAAAAATTCGGCAGAAAGTTTACACCACGTGTAAAATAAATTTATTATCACATATCTCGTGAAAACAACAAAAATATACTATAATATCGATTAATGCGATTATTACAGATAATAATCTATTATATCGGAACACCGATCACTAACAATCGTGATAATAATTCAAGATTTAAATTAAATTAAAATTTAAGAACATGTGCTTTCAATAAGCGTAAAAATTGTCAACTTGCTCGTACTCTATTTAAAACCAGACTCTCGATTTTTAAAAATGTCTTAATTTCCTGTCTGTTTGGCGACCCCACTTATTCATAAAAGTGACCAATCAGAAACACTTTAAAGGTAGACAACACACTTCACAGGGTGGAGTATTATGGGTTGCTGGTATTCAGGAAAAATATCAGGATTTTTTGATATTATTTTTAGTCGTCAGGAAATATAGTGCTTGTCATATACAAGGGAACAAAATGATTAAAATTTCGTTACACTCTATGGTCAGCCGTTCATTTTGAGAACCGACCATGCTTCATTGAAGTGGCTCCTGCAATTCAAGAATCCGGAAGGCCAAGTGGCAAGATGGCTTCAACGTTTGCAAGAGTATGACTTCAAAATTGAACACCGAAGAGGACAGAGCCATCGCAACGCTGACGCTTTATCCAGAAGGCCATGCCTTCCTGATTGTAGATATTGCTTGCGACAGGAAGCAAGGGAACAGGACGATTTTCATTGCCGAAGAATTAGTATCCAAGGCCCAGAACATTGGGATAGTAGAAGCCTTGCTAAAGAACAAAGTGAAGATCCAGAGTTTGGCATAATTTTCCAATGGAAAATAAATAAAATGGATAGACCTGATTGGCAGGATATTTCCAATAAATCTCCATCTCTGAAAAGTTACTGGGCATTATGGGACTACCTAGTTGTAGAAAATGGCCTACTAAAAAGAGTATGGGAGAGTCCGGACGGCAAAGAAAGGAACTACCAGACTGTATTACCCAGGACAAGAGTTCCAGAAGTTCTCTAAGCGGTTCATAGTGGCGTTGGTGGTGGACATTTTGGAATCAATAAGACTTTGAACAAAGTCAGAGAGCGATTCTACTGGCTTGGGAGTCATTCCGATGTGGAAGAATGGTACCGGCGTTGTAAAACCTGCGCCTCTAGTAAGGGACCAATGACTTGAAGTCGCGGACAGATGAAGCAGTACAATGTCGGTGCGCCATTTGAAATAATAGCTATTGACATAGCTGGCCCATTTCCTCGAAGTGACTCTGGCAATCGTTACATCTTGGTAGCTATGGACTACTTCAGCAAGTAGCTAGAAATATATCCTATACCTAATCAGGAAGCAGTCACCGTAGCAGAGGTCCTATTTGAAAACTGGATATGCCGTTATGGAGTTCCGAGGAAAATCCATTCTGACCAAGGACGGAACTTCGAATCTGAGGTATTTCAGAATGTTTGCCAACTACTAGGTATCTCGAAAACTAGAACAACACCTCTTCATCCTCAATCAGATGGAATGGTCGAGAGATTCAATCGAACCATTGAAAATTTCCTGAAAACTGCCGTGAATGAAAAGCAGACCCACTGGGACACCTGCCTTCCTCCATTTCTCTTAGCATATAGAGCGGCAGTTCACGAAACCACTGGTAAAACACTAGCCAGTGTGATTTTTGGCAACGAATTACGTCTACCGATAGACCTCATTGCAAATAGACCAGAACATCAAGAAAATATCAGTGACTATCTCCGCCACCTGAAAGATCGAATAAAGTTGGTACATGAAGAGGTACGAGAAAAGCTGAGAATAGAAAGTGACAGAATGAAGACCCGTTACGACTTACGTGCCAACAGTAGTGGGTTTCATGAAAATGATAAAGTTTGGCTGTACAACCCAAAGATGACTAAGGGCAAATCACCTAAATTATAGAGATCTTGGGAAGGCCCTTATTCGATTGTGACCAGGTTAAACGATGTCGTGTATAGGATCCAAAGAAATCCTCAATCCAAAATGAAGATTGTTCACATAGATCGACTGACGCCTTATCAAGAACACCATGCGGACAATGGAGTAACCTGATCGAGACGATCAGTTCTGAGAGGGGAGCAGTGTTACGGAAGCTCACCTGCCTTGCTAGTGAATCTGCCTATTTTGTTAATTCATTTTTTATTGTTTATAAATTAACATTTGTAAAATCTTTAGGTTGACGTTTCTAATCTAGAATTTTCGTTTAAGTAATAGAATCGTTCCATTATGTTCCGGAATTCAAAAAGAGGCTCCCGAATATTCCAGAAGCTTGAAAAATATATAGGTACCTAAATACTCATGATTTCAAGAGGACGGGGTTTTTTTTAGTGGAAAGCGTGAGCGCGTTAAACCGAAACGTCAAACTAAGGAATTTGTGTTGACAGTTGTGAAAAAGAGTTGAAGTTTGTATTTAGTGACAATAAAGATTTGTGTTGTTTTGTCGAACAAGCTGGTTTAATCTGTTTGGAGGTAGACAAACGTTACACTATTTTCATTTAAAAAATACTATTGCTTCATCGCGTCATAACTATATTACCGGTCTAAAGGAATAGCAAAGAGAATAAACTAATTAATTCTCTTTGATGATATTTACTTATATGTACATACGTATGTGTGTGTATATATATATATATATATATATATATATATGTACAGGGTGGGCCATTAGTGCGTATGCGGACTGTACTACCTATACCGTTAAAGTTAGAATAATAATTTTTGGTACGAAGTTAGATGCCAGTGGCGTGCATATTTCAAAATTATTTTGGCACATACAAGGTGTTTAATATTAAAATGCCAAACCGAACATTCATTTTTTTAAATGGAACACCCTATATATTTTTAGATTTTTTAATTAAGCGTACTTTTCTGAACAATTTAATATAGCACTTAATATATCTAAACTTACACGTGGCGACGTTGTTGCAAGTTTTCTATGAAAAAGGTCGCTACTTCGCATTATTGTAGCTCTCCATTTAAATGAGATATGACGTCCATTTTCTCATAAGATACATTAAGAATATGTCTTTATTCAAGAAAATATAACGATTTAAACAAAAGTTACATTTGCTATACAGGGTGCTACATTTCACATATCGTAATTTTACTTCAAAATTTTAAATGGAACACCCTGTATATTATCATGTTGTCTTAAAGAGCTACTTTTCAGATTTCTAACGATACCATACTTGGTGGGCTTAAATAAAATTTATTTGTTAAAAAAAGGGTTTGAAACTTGAAGAACCGTTGAAATTAAGATAAGTTGTAAAAAAATTATTGAATAAAAAGTTTATACAGGCAGTTTATTATTAGTCTTATTGTTAATAACAAATTGTGAGTCACACTTCATAAAAAAAATAATTCAAATTTTAATAAATAACGAAAATAACCATGTCTTCGAGGTTGGTTGTAAATTGTAAAGATAAATTATTATTAATAGGGATACCTACTATACTCTTATATAGGGTGCTTTGAAAACAAAATTGAAAAGTGGCTCGGGGAATTGTCACTGTCATTATTAATGTTTCTATTTGGTTGGTTTTATTGTATCAGTCAGTATTAGAGGAAATATTCAATCTACCCATATTATCGAAAATGAATTTTACTAAAGAAGAAATGCTAGACATGATATTAGTTCTCGGAGTGATACAATACTCGGAATACTGACTGATACAATAAAACCAACAAAATAGAAACATTAATAATGACAGTGACAATTCCCCGAGCCACTTTTCAATTTTGTTTTCAAAGCACCCTATATAAGAGTATAGTAGGTATCCCTATTATTAATAATTTATCTTTACAATTTACAACCAACCACGAAGACATGGTTATTTTCGTTATTTATTAAAATTTGAATTATTTTTTTTATGAAGTGTGACTCACAATTTGTTAGTAACAATAAGACTAATAATAAACTGCCTGTATAAACTTTTTATTCAATAATTTTTTTACAACTTATCTTAATTTCAAGTTTGTGTGAAGTTATCCACACAATTTCAGCCACACATGCTGACGTAGGGTAAGTTTAATTCGAGACAGATAGTTCAAACCACAATTATAAGAACCTTTTTCATCCACAGTTTTCACGCATGTAAGCCACGATCACAGTGCACGGGCATCCACAAATATAATTACTTAGATTTACTGATGTAATGCAAAATGCAAACGCAATTTTTTTTTATTTTTCTATTTTTACTATTTTTGAAAACTTCTTCGTTAAAATAGCCTCATATACGTGTTAGCCTCAAATGATATTAATTAATTTTTCCGTAAAAGGTTGACATGTTTGTGATAAAAAGTTATTAAAAATGCATTTATTAACTGAAAAATGGCTTTTCTTATCTGTATGCTGGTGTCGTTCTACATATGAAGTATATCCAAAAATTATAGATATCTCGTAAAGGGTTTGATGTCCGTTTATAAAATATGAACAGACGAACAGTCCCTTATAAGGGAAATAATCGGTAGTAAATAGTTTTTCTTGTCTGCCCGTCGAAGGGGATGAAAAATAATAAAATATGTCTATCCACAGGTGTAATACATATAAATAATAATCAATATCTCGAAAATGGCTCGATGTGCGTTTATAAAATATGAAGGGTTGAAGAGTCCCTTTGAAGTGAAGTAATCGGTAGTAAATAGTTTTTCTTGTCTGCCGTCGAAGGGGATGAAAAATAATAAAATATGTCTATCCACAAGTGTCATACATATAAATAATAATCAATATCTCGAAAAGAGCTCGATGTGCGTTTATAAAATATGGGGGGTTGAAGAGTCCCTTTGAAGTGAAGTAATCGGTAGTAAATAGTTTTTCTTGTCTGCCCGTCGAAGGGGATGAAAAATAATAAAATATGTCTATCCACAAGTGTCATACATATAAATAATAATCAATATCTCGAAAAGAGCTCGATGTGCGTTTATAAAATATGGGGGGTTGAAGAGTCCCTTTGAAGTGAAGTAATCGGTAGTAAATAGTTTTTCTTGTCTGCCGTCGAAGGGGATGAAAAATAATAAAATATGTCTATCCACAAGTGTCATACATATAAATAATAATCAATATCTCGAAAAGAGCTCGATGTGCGTTTATAAAATATGGGGGGTTGAAGAGTCCCTTTGAAGTGAAGTAATCGGTAGTAAATAGTTTTTCTTGTCTGCCCGTCGAAGGGGATGAAAAATAATAAAATATGTCTATCCACAGGTGTACTACATATAAATAATAATCAATATCTCGAAAATGGCTCGATGTGCGTTTATAAAATATGAAGGGTTGAAGAGTCCCTTTAAAGTGAAGTAATCGGTAGTAAATAGTTTTTCTTGTCTGCCGTCGAAGGGGATGAAAAATAATAAAATATGTCTATCCACAAGTGTCATACTTATAAATAATAATCAATATCTCGAAAAGGGCTCGATTTGCGTTTATAAAATATAAGGGGTTGAAGAGTCCCTTTGAAGGGAAGCAATCGAAAGTAAATAGTTTTTCTTGTCTGTCCGTCGAAGGGGATGAAAAATAATAAAATATGTCTATCCACAAGTGTCATACTTATAAATAATAATCAATATCTCGAAAAGAGCTCGATTTGCGTTTATAAAATATGGGGGGTTGAAGAGTCCCTTTGAAGGGAAGTAATCGGTAGTAAATAGTTTTTCTTGTCTGCCCGTCGAAGGGGATGAAAAATAATAAAATATGCCTATCCACAGATGTAATACATATAAATAATAATCAATATCTCGAAAAGGGCTCGATGTGCGTTTATAAATAATGAAGGGTTCAAGAGTCCCTTTGAAGAGAAGCAATTGGTAGTATATAGTTTTTCTTGTCTGCCCGTCTAAGGGGATGAAAAATAATAAAATATGTCTATCCACAAGTGTCATACCCATAAATAATAATCAATATCTCGAAAAAAGCTCGATGTGCGTTTATAAAATATGGGGGGTTGAAGAGTCCCTTTGAAGTGAAGTAATCGGTAGTAAATAGTTTTTCTTGTCTGCCCGTCGAAGGGGATGAAAAATAATAAAATATGTCTATCCACAAGTGTCATACATATAAATAATAATCAATATCTCGAAAAGAGCTCGATGTGCGTTTATAAAATATGGGGGGTTGAAGAGTCCCTTTGAAGTGAAGTAATCGGTAGTAAATAGTTTTTCTTGTCTGCCGTCGAAGGGGATGAAAAATAATAAAATATGTCTATCCACAAGTGTCATACATATAAATAATAATCAATATCTCGAAAAGAGCTCGATGTGCGTTTATAAAATATGGGGGGTTGAAGAGTCCCTTTGAAGTGAAGTAATCGGTAGTAAATAGTTTTTCTTGTCTGCCCGTCGAAGGGGATGAAAAATAATAAAATATGTCTATCCACAGGTGTACTACATATAAATAATAATCAATATCTCGAAAATGGCTCGATGTGCGTTTATAAAATATGAAGGGTTGAAGAGTCCCTTTAAAGTGAAGTAATCGGTAGTAAATAGTTTTTCTTGTCTGCCGTCGAAGGGGATGAAAAATAATAAAATATGTCTATCCACAAGTGTCATACTTATAAATAATAATCAATATCTCGAAAAGGGCTCGATTTGCGTTTATAAAATATAAGGGGTTGAAGAGTCCCTTTGAAGGGAAGCAATCGCAAGTAAATAGTTTTTCTTGTCTGTCCGTCGAAGGGGATGAAAAATAATAAAATATGTCTATCCACAAGTGTCATACTTATAAATAATAATCAATATCTCGAAAAGAGCTCGATTTGCGTTTATAAAATATGGGGGGTTGAAGAGTCCCTTTGAAGGGAAGTAATCGGTAGTAAATAGTTTTTCTTGTCTGCCCGTCGAAGGGGATGAAAAATAATAAAATATGCCTATCCACAGATGTAATACATATAAATAATAATCAATATCTCGAAAAGGGCTCGATGTGCGTTTATAAATAATGAAGGGTTCAAGAGTCCCTTTGAAGAGAAGCAATTGGTAGTATATAGTTTTTCTTGTCTGCCCGTCTAAGGGGATGAAAAATAATAAAATATGTCTATCCACAAGTGTCATACCCATAAATAATAATCAATATCTCGAAAAAAGCTCGATGTGCGTTTATAAAATATGGGGGGTTGAAGAGTCCCTTTGAAGTGAAGTAATCGGTAGTAAATAGTTTTTCTTGTCTGCCCGTCGAAGGGGATGAAAAATAATAAAATATGTCTATCCACAAGTGTCATACATATAAATAATAATCAATATCTCGAAAAGAGCTCGATGTGCGTTTATAAAATATGGGGGGTTGAAGAGTCCCTTTGAAGTGAAGTAATCGGTAGTAAATAGTTTTTCTTGTCTGCCGTCGAAGGGGATGAAAAATAATAAAATATGTCTATCCACAAGTGTCATACATATAAATAATAATCAATATCTCGAAAAGAGCTCGATGTGCGTTTATAAAATATGGGGGGTTGAAGAGTCCCTTTGAAGTGAAGTAATCGGTAGTAAATAGTTTTTCCTGTCTGCCCGTCGAAGAGGATGAAAAATAATAAAATATGCCTATCCACAGGTGTAATACATATAAATAATAATCAATATCTCGAAAAGGGCTCGATGTGCGTTTTTAAATATTGAAGGGTTCAAGAGTCCCTTTGAAGGGAAGCAATCGGTAGTAAATAGTTTTTCTTGTCTGCCCGTTGAAGGGGATGAAAAATAATAAAATATGCCTATCCACAGGTGTAATACATATAAATAATAATCAATATCTCAAAAAGGGCTCGATTTGCGTTTATAAAATATGGGGGGTTGAAGAGTCCCTTTGAAGGGAAGCAATCGGTAGTAAATAGTTTTTCTTGTCTGCCCGTCGAAGGGGATGAAAAATAATAAAATAATCTATCCACATGTGTAATACATATAAATAATAATCAATATCTCGAAAAGGGCTCGATGTGCGTTTATAAAATATGGGGTTTTGAAGAGTCCCTTTGAAGGGAAGTAATCGGTAGTAAATAGTTTTTCTGGTCTGCCCGTCGAAGAGGATGAAAAATAATAAAATATGTCTATCCACAGGTGTAATACATATAAATAATAATCAATATCTCGAAAAGGGCTCGATGTGCGATTATAAAATATGGGGGTTGAAGAGTCCCTTTGAAGTGAAGTAATCGGTAGTAAATAGTTTTTCTTGTCTGCCCGTCGAAGGGGATGATAAATAATAAAATAATCTATCCACATGTGTAATACATATAAATAATAATCAATTTTATTATTTTTCATCCCCTTCGACGGGCAGACAAGAAAAACTATTTACTACCGATTACTTCACTTCAAAGAGACTCTTCAACCCTTCATATTTTATAAACGCACATCGAGCCATTTTCGAGATATTGATTATTATGTATATGTATTACACCTGTGGATAGACATATTTTATTATTTTTCATGCCCTTCGACGGGCAGACAAGAAAAACTATTTACTGCCGAATACTTCCCTTCAAATTGACTCTTGAGCCCCCCATATTTTATAAACGCACATCGAGCCCTTTTCGAGATATTGATTATTATTTATATGTATTATACATGTGGATAGACTATTTTATTATTTATCATCCCCTTCGACGGGCAGACAAGAAAGACTATTTACTACCGATTACTTCACTTCAAAGGGACTCTTCAACCCCCATATTTTATAAACGCACATCGAGCCCTTTTCGAGATATTGATTATTATTTATATATATTACACCTGTGGATAGGCATATTTTATTATTTTTCATTCCCTTCAACGGGCAGACAAGAAAAACTATTTACTGCCGAATACTTCCCTTCAAATTGACTCTTGAGCCCCCCATATTTTATAAACGCACGTCGAGCCCTTTTCGAAATATTGATTATTATTTATATGTATTACACCTGTGGATAGGCATATTTTATTATTTTTCATCCCCTTCAACGGGCAGACAAGAAAAACTATTTACTACCGATTACTTCACTTCAAAGGGACTCTTCAACCCCCATATTTTATAAACGCACATCGAGCCCTTTTCGAGATATTAATTATTTATTATTTTTCATCCCCTTCGACGGGCAGACGAGAAAAACTATTTATTACAGATTACTTCACTTTAAAGGGACTCTTCAACCCTTCATATTTTATAAACGCACATCGA
The DNA here is from genome assembly GCA_963924545.1 of Pogonocherus hispidulus. Classification (NCBI taxonomy): domain Eukaryota; kingdom Metazoa; phylum Arthropoda; class Insecta; order Coleoptera; family Cerambycidae; genus Pogonocherus; species Pogonocherus hispidulus. The sequence goes on along the minus strand of OZ004698.1, from coordinate 24,438,120 downwards.
GCCATTTTCGAGATATTGATTATTATTTATATGTATTACACCTGTGGATAGACATATTTTATTATTTTTCATCCCCTACCACGGGCAGACAAGAAAAACTATTTACTACCAATTACTTACCTTCAAAGGGACTCTTCAAAACCCCATATTTTATAAACGCACATCGAGCCCTTTTCGAGATATTGATTATTATTTATATGTATTTCACATGTGGATAGACTATTTTATTATTTTTCATCCCCTTCGACGGGCAGACAAGAAAAACTATTTGTTACCAATTGCTTCCCTTCAAAGGGACTCTTCAACCCCCCCATATTTTATAAACGCACATCGAGCTCTTTTCGAGATATTGATTATTATGTATATGTATGACACTTGTGGATAGACATATTTTATTATTTCTCATCCCCTTCGAGGGGCAGACAAGGAAAACTATTTACTACCGATTGCTTCCCTTCAAAGGGACTCTTGAACCCTTTATTATTTATAAACGCACATCGAGCCCTTTTCGAGGTATTGATTATTATTTATATGTATGACACTTGTAGATAGACATATTTTATTATTTTTCATCCCCTTCGACGGGCAGACGAGAAAAACTATTTACTACAGATTACTTCACTTCAAAGGGACTCTTCAACCCTTCATATTTTATAAACGCACATAGAGCCATTTTCGAGACATTGATTATTATTTATAAGTATGACACTTGTGGATAGACATATTTTATTATTTTTCATCCCCTTCAACGGGCAGACAAGAAAAACTATTTACTACCGATTGCTTCCCTTCAAAGGGACTCTTGAACCCTTTATTATTTATAAACGCACATCGAGCCCTTTTCGAGATATTGATTATTATTTATATGTATGACACTTGTAGATAGACATATTTTATTATTTTTCATCCCCTTCGACGGGCAGACGAGAAAAACTATTTACTACAGATTACTTCACTTCAAAGGGACTCTTCAACCCTTCATATTTTATAAACGCACATCGAGCCATTTTCGAGATATTGATTATTATTTATAAATATGACACTTGTGGATAGACATATTTTATTATTTTTCATCCCCTTCGACGGGCAGACAAGAAAAACTATTTACTACCAATAGCTTCTCTTCAAAGGGACTCTTGAACCCTTCATTATCTATAAACGCACATCGAGCCCTTTTCGAGATATTGATTATTATTTATATGTATGACACTTGTAGATAGACATATTTTATTATTTTTCATCCTCTTCGACGGGCAGACGAGAAAAACTATTTACTACAGATTACTTCACTTCAAAGGGACTCTTTAAAACCCCATATTTTATAAATGCAAATCGAGCCCTTTTCGAGATATTGATTATTATTTAAATGTATTACACATGTGGATAGAATATTTTATTATTTTTCATCCTTTTCGACGGGCATACAAGAAAAACTATTTGCTACCAATTGCTTCCCTTCAAAGGGACTCTTCAACCCCCCCATATTTTATAAACGCACATCGAGCTCTTTTCGAGATATTGATTATTATGTATATGTATGACACTTGTGGATAGACATATTTTATTATTTCTCATCCCCTTCGAGGGGCAGACAAGGAAAACTATTTACTACCGATTGCTTCCCTTCAAAGGGACTCTTGAACCCTTTATTATTTATAAACGCACATCGAGCCCGTTTCGAGGTATTGATTATTATTTATATGTATGACACTTGTAGATAGACATATTTTATTATTTTTCATCCCCTTCGACGGGCAGACGAGAAAAACTATTTACTACAGATTACTTCACTTCAAAGGGACTCTTCAACCCTTCATATTTTATAAACGCATATCGAACCATTTTCGAGATATTGATTATTATTTATAAGTATGACACTTGTGGATAGACATATTTTATTATTTTTCATCCCCTTCAACGGGCAGACAAGAAAAACTATTTACTACCGATTGCTTCCCTTTAAAGGGACTCTTGAACTCTTTATTATTTATAAACGCACATCGAGCCCTTTTCGAGATATTGATTATTATTTATATGTATGACACTTGTAGATAGACATATTTTATTATTTTTCATCCCCTTCGACCGGCAGACGAGAAAAGCTATTTACTACAGATTACTTCACTTCAAAGGGACTCTTCAACTCTTCATATTTTATAAACGCACATCGAGCCATTTTCGAGATATTGATTATTATTTATATGTATTACACCTGTGGATAGACATATTTTATTATTTTTCATCCCCTACGACGGGCAGACAAGAAAAACTATTTACTACCGATTACTTCCCTTCAAAGGGACTCTTCAAAACCCCATATTTTATAAACGCACATCGAGCCCTTTTCGAGATATTGATTATTATTTATATGTATTACACATGTGGATAGATTATTTTATTATTTTTCATCCCCTTCGACGTGCAGACAAGAAAAACTATTTGCTACCAATTGCTTCCCTTCAAAGGGACTCTTCAACCCCCCATATTTTATAAACGCACATCGAACTCTTTTCGAGATATTGATTATTATGTATATGTATGACACTTGTGGATAGACATATTTTATTATTTTTCATCCCCTTCGACCGGCAGACGAGAAAAGCTATTTACTACAGATTACTTCACTTCAAAGGGACTCTTCAACCCTTCATATTTTATAAACGCACATCGAGCCATTTTCGAGATATTGATTATTATTTATATGTATTACACCTGTGGATAGACATATTTTATTATTTTTCATCCCCTACGACGGGCAGACAAGAAAAACTATTTACTACCGATTACTTCCCTTCAAAGGGACTCTTCAAAACCCCATATTTTATAAACGCACATCGAGCCCTTTTCGAGATATTGATTATTATTTATATGTATTACACATGTGGATAGACTATTTTATTATTTTTCATCCCCTTCGACGGGCAGACAAGAAAAACTATTTGCTACCAATTGCTTCCCTTCAAAGGGACTCTTCAACCCCCCATATTTTATAAACGCACATCGAACTCTTTTCGAGATATTGATTATTATGTATATGTATGACACTTGTGGAGAGACATATTTTATTATTTTTCATCCCCTTCGAGGGGCAGACAAGAAAAACTATTTACTACCGATTACTTCACTTCAAAGGGACTCTTAAACCCCTAATATTTTAAACGCACATCGAGCTCTTTTCGAGATATTGATTATTATTTAAAAGTATGACACTTGTGGATAAACATATTTTATTATTTTTCATCCCCTTCGACGGGCAGACAAGAAAAACTATTTACTACCGATTGCTTCCCTTCAAAGGGACTCTTCAACCCCCCATATTTTATAAACGCAAATCGAGCCCTTATCGAGATATTGATTATTATTTATATGTATTACACCTGTGGATAGGCATATTTTATTATTTTTCATCCCCTTCAACGGGCAGACAAGAAAAACTATTTACTACCGATTGCTTCCCTTCAAAGGGACTCTTCAACCCCCTATATTTTATAAACGCACATCGAGCTCTTTTCGAGATATTGATTATTATTTATATGTATGACACTTGTGGATAGACATATTTTATTATTTTTCATCCCCTTCGACGGGAGACAAGAAAAACTATTTACTACAGATTACTTCACTTCAAAGGGACTCTTCAACCCTTCATATTTTATAAACGCACATCGAGCCCTTTTCGAGATATTGATTATTATTTATATGTATTACACCTGTGGATAGGCATATTTTATTATTTTTCATCCCCTTCGACGAGCAGACAAGAAAAACTATTTACTATCGATTGCTTCCCTTCAAAGGGACTCTTGAGCCCTTCATTATTTATAAACGCACATCGAACCCTTTTCGAGATATTGATTATTATTTATATGTATTACACATGTGGATAGACTATTTTATTATTTTTCATCCCCTTCGACGGGCAGACAAGAAAAACTATTTACTACCGATTACTTCCCTTGAAAGGGAGTCTTGAACCCTTCATTATTTATAAACGCACATCGAGCCCTTTTCGAGATATTGATTATTATTTTTATGTATTACACCTGTGGATAGGCATATTTTATTATTTTTCATCCCCTTCAACGGGCAGACAAGAAAAACTATTTACTATCGATTGATTCCCTTCAAAGGGACTCTTGAACCCTTCAATATTTAAAAACGCACATCGAGCCCTTTTCGAGATATTGATTATTATTTATATGTATTACACCTGTGGATAGGCATATTTTATTATTTTTCATCCCCTTCGACGGGCAGACAAGAAAAACTATTTACTACCGATTACTTCACTTCAAAGGGACTCTTCAACCCCCCATATTTTATAAACGCACATCGAGCTCTTTTCGAGATATTGATTATTATTTATAGGTATGACACTTGTGGATAGACATATTTTATTATTTTTCATCCCCTTCGACGGGCAGACAAGAAAAACTATTTACTACCAATTGCTTCTCTTCAAAGGGACTCTTCAACCCTCCATATTTTATAAACGCACATCGAGCCATTTTCGAGATATTGATTATTATTTATATGTATTACACCTGTGGATAGACATATTTTATTATTTTTCATCCCCTTCGACGGGCAGACAAGAAAAACTATTTACTACCGATGATTTCCCTTATAAGGGACTGTTCGTCGGTTCATATTTTATAAACGGACATCAAACCCTTTACGAGATATCTATAATTTTTGGATGTACTTCATATGTAGAACGACACCAGCATACAGATAAGAAAAGCCATTTTTCAGTTAATAAATGTATTTTTAATAACTTTTTATCACAAACATATCAACCTTTTACGGAAAAATTAATTAATATGATTTGAGGCTAACACGTATATGAGGCGATTTTAACGAAGTTTTCAAAAATAGTAAAAATAGAAAAATAAAAAAAAATTGCGTTTGCATTTTGCATTACATCAGTACCTAAATCTAAGTAATTATATTTGTGGATGCCCGTGCACTGTGATCGTGGCTTACATGCGTGAAAACTGTGGATGAAAAAGGTTCTTATAATTGTGGTTTGAACTATCTGTCTCGAATTAAACTTACCCTACGTCAGCATGTGTGGCTGGAATTGTGTGGATAACTTCACACAAACTAATTTCAACGGTTCTTCAAGTTTCAAACCCTTTTTTTAACAAATAAATTTTATTTAAGCCCACCAAGTATGGTATCGTTAGAAATCTGAAAAGAAGCTCTTTAAGACAACATGATAATATACAGGGTGTTCCATTTAAAATTTTGAAGTAAAATTACGATATGTGAAATGTAGCACCCTGTATAGCAAATGTAACTTTTGTTTAAATCGTTATATTTTCTTGAATAAAGACATATTCTTAATGTATCTTATGAGAAAATGGACATCATATCTCATTTAAATGGAGAGCTACAATAATGCGAAGTAGCGACCTTTTTCATATAAAACTTGCAACAACGTCGCCACGTGTAAGTTTAGATATATTAAGTTCTATATTAAATTGTTCAGAAAAGTACGCTTAATTCAAAAATCTAAAAATATATAGGGTGTTCCATTTAAAAAAATGTATGTTCGGTTTGGCATTTTAATATTAAACACCTTGTATGTGCCAAAATAATTTTGAAATATGCACGCCACTGGCATCTAACTTCGTACCAAAAATTATTATTCTAACTGTAACGGTATAGGTAGTACAGTCCGTATACGCACTAATGGCCCACCCTGTATATATATATATATATATATATATATATATATATATATATATATATATATATATATATATATATATATGTTATATGCTAAAATATGATACTATTCATTCTGAATGTATCAAGTAACATGTATTCTGATATTGCTTATCTAAAGCGATAACAGCTTCCTCAGAAAACGAAGCATTATCTGTAAGACGCAAACAAGGCATCATGTTCCTAGAATGCTTATGCTTGCGTCGGCATCCATACTTTATAAATACTACCGAAAGACACAAATAAGAACACTTGTCATTTATACCTCGTAGTACCAAGTCGACTACATTATTATTAATCATTATTTTATATAATCTATGTTATTAAACTGCTAGTAAATAATAAAAGTTTTTAAAAAGTTAATCCAGTGTTAAGTGATATAAAATTGGCGCAGTCGGTAGGATTGTGAAACACCTGTTAAAGAAGCCTAACTGACGATAACCTGCCTGAAGAACAAGGACAACACTCCAGAAGTGCCTAACTCCAGAGAAAGGATCGCCAGAAAAAGGAAGAACTTCAATAGCCGGTGGTGGATTCCAATCCTTTGCACAACAGAACCAACTCCAATCAATGAAGAATTTTATGTAAGTACTTATTGAATCATCTCGCATTTCTTGTGTACAATTTAATTAATTTAATAAGCGTGATAACCTTAGCACGTGCTCGTGAAAAGGACAGTTCTATTTGTTTTACTTTTAATAATTTAAACAAGACCCAAGCTTACTAGCTTACATTAGTTTAAATGTTTTATGCCAGTCACTACTAGAAACATGCCTGAACAACAACAGCAACCAAATCCTCCTGAACCAGAGGTTGGTGAACCTTATAAATTAGACGAAATATTCACACTTGTGTCTGAATATGATGGTAATCAAATAAATTTAACCACATTAAACTGCCCATGACATGGCAGTTGGTAACCAGAAGGTGCTTTTAACTATTCATATAAAAAATCAGTTAAAAGATCGTGCTGCTGAACTAGTGAACTCTAGGAATCCAAGCACATGGAACGAAATAAAAATACTTTTAGAAAGCCATTTCAGTGATAGTCGTGATTGAACTACATTAATTCCAGATCTCCAAAGGATGCGACAGCTTCCTGGCGAATCGCCTCTTACATTTATTACACGTTTACAAACTCACGAGGCAAAAGTGTATGCCTCGATTCAAAAACAACAGCTATCAATGTCACAAAAACAAGCGCAAATACAGTTCACCGAAAGCATGATTCTAAATACCCTACTCACGGGCTTAGAACCTAAAATCGCCCACGTTATTAGAGCAAGCGATCCTGAAGATATGTTAACGGCAATTAGGAGAGTTCGAAGAGAACTTCAACTAAATTATTTCGAAGCCCAAAAATTCAATCGCGGTAATAATTCTAATACTCCTACACGCAACCCAAATGTATCTTCGCCTATAAAACAATGTTCATTCTGCAAACGTACGGGACACGTCATTAGTGAGTGTCGGCAGAGACAACAAAATCTTCGACCCTCTAATTTTGGCAACCAACAAAATTTTCCAAGACCCAATTATTATAGCCAAAATCCTGGAACTTCACAAAATTTTCAACAGCAAAGACCTAACTACTATAACCAAAATCCTGGGAATTCACAAAATTTCCAACAACAAAGACCACCTGTTATTGCACCAAACCCAAATTTTAATAGTCCAAGACCCCCTGCGATTCAACAGAACCCCAATTACTATAGACCAAATATTAATAGGAAAATACTTCATTTGAACCAAAATAGCGATCATGAAACTTTAGAACAACCAAATCAAAATTATCCTGGTACCAATAAAGTCTATGAAAATACAAACGATGGTTATTATACAGATAATAACCCCTTCATGAATTTGAATTATTATACAGCTAATAATACTGAATACGATAATAACGAAGATCATTAAACGGCTAATGATCCCTATGAGAATTATTATACTGACGAATTAGCTTTCGATGCAACCTCTGCATATAATCAGGATTTTCGAGCTGGCCCACCTACCCAGTCGGACCCACCGTATCACCAAACCAGAGACCCCAATATGACAGTGTTGCAGACCCAATTTGGCAACATGAACTTGGACAGTTACAATCCCAATCTCAATTTCCCAGAACAACGCTTTCTCTAAATCCGCTATTGGCTGTGAAATCTAAAAATCTGTACTATATTTACGATGCTACCAATATTTATAAAGTATTAATTGACACAGGCGCAGGTTTGTCTATATTCAAACCAAAGACTTGCGAGAACTATAAAATGAGATATCCCGAAAATGTCACAATCCAAGGGATAACCGATCAAAAAATAATTATCAATGAAGCCGTTCTTATCCCGTTTGACGATAATAAACCCTTTAAAATTTATGTATGCAACCTTGACATTGAGTTCGATGGACTCCTTGGTTCCGATTTTCTGGAACACTACAACTGCATAATAGACATAAAAAATAGACAACTTATAACCAGTTTCAAAACAATTCCCATTCACAAGGTTACAGATCAAACTTTCACCGAAGACGTACAAAACCAATCAGATTTAACCAGGCGCGATACTGCTCGCAGCATTTCAAATACAATCTCAATCGAACCACGTACAGAACAAATTTCGAAACTTAAATGTTATTTGATTAACACCGAAGCTATACTGCTAGCTACGGAAATCGATAAAGTAAGACTTCCTAACGCGATAGTTCAAATAAACGATAAAGGCGAATTTCTTACTTCCATCATAAATGCAAACGCAATGCCTAAAACTATTGATTTCTCAGACATAAAACTAGAACCTATCAAAAATTTCTCATTAAATAACACTAACGAAATAGATTTCCAAACTTATGCAAATAGACATGATGAAATAATAAATCAACTTCGTCTAAATCACCTAAACGAAGAAGAAAGTGAGGTAATAACTAGACTTTGTCTAGAATTCTCTGATATTTTCTATCTTGAGGGTGATCAATTAACCTTCACTAACAAAATTAAGCACGCGATAGACACCAACGACGCGAAACCAATATTCACGAAATCGTATCGATATCCTCAAATACATAAAGAGGAAGTTAAAACGCAAGTATCCAAAATTCTGGACCAAAACATTATACGTCCCTCAAATTCCCCGTGGTCATCTCCGGTATGGGTCGTACCCAAAAAACTAGATGCTTCAGGTAAGCAGAAATGGCGTGTAGTTGTGGACTACAGAAAACTCAATGAGCTGACTGTAGGAGACAAGTATCCCTTACCTAACATCTCTGACCTTTTAGATCAACTAGGTAAATGCCAGTATTTTACTACATTGGACCTTGCTTCTGGATTCCACCAGATCGAGATAAACCCAAACGATATTCCGAAAAGCGCCTTCAGCGTGGATAACGGACATTACGAGTTTGTTCGTATGCCTTTTGAGCTTAAAAACGCTCCTTCCACGTTCCAAAGGGTAATGGACAATATACTTTTGGGTATCCAGAACGAGCGATGCCTGGTATATATGGATGACATCATCATATATTCTTCCACCGTCCATGAACATATCTCCCGTCTCACAGAAGTGTTTAAACGCCTTCGAAATGCCAATCTAAAGATTCAGTCAGATAAGTGCGAGTTTCTTCGCAAAGAGGTCGCGTACCTAGGCCATCTTATCACTAAAGAAGGAGTCAAACTAAACCCCGATAAAATATCATGCATCCAAAATTTTCCCCTACCTACTAATCAAAAAGAGATAAAATCATTCCTCGGTCTCGCGGGCTATTATCGAAGATTCATCAGTAACTTTGCCAAGTTATCTAAACCCCTTACCAAACTATTACAAAAAGACGTCCCCTTTGTTTTCGTTTCCGAATGCGAAAAATCGCTCGAAGAGTTAAAACAAGCACTTATTTCGACCTCAGTCCTTATCTACCCGAATTTCGACGATATCTTTCTACTGACCACTGATGCAAGCGCTTTTGCTATCGGCGCCGTGCTTTCACAAGACCCTGTTGGTAAAGATCTACCAATAACCTATGCATCAAGGACACTCTGCAAAGCCAAAACCAAATATCGTCGTTGCGCCTCCAAAAACCGCTATGTGCAATTTTTGGCCAAAATGAGTTGTCTTACTATAAAGAGTGAACCAAACTCCGTCGATTGAGAAACAGCTGTATGTGAAAACTAAGCATTTATGTTATTAAAAATACGAATATATAAAACACCCTATGTGTAAATGTAAAAACTGTATCTTCGAAAGGCGCTATGTGAAGGAAATAATCATTTCCTGCACTTAGCGTTTTTTGCTACTTTTGAATTGCGCGCCGTAACTCTCTATGTACAAGCATAATACACATAGCGGATTTCTACTTATTCAGAATTGCTGTTTTCTGATATTTACGTCCGAATAGTTTGTCTGGTGAAGTGATTTGTATTAGTTTTTTCACTTGATACTCCAGTTTTCAATGAGGTAAGAACACTGTATTAAAATTTCATGACTATATTTAACTTAGAGAATAATAATTAATCACTTTTGAATAGGCAATATAGATACATTTTTTGTAGTCTTTTTGTAAGGTTAGCGCGGGAATTTGAAATATTTTTTACAGAAAATGTTTTATGGCTTTCGTGTATATACAAATAGAAATACAATTCGTAGCATGTTTGTAAAGTTAGTGGGTAATAAGCATTTCTAATACTTTAAAAATACAATCTTCTTTGTTATTTTCAGTAGGAAAATGGAGAAAAATAAGTCAAGAGCACGTTATTGTCGATTTAGCCTTGAAACATAAAACCGAAACTTCATTAAGCCCAAACTATGATATGAACAAGGAAAATAATAAAGAAAATGTATTTTTCCCAACAACACACATGAAAAAAAAAATTCTGACAAATGAACAAAAACCCCTAATCTCTCCTCAAAATTTGAGTTTTATAAGTCACAACGAAACACTAAATAACAATCTCAATAATCTAGACCTGGATATTGAATTACAAACATTTGCTGACCATTTTGAGAATACTAACTATTCTAATCTCACCACTGAGGTATCACATTGCTTTAGTGAAATTTCTGGACAAAGTATTATGAATAATGAAGATATTACTAGTTATACAGAGATGGAAGTACAGGAAGACGGTCTTTTAATACCTTTACAAAGTAGTGTTGTAGAAAATAGTGATATTACTATGGAAACATCAGAAGTTGAAAAATTAGAAAGTCAGATTAAGGAAATGGTTAACTATGCAAATATTGATAAGAATATAAATGATGGAATATCAACTGAAACTGGTATTTTAATTCAAGAAAATATTGATGGTGACGGGGACATTTTAGAAGAGGAAGGTGAAATCGACAACAATGAAAACATACATGATTCTAATAGTGATTCTGATAATCCCGAGAATAAACAAAAACGGAGAAAGTTATCAAAAAGAGATAAAAATAAAATGATGCGTGTACAGGGACAAAATTATAACAGTTTGAAAAGGATTTCCAAAAATGAATACATTGAAGTACAGAGAGAAGCAAGAACTTTAAAGGAGAAGTCATGCCCTCATGACGAAACTAAACAAATCAGTAAGAGAAGTTTCATGTGCGCCAATATAAATGAAAAAATTAGGAAACGCCACTTTAATATGTTTTGGGGATTAGAAAGTTGGAGTGCCAAGCAATATTATATCAAGGGCTTGGTTGATTTTCGACCAATAATGAGACGTAGAAAAGAAACAAATCAACGACATGCACGTAAACATAACGGATATGATTGCTATTTACCAAATGAAAACGGAATAAAAGTTCGTGTTTGCAGACAGTTCTTTTTAGCTACTTTCGACATAAAAAAGGATGCGTTCAATAACTGGATACAAGACAACGTAAACTTAAGTAAGAGCAGCAACGAAAGCAGCTTAAATGAAACTAATCTAAATGAAAGCCATGATAATGCAAACAAAATGAATAAAGGAAATAAACATACCGAGAAGAGAAAATTGAACAAAAAGCAAACGAAAGAGTTAAACTCCAAAACGGGTAATAACAAAAAATCAAAGTCTGAGTCTGTTTTCGAATGGTTGAGTCTATTACCAAAAGTACCAAGTCACTATTGTAGGGCTTCGAGCTCACGTATTTATGTTGAATCGACATTCAGATCATATAGTCACATGCACAAAGTATACAAAGAATGGTGTGTTCAGAATGGAAAAACATCAGTCGAGAGAAAATTATTTAATGAAGTGCTACACAAAGGGAAAATATCGATTTTTAAACCTAGGAAGGATCAGTGTGATACTTGTACCGAATTAACCGCTGGGAATATCGATAAGAAGGATTATGATCTTCATATAGTAAAGAAAGATGAAGCCCGTGCAGCTAAAGAGAATGCGATCTCATTGTGCTCCGACAATACAATTGTGATCACAATGGATGTGCAAAGCGTTCTACTTTGTCCAAAATTGTTAGTTTCTAAACAGTATTACAAACAGAAACTCCAGATACATAACTTCACAATTTATGTAAATAACAACAAGGATGTACATTGTTATGTGTGGCATGAAGCTGATGGCACTGTTTCATCTAACGAATTCACAACATGTATAATGGACTTTATCGAAAAAGTAGCAGTAGATATAGAAAAAGTTATACTAATTTCTGATGGATGCGCATATCAAAATAAAAATAAGGTCCTCGTAAGTGCTCTAGCAGACTACACAACTTTAAATCCAGAAATTAAAATCGAACAAATTATACTAGAAAAAGGCCATACTATGATGGAAGTAGACTGTGTACATTCATCGTTAGAACATTATTTCAAAGCACCTATTTTTACTCCCGCCGAATATGTAAGCAGAATGAGACAGGCGAGATATAAACAGCCTTATGTGGTAAACCATGTAGATTTCTCTTTTTTTAAAGATTTTGAGAGTCTTCCAAACAATTTCTCATCGATAAGACCAGGAAAAAAGACAGGTGATCCTACAGTTGCAAATATCAGGGCTATTCTTTACGAAAATGGTAAAGTTTCTTACAAACTCAGACATAGCGACGAATGGACTCTCCTGCCCCAACGTAGACCTAGTCACAATAATAATCCTCCGAAGAAATTGTACAAGGAACCGTTGAAAATTGAAAAGTCAAAGTACGACGCACTTCAGTCGTTAAAAGATTCAATGCATAAGGACCATCATCTGTTTTATGATAATCTGAAGAAAAAGTGAACTAGAATTGTTAAGTGAACTAATATCGATGTAAAATCATTAATAATTATTATTCTTTATTGTTTTTCAATTTCAAAGTTATATTTGGCGACAATTGTCGGTTCTGTTATTTATAAACTCTAATAAATTGATTAAATTAAATGAAACACAATTTTATTGTACTGATTTCTTAGGCTTCTTTAGTTTACGAAAATAGCTATGTGTATGAAAAAAAACAACCAAAATCCGCTATGTGTTCACCAAATAATAAATTAATTTCTACACAAAATATCCAAATTTTTAATAGAATAATTCTTATAAAAATAAACTCTCTAAATAATTTTTGTTTAATGATTTCTTACTTGTATAATAAAAATGAAAAATAAGTTCGCAGTAATGTTTTTTGTGTCTCCTCAAAAATTAACCGAAGTGCACATAGCGGTTTTTGGAGGCGCAGCGACGATATTCAACTATAGAACGTGAACTTTTAGCCATTGTCTGGGCCGTAAAACACTTCCGCCCCTACATATTCGGACGAAAGTTCAAGTTAATAACCGACCACAGACCCCTCACGTGGCTGTTCTCAATAAAAGATCCGGGAAGCCGCCTAGCACGCTGGCGACTGAAACTTGAAGAGTACGAGTACGAGATAGAGTATAAACCCGGGCGTATTAACAAAAATGCAGATGCTCTTTCCCGCATAAAAATAACTCACCTCCAAGACTATTCCAACTTTCAGGCAAAATCAAAATTATCAACGTACCCCATCCAAAATCCCTCTACCTCAAATGAACCTGACTCTGACAATCAAAGTGACACAATAGAAACAAAGGAAAAAGAAGACATATTAAAAGAATTTGAAACATTCACGAACTTATACAAAACAACGTCACTAATCGATTACTCCAAAATTGAATTCTCAAACGGACAACTTTTAGACAAGACCAACAAAAATATTGTAACCTTTCTACAACAAAACAATATCATGGATTTTCATTACAAAATCATTGAAGACTTGTTCGAAGACAACGCATACTTTCGGAATTTACAATTAAATAAATTATCCAGTAAGTCGGTGCTTAATAGGAACTATTTTATTGTTGCCCTACCAAATGACCCCGATTCAGTAATCCAAAATCTATTTGCTTCGCTATATAATGGCCGTGAAGAGTTTAAAGACTCTGAAACATATTGTATTGAAAATAACATTGACCTACCTATCCTCGAAATTTTGTCGTTTCTCCTATCAGAAAAAGACGTGAAACTTAAAATATGTCAAGATATTACAAAAACACCTAGTGATGATCAAATTCCAATTATTATTGATCAGTTTCACGCCGGCAAAGCTCATATCCATCGCGGAATAAATGAAACTATCCGCCGCATTAGGGAAAATATAATTGGAAAGGTTTGACGAAGGACGTTGACGACTATATAAAAAAATGCGAAACATGTCAGAAAACAAAAGCCTGTCGTAAAAATCTAGACACGCCCCTTGTAATCACAGAAACCCCGAGGTCCCCTTTCGAACGCATAAATATTGATATACTAGAAGTCCCCACAAAAAATCATGCCCTTACGATACGAGACGAGCTCACGAAATTTAGTCAAGCATACCCAATTAATGACAAGTCGCCGAAATCAGTCGCAAACACCTTGCTCGTTTATTTCCAACACTTCGGAACGCCTCTCCGAATACATTGCGATTATGGCCGAGAATTCGATAATGCTCTCTTAAGAGATTTATGCAATCTCTATGATATTAAATTAACATACTCGAGCGTGGGACATCCCCAATCGAACGGTTCCTTAGAAAGGTTTCACTCTACCCTATTAGAAATGATCCGAATACACATGACAGATCATCCTGATGAACACCCATTTAATAAATTACCTTACGCAGTAATATGCTATAATAATTCTGCAAATAAAACTCATGGATTTACCGCATATGAGCTGGTTTTCGGACATACATCCAGTAGACCTCCAGAGACATTGTATAATCAAAAAGAATTAGTCACGAAATACGTTAGAGACCTAAATAACCGCCTCTATTATTATTATAAAGTAGCGCGCGCAAGAACTGAAATACAGAAACAGAAAGCAAAGACTCGATTTGACGCCCACGTTTCAAAAGAAGCCCCCGAATATCAGATCGGTCAAAAGGTATATGTAAAGGAATCACAAATCACCGATAAATTGCACAATAAATTCAATGGCCCATTTGAGATTGTGGAACTCCACAAAAATTCAGTTACTCTTCTTAACCTAAAGACTAAACAAAAAACTAAAGTCAACTTTGACAGGTTAAAACCATATTTTGAAACCTAATTACTTTACAGATTCATCCTGCTGATCGGAGCAGCAGTAGCCCAGTACCAGATAACACCTATCAATAATACCGTCGGGATCTATTACCACGACGAAACAAGGATAGTAATTTCCAATGATAAGTGGACTCTACTTGTCCATAAGAATCTATCAAGCCTTGAGGAAGCTTTCAACAATAACAATAAAATTTTAAAATCAATAACTAACATATTCGCCGTCGACACGCGCGAAACAAAAGAATTTCTAGTTAAAGTTAGAACCCACATAACTCTTTTAAATAAAATATCAAATTCCCTTAAAATAAAATTCGATGAAGTGTTCATTAACACCAAACGTTTTAAACGCGGAATACTAAACGGCTTAGGTAGTATATTCAAATCAATTACCGGTAACCTAGACGCCGAAGATGGTCAATTCTTTACGGATAGTATAAATAAATTAAATAATGATCAACACCAAATGGAAAACCTCCTAAAAAATCAAATATCTGTCACCTCTACCGTGATAAAAATGTTTAACGAAACAATTCAAAATTTGCAAATTAATCAGGAAATCTTTAATGAGGACATGAAAAAGATTCAAAATTCCTTACACAAATTAAATGATAGAGTCGCATTAGTTCAGGCCGAATTAAGATTCGTTGAAATATGCGAAAAATTAACCGAAAGTTATTTGTACCTTTAGAGTAATCTTGATAACATTTTAAATTCAATAACTTTCGCCCGTTTGAAGATAATATATTCCTCAATCATTACGCCCGAAAATTTGATTACCGCACTTCAGAAAATTTCCCAAAATTTAGTAAAAAATAATTTACCCCTTCCAATAAAATATTAAAAAATCCCCACATACTTGGAAATTATTGAATTAGAAGCCTTTCAATCAAAATCAGATCTTGTTTTCGTTCTAAGAATACCGTTAGTAGAACAACAACTTTACACCTTATATCATTTATATCCCATTCCGATTTTAGACAATAGAACTGGCCTATACCACGTTTTATCATTTTCACAAAGATTCATTGCGCGTAACGATGATTCATTAATGTACATCCCTGTAAAAGATTTGAGCACATGCAAACAACTAAATGCTCGTAAGAAGTTATGTTCAGACCTCTACGCATATCCGATCGATAGTAGTGCAATATGCGAAGCCCAGTTGCTAAAGAATTTCAGGCAGGTTCCCGAAAACTGCGAAAGTACCCTGGTGTATGGACAGGGCTATAACGTCCAAAAACTACAAAACAACGTATGGCTTATAATTGTTTCTGAACCCATCCACATCACTATAAACTGTAATCTGATGGACACTAAAATCACCACGATTAACAAAAATTCGATATTAAAACTCCAATCAGACTGCTACGCATTTGTCGGTATAACAAAGGTGCAAGCAGAAGGCCGCAATAGCTTTAATGTTACAGACAATTCTCATCCAGTGGTTATACCATCTGACTGTTGCAGTAATATCCCCGAAAAACTTCATCTTCCCAAATTAGAACCCCTCCAGTTCGATCACCTAAATATTGAAAATCTGGATATAGCCAATCATAAACTGGAACAATATTCTAGAGACCTTGATCAATTAATAAATGAACCATTCGTGACAAAACACATTTCTCTGGTCACGTATTTAACTATTGGTACCGTGATCAGTCTCGTCACCATCTACGTCATCTGGAAATGCAGGAACAGATGCTATAAGAAATCGGAAGAAACAACCCCTAATGAGATGCTGAAAAGGATTAACACCCTTCTATGAAGAAGACCCCATCTAACCACAGAAGAAAGGGAGATGCAAGATCTACCCTAAAAAGTCGGCATAAAACGCCAACTTTTCAAAAAAAGGGGAGTTGTTATATGCTAAAATATGATACTATTCATTCTGAATGTATCAAGTAACATGTAATCTGATATTGCTTATCTAAAGCGATAACAGCTTCCTCAGAAAACGAAGCATTATCTGTAAGACGCAAACAAGGCATCATGTTCCTAGAATGCTTATGCTTGCGTCGGCATCCATACTTTATAAATACTACCGAAAGACACAAATAAGAACACTTGTCATTTATACCTCGTAGTACCAAGTCGACTACATTATTATTAATCATTATTTTATATAATCTATGTTATTAAACTGCTAGTAAATAATAAAAGTTTTTAAAAAGTTAATCCAGTATTAAGTGATATAAAATATATATATATATATATATATATATATATATATATATATATATATATATATATATTGTATTGATTTGTTGCCCACGTTGGACACGTCAAAATATGTATTGTATTATATGAGTTCTATCTCAGGGTTAAAGTCGGTTCATGGAACCTTTTTGTGCCCGTACCTCAAATAATTTACTTACCTGTATAGCTTAAGTATTCTGCTACAGGATCTGTCTCTATTTCAAAATGTTCACTATTTATATTTTGATTTGCTTTTTTATATTGTTTTAATTCTTTTATCACGCTGTATACTTTATTTTTTTAATTTTTAATCTGAAATTTATGAAAATGTGAAAAATAAATTTAAATTTTTACGTTATTTAATTTAGAACTTTCTTTAATGAATCTTTAATGAACTTGACAATTGGCGAGTGACAAAATAAATAAAATTTTATGACAAATTTTTCCTAAAACCTAACCTGCGCTAACTTAAAACTACTTGTTGTAATGTAATGTTTGATTTCTTATACTAATAAAAAACGTTCATTTGAAAAATTACAATTGATAAATTTGAGTTTTAGAATTTGGTATTTTTAATAATCTATGACAGCTACCTTTATTCTGTGTTGTTCGAAGTTATCCTTTCTTATTTATCCGTAGTCCAGTGGTTTCTACAAAACTTGATTCGTGTCTGCTTTCTGCGCCTTGAATCTGCTTTGTGTGCCGTGATAGCAATGACAACTGTCAGTCGTACTGATTCATTTGCTTCTTTGGCACTACACTTTAATTTTTTATTTTTTTCTCCTTCACGGAGCACTTTCACAATGATATTCGTTGCACTATCACCAGACTAAAGGTTTTATGCTGTTTACAAAGTTTTTTTGACGTTTCTACTCCAAAATTATTTTCTGAACAAAATTTGGTTATGTCAAAGGTAAGTTGATATTTTACTGTTTTTAATGAAATACTTTGTTTTATGCCACGTGCGTTTGGTTTTAATGCTAAATTGAAACTGAACTTCAACTTTTCTTGCACCTATATTTATAGGAAATGCAAAAATTTTGAATGTTGCCATGACAACATGTCATGTTGAAATTTTAAAATTTTATTTTTGATAATATTTCTTTTTATGAATAAATTCATGGAAAATAAAGTAGCCCTGCATTCTCTGCGTTTTATAAGCTTTCTTTTGATATGCATTACAATGTATTTCTTTAAATTTTTTTTTAAATTGTTATACTACTTACTAAACTATCATAAAACTTTTAACAAACTTCTCTTAGAGTGTCTTTTTACATAATTTCACTTAATAGCGTCCTTTACTTATATTTGTGGCGTTAAAATTGTGAACCTAAAAAAAAAAAAAATATTTAAATTTGTAAAATACAAAATATGGTTGAACTAATTTACTAAAATTATCAAATGACTCGGGCTTATCCTAATCGAACTGGCTTGACTTGCCTGCTAGCTGTCAGAGGAGAATGGGGTAGGTCAATAAAAAAGACAAGGGCGCCACATGATTAAAGCCAGCCAGTTTACTTAAACAATTCACCCACTAAGCAATCATGAGTTCAGCGAGACCAAAAATACAGGTGTACTCACTGATTGGTACAAGTCCTCAACAAACACTTGAGTCTTAGTTAAAAAAAAAACAGTTACTATTCACAATTATCTTGGAGTAGGTAGGAGGAAACACAAGAGTAAAACAATTAATTTCAAATTAAAGTGACTTTAATTACTACATGAACAAGTGTAAGTGCAATTAATTTGCAATCCCCTGTATATAAAAAAAAATAAATATCTATCGATATTTGTAAAATCCCATTAACAGTTATGATATTTAACAACCCCCCTGTATATAGAAAAAAAATAAATATCTATCGATATTTGTAAAATCCCGTTAACTGTTATACTTAACAACCCCCCTGTATATATATAAAAATATATATATATATATATATATATATATATATATATATATATATATATATATATATATATACTTATTATTCTTCCCTGTATATCCTGAACTTACAATATCAAAAAATACATCTACCCAATTAATACAAAAACCTGCGCTTCAGTTTATGTTGGTATCCCTAAAAATAAGCAGAACACTACATGGACAATAACCAAGTACGTTCAAACATAGGTACCTACCATAATATAGCTATATCAGGTTTACAGTGGAACGCAATCGTAGGTATCAAACCTTAATATAAAGTGTTACATCACACAGGGACCTAACATATCTGCAGCGCAAAATATATAGAGGACTTAATACACACGGCTAGCAATGCGTCCTGAAACTACAGCACTTGTGAAAAATAGTAGGCACTAAAATGCTGGACAACAGGTTGCCTAATACACTGTTGTACTTGCAAATAACAAAATAATTCTAGTAAATATCCAAAAATTGGCCAGTTCAGCTGTAAATATACAGGAAACCATAAAAACCCTTAAACACTAATTTAATATCCAATATTTTATATCCCCAAAAATTCCCAGTAAGTTAATACTTAGAACATACAAATTTTATATATATATATATATATATATATCCCCAATGATAATAATGAAAAATAAATGTAAAAGTTTATCCTACGCTGTCGAACATTCGTACAGCCTAGAGGCTTAACACTGCAGGTATATAAAATTTCTCTACACCTACACTAGAAAAATTACATAAAACTGCAATTGCAAGTTGACGTTCAACATTGAACAATTGAAAAATAAAGCTGAAGGCGTTTAATCAAATTTAAAAAATGTATACCCCAAATTTTAACTTAACTAAGTACACAGTGATTGATACATGTAAATGGTTATCAAGAAAATTTTTAAATATAAAAAAAATAATCAAATAATCAAGACTTGTATGGCACTTGCGTGACTCCTGAGCTAGCGTTTCAGATTTGAATGAAGCGGAGAACTAGAAGTTCCATAGGCAACGTGAACCATAGGCAACGGTGAACCATAAGTTCTACAGGCATCGACGAACACTAGGTAAATGGACCTAGAGACAACCGGTTCCAGGGTAGAACGGAGGGAAGACCAGACCAACAACTATGGTAGAACAAGTACTTGTACACCCACGTGTACGTAAGGCGATCTTAACCAGGGAAACCACGGAAATTATCTATGTGACCGTTCAGGGATCAGCTATACACAACCATGGGTCACAATCCTCTTCCTACGGAAGCTTACTTGTATAGTGGATACTATACACCCATACAAAAAAACCCTTAAAAGAGAAAATGTTGTAACTACAATTCCCTAATAAGAAAAATACTTCTCCACAGACACTATACATAGACATCACTGCCAAAGAATACACAATCAAATCAAACGATACATACCTTGAACAGGGTTTTCAACTACAATGCCTTTCCACAAGGACGCAGCGTGGTGATGGTAAAGACAGTTTTGAATCCCACAAAGTGGAGCGATTTCCTCAAAAATATTACTTCACATCGATGATACTACATCACAACATGGAAATACAACACTGGTACAAGCTTAGAAATTATCCCACATTTGGATGAATTAAGAATTAAAAATTCAATTTTCTAAGACGACCATAAACTGCCTGCCTGCTGACGTCCAGAGACGAAAAGGGAAGAGATCAGACGCCAAAGTGTAAACTAGGTGGATAAAACTCCAAAATTACAGCGGTGAAAAATTGAACTAGAAGGTGAATCCACAATGATCGTAGAGGGCGTGTCAACAGTAGGAGGGAAATGACAGAGCATCGGAGCCGAAAGATGGGATGTATGCTATGCTATGCTATACCATGTATAGTAAAGTATGACTCATCGAGCACCTGGCGTCTAGACAGCATCCGGTTTCAGAGTATGATGCAATATTTAAAAATATCTGACGATGGTATTTTGAAAAAGCTGATGGCGAGAAAAATTGTGGGAATAGCCGTTACAAGTAGTTCTCACAATCTGCAAATAAAACACCTGGCGTCTAGACAGCATCCGGTTTTAGAGTATGATGCAATATTTAAAAATATCTGACGACGGTATTTTCAAAAAGCTGACGGCGATAAAAATTTTGGGAATAGCCGTTAGAAGTAGTTCCCAGGAGTTGAAACACAAGAGGTTAACGAACGCTGCAGACAGGTCTAAACTTGTTTGAATGATCTTGAATCCTTGGTCCATTATAGATTTATATGATTATTGATTTATTGATTTTATTGATTTTATTGATTATTGATTATCGATTATTGGTTATTGATTTTATTGATTTTTATTGATTATTGATTATCGATTATTGGTTATTGATTTTATTGATTATTAATGGATACATTATAAGGTACAGAGCATGTAAAACATACAACACATTGAAATCAAGAATAATATATTTCACATATTTTATTTTACTCAACCGCGTCAGCAACATTCATTATTAAGAGATATGAATGATATGCTTCTGTTTTAAATACTTAATCCAATAAGAAGTAATATACATAGTAATAATATACCATTCTCCACACAAGTCAACTATAATCAAATACATCAAAAATATGAACAGTACTAATATGCAGCTCTTCCTCACACAACTCTTGGGTATGATGTAATATCTAAATATAAAATATGAATATCTGGTTTCAATAACTTGTCGAGACAAGTTGGTGTGACTCATTGAACATCTGGCGTCTAGACACCATCCGGTTTCATAGTATGATGCAATATCTAAAAAATAGCTGACTTGTCGAAACAAGTTGGTATGACTCATCGAACACCTGGCGTCTAGACAGCATCCGGTTTCAAAGTATGATGCAGTATCTAAAAATATGAGTTCGGCTGAAGTCGGCTAACATCGGAAGATGCAGTCATTTGATTGGTTCAAATGCAGATTAGCCCCGCCCCCCTCTCATACACTATAAAAGTAAATACTCAGATGCTTTGTACGTAGTCTTGTCAGTTACAATGAAGTGTGAATATTGCGGAAAAGATTTCTCTTACAAACGCAGCCTAGTGCTACATATTCGTGACTACTGTCCCGTTCTTCATAAAAAAAGAAAAAGTGATAATATGCCTTCTACCTCTACTCCAAAGAAACAAAAGTACGATCTTCCAGTGATATTAATGAAACGATTCCAGCGGTCTGTGAACATTGTGGCAAATTGTTTTCTTACAGACACAATCTAGTACGACATATTCGCGACTACTGTCCTATCCTACGTAGCGATAGAAAAAGAAAAAGTGATAATGTGCCTTCTACATCTGCTCCAAAGAAACAAAAGGATGATGAACCATCTTCCAGTGATGTTAATACAACAAACTCAATACTCTGTGAACGTTGTGGGAAAATATTTTCAAAACTATCCAACCTGCTACGACATAACTCTTACTGTGCGGGGAATAATGTGACCAATAGGAATAAAATTGATCGACCAGTTGAGAAAAGTGTCGGAAACGGAGTTGAAAAACTTTCTGGCGGGTTTAAGAACAGGATAGCCAGTTACCGTTTCACTAGACCCAGAACCCATATCGACTATTCTGATTTCTTTGAAGAAGTAAAAGAGAAAGTGTTTGATAGAATCAACGAATATTTGCAAAACTATCGTGCTCTCAAAGTTAATTTCGAAGTGTTCGGTTTTTATGTTATACCCGAAAAGGAAATGTCTGATATTAAGTCATTTAATACCAAAAACAAGGTGATAACCCCGCCATCAGATCTTCAGCAGATTTTCGAAGATTTTATGAAAGAGATGACTTCAGAGGCCTCCTCATTTGAGGAACGGGACTCTGGATGGGCTTTAAAACAAATAATGTTTCTGGATGTGAACATCAATAAATTTACACCACTATCAGCCTCATCATATATTAAGCTTCCCAAATCCATTGAATGGAAACAAGCCGTGTTAAATATTAGAAATAATGATAGGGCTTGCTTTGCTTGGTCCGTTATTGCAGCCATATATCGTGCACAAGGGAATTCTCAGAGTACCAGTTCATATCCCCACTACAACACACTGCTTAACTTTAATGGTTTGAAATTCTCCATGAGCCTGAAGGATATATCTAAATTTGAAAAACTGAATAACATCTCAGTGAACGTGTTTGGTATAGAATCAGAGTTCAGAGATGGAGAAATGGTGACAGAGGTAGTTGGACCCTTACATTTCACTTCAAACAGACAAGGTACACATGTTAATTTGTTGCTGGTATCAGACAACGCGGGTAACAACCACTACTGCCTCATAACAGATATGTCAAGATTAGTTTCGAAACAAAAATCTAAACATGATGCTAGAATACATATTTGTGATGGATGTCTACAGGCCTTTAAGAATGTTGAACAGCTAAAACAACATGAGAAAAATGACTGTAATCATATATGTACAAAAATACCAACCACCCAGTTGAAGACCAATAAGTATGGTGAAAGTATTCCTGAAAATATCCTTAAGTTTGTGAATTTTGAAAGACAATTATCGGTTCCATTCGTAATCTATGCCGATTTCAAGAGTTTACTAAAACCCATCCATCATAATGAACCTAGTGATGATAAATCATTTACAGTGAAAACCTGTGAACATGAGCCATACTCTTTCGCTTTCTATGTAAAGTGTAATTTTGATGACAAGTTATTGAGATTCGTATCATATCGAGGTCCAAATGCTGCACAAATATTTATTGAAAAATTGGACAAAATTTCTTTGGACTTGTATAACAACCACCTCAAAAATGTTAGAGACATGTTGCCGCTTTCTGATCAAGAAAAAACCTCTTACAGAAATGCTACTCACTGTCATATCTGCACAAAACCTTTCAAGACTGAAGACGTAAAGGTTCGTGATCACTGCCACTTAACAGGACATTTTCGTGGTGCTGCCCACTCTGTGTGCAATTTAAACTACAAAGTGCCAAAGTTCATACCAGTTTTCTTCCACTGCCTCAGTAATTATGATGGACACCTCTTTCTGTCGAAGCTAACATCTAAAAAGGAAAGTGTTTCTGTGATAGCGCAAACCAAGGAGAAATACATCTCATTCTCCAAATCAATTCTGGTTGAAAAATCTTCAGATCCAAAAGTACCAGACACATATTTGAAGCTAAAGTTTGTTGACTCGTTTCGCTTTTTAGCCAAGTCCCTCGATAAACTGAGTAAAAACTTAGAACATCACCAGTGTATCGAAACAAGAAAGTGCTTTCCAAATGATGACTAGTTTAAGTTAATCAGACGAAAAGGTGTTTTTCCATATAGCTATATGGGCTCATTTGAAAAGCTGGAAGAGAAACAACTACCACCAAAAGAAAAATTTTACAATGATTTAACCCTGGAATCCATTTCTGATGAAGACTATGAACGGGCAAATAAAGTGTGGAATACCTTCAACTGTAAAACTTTGGGAGACTATGCAGATGTATATTTAAAATCAGATGTGTTGTTGTTAGCTGATGTGTTTGAAAACTTTAGAAAAGTGTGTTTGGAGCAATACAAATTAGACCCCGCCCATTATTTAACAGCTCCGTCGCTAAGTTGGGATGCAATGCTACGTTACACAAAGATCGAGCTTGAACTTTTAACAAATGTCGATTCTCTACATTTCTTTCGCAAAGGAATTAGAGGAGGTGTGGCTCAATGTAGTAAAAGGAAGTCCATAGCTAACAATAAATTTTTACCAAATTATGATCCTACTAAGCCAACTTCACATATCATGTACCTGGATGCAACAAACTTGTATGGTGCAGCTATGAAAGAATGTCTTCCCACTGGAGGCTTCAGGTGGCTCGAAAAAGAGGAAATTGATGCTTTTGACTGCTCTAACATCGACAACAACTCACCTAAAGGATAT
This sequence comes from Pogonocherus hispidulus, assembly GCA_963924545.1. Taxonomy (NCBI): domain Eukaryota; kingdom Metazoa; phylum Arthropoda; class Insecta; order Coleoptera; family Cerambycidae; genus Pogonocherus; species Pogonocherus hispidulus. The sequence continues at coordinate 24,412,910 of OZ004698.1, read as the reverse complement.
ATCTTGCAGGTAGATTTGGAATATGTAACAAGCCTGCATAATGACCACAACGATTTACCATTCTGCCCCGAAAGTATGATACCACCAGATTCTAAATTAATTTCGAATTTACATAATAAGAACCGCTATATTATTCACTATAGAAATTTAAAACAGTGTTTGAAATATGGACTGAAACTGACAAAAATCCATAGAATTTTAGAATTTTCACAATCAACGTGGCTGGGGTCATATATCGACTTAAACACAAATCTCCGAAACTCTGCTAGGAACGAATTTGAGAAGGATTTGTTCAAACTAATGGTAAATTCAATTTTTGGTAAAACAATGGAAAATGTCGACAAAAGACAAAATATTAAATTGTGTTCGTGTTGGGAGAATAGAAAAGGTAAATTAGGAGCAAGAGCCTTAATAAGCCAGCCCAATTTTAAATCCTGTTCCATATTTGATGAGAATTTAGTAGCAATTCATTTAGATAAAACAAAAGTGGTGTATGACAAACCGCTATATGTTGGTTTTTCAATTTTGGATATTTCCAATACCATCATCTACGAATTCCTTTATGGCTACATAAAACCTATGTACGGTGATAAAGCAACTGTTTTATAATACGGACACAGATTCCCTTGTCTTGGAACTCTTTACCGAAAACCCGTATGAGGACATCAAAAAGAATCTTCAGTATTTCGATACGTCAAATTATAAACCAGATAACATCCACAATATGCCTAAAACAAAATCAGTCGTAGGAAAGATGAAAGATGAGTACGCTGGACGATCTATCGAAAGTTTTTATGGAACAGGTGCCAAGGCGTATTGTGTAAAAGCAGGTGATGTCATGAAAAAAGCAAAAGGAGTATCTACAAGTGTTGTTAAACATCAAATAGACTTTTCCGATTATGTTCAAATCGTAGAAAATGGTGGCATAATCTTCCGAAAAATGCATATATTTACATCAACTTTGCACACCATCCACACTGAACTGAAGAATAAAGTAGCATTGTCATTAGCTGACGATAAGAGGTATGTCATACCGGGCGATGTAAATACGTTAGCCTGGGGACATCATCGCCTTTCTCCACCAGATCAGGAACGTAACATAAATTTGGAAAGGTTGCTACAAGTAGCTGAAGAGATGATTGGGGGAGAGGAGGAACCACAACTAGATGTTAATTTATCAGATTTTGATATATCAGATTTTAATTCATCAGATTTTGATGTATCAGACTGATTTAAACTTATTTAATATGTAATTATATAAATAATTCGATATGAGTCTGCTTGTTATCCAATTACGTAAATAAACTATTAGTATGTACATGTAGGTTTTATTATTTCATTTATATTATAATTTATTAGATTTTGATATGTAATTGTGTTAATAAATTGATATGACTTTGCTTATTTTCTAATTATGTAAATAAACTATTAGTATGTATATATATTTTATTATTTTGTCATTTTTGGGAATATTTATTCTCACATGTGTTCACAAGTTTAATAGTTAATAAAACTATCATTATATATAAATATTTGTTTTATTATTCCATTATAAAATACAATACTTAATATGAAACATATCGGCTACATTTTTGTAGCCCCCATGCACATACATGGCAAGTTGCTTGTGAACTCGGAGGACCATCTATATGTGATTGCCATTCTGGTCGGTTGTAATGCATGAAACAGGGTAGTTGAATTTGAAGCTCAAATTTTTGGGTATATTCTCGTGGAAACTTAGACCATGCACGAAGTAGTTCCATAGCAGTTACATTTGAAATTAGATATTCCAGAGGAAAGTGTGACAGCTCTTCTTTACAGCTCTTCTTTAGTGAAGTTGTACAAGCTTTCATTGTTTTTGTGTCTATTTATCAGCTCGGTCGATAAACATTTTGAACAACACATTTGTTGGGACATGATGATTGAAGAGTCGTAATAATCACTTTAAGCAGTAACAGGGAGGAGCACACTGCTATATACCAAATCATGAAATACTCTGCAGGATATTCCACTCCACAGTCGATATTTGTAGGGTGTTTATAGGTGGGGGGTCTACTGTAGATGTCCAGCCAATCAGAGTCTTCCATTATATTATCTTTTTTCCTTAGACGTAGTTTGTACTCGGTGCTGTTGGTGGGTATTGAATAACTCAAAGTGGTAACGTATTTGCTTACATATAGTTCCATCCCTCTCCATTTAGAGGGCGAGCTTTCATTTCTCGTCCCATTACTGTCAAAGCATACAAATACCTCCTTTGTATTACAAGGATACTGCACAAAAAGTACGTTTTGAGAAATGGCTTGTAGTACTATAAACTGTGAAGCGTTCATTGTCGTATCTGCCTAGCAACTAAGATTATCATAGACTATATCTGGGTTTTATATGTGTAGGTACCGGTCACACCTATACTTACAGGTACCGCTACCGGTCACACCAGTACTTATAACTTTCTGTATCCCTTCTCCCAATAATCTCATTGTTTTGACAAAAACTTTAACATTATGTAACAAGAATAACCCATTACTGTTTTTTGCTTTCAGTAGTAGTTGTAGCTACAATTTCAATAATATGTCGACGTCATTACATGTAAAGTATTCAATGGTCAATTGAGTTCGTTCAAGAGTTTATCTTCCTTATTAATTAAGGGTAATAAGGGTAACATGAAGGGTAACAATAAGGGTAATAAGGGTAACAATAAGGGTAATAAGGGTAAAATTAGGGTAATAAGGGTAATAAGGGTTAAAATAAGGGTAATAAGGGTAACAATAAGGGTAATAAGGGTAAACATACGGGTAATAAGGGTAACAATAAGGGTAATAAGGGTAACAATAAGGGCAACAAGGGTAACAATAAGGGCAATAAGGGTAACAATAAGGGTAATAAGGGTAACAATAAGGGTAATAAGGGTAACATTAAGGGTAACTAGGGTAACAATAAGGGTAACAAGGGTAACAATAAGGATAACAAGGGTAACAATAAGAGTAACATGAAGGGTAATAAGGGTAATAAGGGTAACAATAAGGGTAATAAGGGTTAAAATAAGGGTAATAAGGGTAACAATAAGGGTAATAAGGGTAACATTAAGGGTAATAAGGGTAACATTAAGGGTAATAAGGGTAACATTAAGGGTAATAAGGGTAACAATAAGGGTAACAATAAGGGTAACATTAAGGGTAATAAGGGTACCAATCAGGGTAACAAGGGTAACAATAAGGGTAACATGAAGGGTAATAAGGGTAACAATAAGGGTAATAAGGGTAACAATAAGGGTAATAAGGGTAACATTAAGGGTAATAAAGGTAACATTAAGGGTAATAAGGGTAACAATAAGGGTAATCCAAGTAACACTAAGGATAACAACAAGGGTAATAATAAGGGTAACAGGGGTAGTAATAAGAGTATTTTTGGAGTATTCCAACGGTATATAAGAGTATATAATATGATAACTTACTTATTCAACATTGCGGTTTAAAACAGTAAACATGTATGCTTGCAACACCTGTGACAGAAAATTTGCCTGGTCCAGTGCTCTAAGCCGTCACCGAAACAAGCACAAGACTGTATTCTTTGTTTGCAACAGATGCAACCAGAAATTTACGCGTAAGGATAACTTGGATATTCACATAGAAAATAACCACCCAAATGAACATAACCATCACAATATGAAAGACCAGGCTCTGACAAATAGTGCCAACAACCATCCACTACCTAGAACTTACACAACCAAAAGTATGGCTCAGGACAATGAGGATGAATTCGAACATGACGAACCTATCAGAAAATACATTTATAGACCTAAAAACTCTGAAAAGGAGGAACCCCTGAACGACCCCAATAAACTTGTGAATAAATTAAGGGATTACTTTATCAATAAGAAATTGAATATGCAGCATCCTCTATGCAAAAACATAATCGATGAGCTACGCAAAATGAATATAATTTATTAATTCTAAAAAAAAATTCTATAATATCCACCCCTTTACATTATACAATAAAAAAATAAAGACGATATTGCAAAACTTGTGCTTTTCTTTGTAGTGGTAAAAAAATAATATCACAGTATGATTATGTATATAAAGTTTTTGTTCTGACACACTCCCTTAAGAAAAACAATTACAAATTACAAATTACTTAGATTACAAATTACTTTTGACAAGTCTCTAATTAAACAGTGACAAGAAAGGACTTGAATATACTAGAACAACAATCCTGTATGGTCAGGTTAGAACTTTCCGCAAGTACCGGTACACACCGGTGTATAAATGTATTTTCTGATAGGTTCGTCATGTTCGAATTCATCCTCATTGTCCTGAGCTATACTTTTGGTTGTGTAAGTTCTAGGTAGTGGATGGTTGTTGGCACTATTTGTCAGAGCCTGGTCTTTCATATTGTGATGGTTATGTTCATTTGGGTGGTTATTTTCTATGTGAACATCCAAGTTATCCTTACGCTTAAATTTCTGGTTGCATCTGTTGCAAACAAAGAATACAGTCTTGTGCTTGTTTCGGTGACGGCTTAGAGCACTGGACCAGGCAAATTTTCTGTCACAGGTGTTGCAAGCATACATGTTTACTGTTTTAAACCGCAATGTTGAATAAGTAAGTTATCATATTATATACTCTTATATACCGTTGGAATACTCCAAAAATACTCTTATTACTACCCATGTTACCCTTATTATTACCCTTGTTGTTATCCTTAGTGTTACTTGCATTACCCTTATTGTTACCCTTATTACCCTTAATGTTACCCTTATTACCCTTAATATTACCCTTATTGTTACCCTTATTACCCTTCATGTTACCCTTATTTTTACCCTTGTTACCCTGATTGTTACCCTTATTACCCTTCATGTTACCCTTCATGTTACCCTTGTTACCCTTATTGTTACCCTTATTACCCTTAATGTTACCCTTATTACCCTTATTACCCTTATTGTTACCCTTATTACCCTTCATGTTACCCTTATTACCCTTCATGTTACCCTTATTGTTACCCTTGTTACCCTTATTGTTACTCTTGTCACCCTTATTGTTACCCTTGTTACCCTTAATGTTACCCTTATTACCCTTATTACCCTTATTGTTACCCTTATTGCCCTTATTGTTACCCTTGTTACCCTTAATGTTACCCTTATTTTTACCCTTATTACCCTTATTGTTACCCTTATTACCCTTATTGTTACCCTTCATGTTACCCTTATTACCCTTAATTAATAAGGAAGATAAACTCTTGAACGAACTCAATTGACCATTGAATACTTTACATATAATGACGTCGACATATTATTGAAATTGTAGCTACAACTACTACTAAAAGCAAAAAACAGTAATGGGTTATTCTTGTTACATAATGTTAAAGTTTTTGTCAAAACAATGAGATTATTGGGAGAAGGGATACATAAAGTTATAAGTACTGGTGTGACCGGTAGTGGTACCTGTAAATACCGGTGTGACCGGTACCTACACATATAAAACCCAGATATAGTCTATGATAATCTTAGTTGCTAGGCAGATACGACAATGAACGCTTCACAGCTTATAGTACTACAAGCCATTTCTCAAAACGTACTTTTTGTGCAGTATCCTTGTAATACAAAGGAGGTATTTGTATGCTTTGACAGTAATGGGACAAAAAATGAAAGCTCGCCCTCTAAATGGAGAAGGATGGAACTATATGTAAGCAAATACGTTACCACTTTGAGTTATTCAATACCCACCAACAGCACCGAGTACAAACTACGTCTAAGGAAAAAAGATAATATAATGGAAGACTCTGATTGGCTGGACATCTACAGTAGACCCCCCACCTATACACACCCTACAAATATCGACTGTGGAGTGGAATATCCTGCAGAGTATTTCATGATTTGGTATATAGCAGTGTGCTCCTCCCTGTTAGTGCTTAAAGTGATTATTACGACTCTTCAATCATCATGTCCCAACAAATGTGTTGTTCAAAATGTTTATCGACCGAGCTGATAAATAGACACAAAAACAATGAAAGCTTGTACAACTTCACTAAAGAAGAGCTCTCACACTTTCCTCTGGAATATCTAATTTCAAATGTAACTGCTATGGAACTACTTCGTGCATGGTCTAAGCTTCCACGAGAATATACCCAAAAATTTGAGCTTCAAATTCAACTACCCTGTTTCGTGCATTACAACCGACCAGAATGGCAATCACATATAGATGGTCCTCCGAGTTCACAAGCAACTTGCCATGTATGTGCATGGGGGCTACAAAAATGTAGCCGATATGTTTCATATTAAGTATTGTATTTTATAATGGAATAATAAAACAAATATTTATATATAATGATAGTTTTATTAACTATTAAACTTGTGAACACATGTGGGAATAAATATTCCCAAAAATGATAAAATAATAAAATATATATACATACTAATAGTTTATTTAATAGATCGTCCAGCGTACTCATCTTTCATCTTTCCTACGACTGATTTTGTTTTAGGCATATTGTGGATGTTATCTGGTTTATAATTTGACGTATCGAAATACTGAAGATTCTTCTTGATGTCCTCATACGGGTTTTCGGTAAAGAGTTCCAAGACAAGGGAATCTGTGTCCGTATATAAAACAGTTGCTTTATCACCGTACATAGGTTTTATGTAGCCATAAAAAAATTCGTAGATGATGGTATTGGAAATATCCAAAATTGAAAAACCAACATATAGCGGTTTGTCATACACCACTTTTGTTTTATCTAAATGAATTACTACTAAATTCTCATCAAATATGGAACAGGATTTAAAATTGGGCTGGCTTATTAAGGCTCTTGCTCCTAATTTACCTTTTCTATTCTCCCAACACGAACACAATTTAATATTTTGTCTTTTGTCGACATTTTCCATTGTTTTACCAAAAATTGAATTTACCATTAGTTTGAACAAATCCTTCTCAAATTCGTTCCTAGCAGAGTTTCGGAGATTTGTGTTTAAGTCGATATATGACCCCAGCCACGTTGATTGTGAAAATTCTAAAATTCTATGGATTTTTGTCAGTTTCAGTCCATATTTCAAACACTGTTTTAAATTTCTATAGTGAATAATATAGCGGTTCTTATTATGTAAATTCGAAATTAATTTAGAATCTGGTGGTATCATACTTTCGGGGCAGAATGGTAAATCGTTGTGGTCATTATGCAGGCTTGTTACATATTCCAAATCTACCTGCAAGATATATCCTTTAGGTGAGTTGTTGTCGATGTTAGAGCAGTCAAAAGCATCAATTTCCTCTTTTTCGAGCCACCTGAAGCCTCCAGTGGGAAGACATTCTTTCATAGCTGCACCATACAAGTTTGTTGCATCCAGGTACATGATATGTGAAGTTGGCTTAGTAGGATCATAATTTGGTAAAAATTTATTGTTAGCTATGGACTTCCTTTTACTACATTGAGCCACACCTCCTCTAATTCCTTTGCGAAAGAAATGTAGAGAATCGACATTTGTTAAAAGTTCAAGCTCGATCTTTGTGTAACGTAGCATTGCATCCCAACTTAGCGACGGAGCTGTTAAATAATGGGCGGGATCTAATTTGTATTGCTCCAAACACACTTTTCTAAAGTTTTCAAACACATCAGCTAACAACAACACATCTGATTTTAAATATACATCTGCATAGTCTCCCAAAGTTTTACAGTTGAAGGTATTCCACACTTTATTTGCCCGTTCATAGTCTTCATCAGAAATGGATTCCAGGGTTAAATCATTGTAAAATTTTTCTTTTGGTGGTAGTTGTTTCTCTTCCAGCTTTTCAAATGAGCCCACATAGCTATATGGAAAAACACCTTTTCGTCTGATTAACTTAAACTCGTCATCATTTGGAAAGCACTTTCTTGTTTCGATACACTGGTGATGTTCTAAGTTTTTACTCAGTTTATCGAGGGACTTGGCTAAAAAGCGAAACGAGTCAACAAACTTTAGCTTCAAATATGTGTCTGGTACTTTTGGATCTGAAGATTTTTCAACCAGAATTGATTTGGAGAATGAGATGTATTTCTCCTTGGTTTGCGCTATCACAGAAACACTTTCCTTTTTAGATGTTAGCTTCGACAGAAAGAGGTGTCCATCATAATTACTGAGGCAGTGGAAGAAAACTGGTATGAACTTTGGCACTTTGGTAGTTTTGAACTTTGGTAGTTTAAATTGCACACAGAGTGGGCAGCACCACGAAAATGTCCTGTTAAGTGGCAGTGATCACGAACCTTTACGTCTTCAGTCTTGAAAGGTTTTGTGCAGATATGACAGTGAGTAGCATTTCTGTGAGAGGTTTTTTCTTGATCAGAAAGCGGCAACATGTCTCTAACATTTTTGAGGTGGCTGTTATACAAGTCCAAAGAAATTTTGTCCAATTTTTCAATAAATATTTGTGCAGCATTTGGACCTCGATATGATACGAATCTCGATAACTTGTCATCAAAATTACACTTTACATAGAAAGCGAAAGAGTATGGCTCATGGTCACAGGTTTTCACTGTAAATGATTTATTATCACTAGGTTCATTATGATGGACGGGTTTTAGTAAACTCTCGAAATCGGCATAGATTACGAATGGAACCGATAATTGTCTTTCAAAATTCACAAACTTAAGGATATTTTCAGGAATACTTTCACCATACTTATTGGTCTTCAACTGGGTGGTTGGTATGCCTTCAACAGAGGTAGAAGGCATATTATCACTTTTTCTTTTTTTATGAAGAACGGGACAGTAGTCACGAATATGTAGCACTAGGCTGCGTTTGTAAGAGAAATCTTTTCCGCAATGTTCACACTTCATTGTAACTGACAAGACTACGTACAAAGCATCTGAGTATTTACTTTTATGGTGTATGAGAAGGGGGCGGGGCTAATCTGCATTTGAACCAATCAAATGACTGCATCTTCCGATGTTAGCCGACTTCAGCCGAACTCATATTTTTAGATACTGCATCATACTTTGAAACCGGATGCTGTCTAGACGCCAGGTGTTCGATGAGTCATACCAACTTGTTTCGACAAGTCAGCTATTTTTTAGATATTGCATCATACTATGAAACCGGATGGTGTCTAGACGCCAGATGTTCAATGAGTCACACCAACTTGTCTCGACAAGTTATTGAAACCAGATATTCATATTTTATATTTAGATATTACATCATACCCAAGAGTTGTGTGAGGAAGAGCTGCATATTAGTACTGTTCATATTTTTGATGTATTTGATTATAGTTGACTTGTGTGGAGAATGGTATATTATTACTATGTATATTACTTCTTATTGGATTAAGTATTTAAAACAGAAGCATATCATTCATATCTCTTAATAATGAATGTTGCTGACGCGGTTGAGTAAAATAAAATATGTGAAATATATTATTCTTGATTTCAATGTGTTGTATGTTTTACATGCTCTGTACCTTATAATGTATCCATTAATAATCAATAAAATCAATAACCAATAATCGATAATCAATAATCAATAAAAATCAATAAAATCAATAACCAATAATCGATAATCAATAATCAATAAAATCAATAAAATCAATAAATCAATAATCATATAAATCTATAATGGACCAAGGATTCAAGATCATTCAAACAAGTTTAGACCTGTCTGCAGCGTTCGTTAACCTCTTGTGTTTCAACTCCTGGGAACTACTTCTAACGGCTATTCCCAAAATTTTTATCGCCGTCAGCTTTTTGAAAATACCGTCGTCAGATATTTTTAAATATTGCATCATACTCTAAAACCGGATGCTGTCTAGACGCCAGGTGTTTTATTTGCAGATTGTGAGAACTACTTGTAACGGCTATTCCCACAATTTTTCTCGCCATCAGCTTTTTCAAAATACCATCGTCAGATATTTTTAAATATTGCATCATACTCTGAAACCGGATGCTGTCTAGACGCCAGGTGCTCGATGAGTCATACTTTACTATACATGGTATAGCATAGCATAGCATACATCCCATCTTTCGGCTCCGATGCTCTGTCATTTCCCTCCTAATGTCAACATAATCACCTATTTTATGAAAAATGCTCGAAGAAAAATATCTACCTATGCAAAAATGGATTTCTTGAGATTCTAAACGTTTTTCCATTAATAACTATTAAATTTGTAATTAGATCAACCACAACGGAACACGGAAATATAATAATGTCCCAGGGATTTTATGAAGATTAAATTCAAGTTGGCAACACTTGACACTTGACGTATGACATCTGAATGCAATATCAGCTGACAGAATTATTTATTTACATCAACTAAATATATATCGATCCCAATTGATTCCAATCTATAAATAAATAAGGTAAGTGTCTTATCAGCTCAATAGATTAATTAGTTATGTTCAGAGTTGGTGGTGGAAGCTTGAAAATTAACAGAATAAAATGTTGAATTTTCTAATTTGTTTTAAATTACTTTCTAGAATCTACCAAGGATACCAAACTGTCATCCAGGACAAGGAAGCACGGTGGTTAAAGGTAAGGGCTTTATTATTAGACAGCAACAAAACATCCCTTAATCAAACTTTAGGTAGCTATTCTATACAATCCTCATACTTATCTATATTCTTTTCGTAGGCATTCCCCCACTGGGAAAAATCTCAAAACTATCAGGCATGAATCAATAAACCTACATTAAGGAAACAATACCATACAAGCTCTACCACTACTCAAAATAAGACTTAACGAGAGACTGTTTCGAAGAGGCACGGTAAGCAGAAACCGCTTGAACTACACCAATAGCTGCCGTGTATTAGATACCAAGAATTCGTTGCTGCCACTAATAAATACCTACTTTACAGAGTGTTCTCAATAAAACTGCCCAAGGAGACATTATATAATGATAAACTTGTTGTAGTTATGTATAGTAATTTGAGTTATGTTAATGCATTACTGGTTGTATATTGTACAGTACTGAATTGCATGTAATAAAAGAATTTTACAAAATGAAAGATATTTTTACACATAGGTGAGTGGTGATACTTGAAATTATGTACTATTTGGTCGTAAAATGAAAATTGACCGCAACATATTCTATACTTTTTATTACCTATGCCCTAAGTTTTATACCAACATTTTCTTAATTTGAGGATTACCGTTCGTGAACTGTCAAATCTTATCTTATTTTTATGTTTTTAGGTACTCTGCTTCCCTCTTCCACATATCTGCTTATACGAAAAGATTCTGTGGGTGTTTCTGCTGGATTTGATACCCCATATGTCAAGTTTGAAGAAATTTCTACTGTGATATCATCCGAATTACTTGAAAGACTATTTTGCCGATACAAGCTTTATTTCATTTCATAATTTCAGATCTGTTGTGCATGTGATATTTGCTTTTTTCTATTTAAACTATGTGTATTGCTATTTCTCAATATTTCTTTGTTTTAATAAAATTTTTATGCAAAATCGCTACGTTTCTTGTATGCTGATATAATTTTCTCTTCTAGGTCAGTGAAATGTGTTCCCCTTTGGGTATGATATATGTAAATGTTTGTACTAAGTTGTTCTACGTGTGTGAGATGAAATTTTTACGTTTTACTGATTTTAAAGAAATCTTTTGCTGAAATTGTTCAAGTTGCGAACCTAACCTTACATATTTTAACATAATATTGAGATTTTTACTATTTTGAGCAAATTTTGAGTAGTACTTCACCAGTAACAGAATACATATGCCTTTTTTAACTTATATCCTTTTTAAATAAGGTCAGTTTTTACTTTAGTTTGATTATTAAGCATGAGTTTGTTAAATTTCTCGATCCTAAATCCTTCTACGTTCCTTACTTTTGTCATAAAACAACACATTGTTATATACTCCCTCCTAATTTTGAAAAAAATTTTTACTAAAATTTTATTTTGTGAAAAAAATTTGTTAAAATCTATCATATCGGAACAATGTGTTGTTCATATCCTTCGAGCATCTCGACATGGTATTTACCTATCACTAAATCTGTGTGTATGTCTTTGAGTTCGTACGTGTTGTTACTTATGATTTTATGTATCACGTATGGTCCTTTGTATGGAAGCATTAATTTTCTACACGTTTCTTTTTTCCAATTTGTTACTCGTAATTGTTTTACGATGACTTTACGCCAACTTTGAATCTTACTATCTTTCTTATCTTCTCGTTCTGTCTGCACTTGTATTTTTCTGCATTCTTTTGTAACTTTTGTCTGACGTTTTGCAATATTTCCTCGTATCCTTTTATATCTTCTTGTCTCCATGGTCTGATAGGATGTCTTTTCTGTGCTATGAAACTAGGTGGTACTTGTGTAATTCCACTTGGTACATCATTTATGAAACCTTCTATATTGGATAAATGTTCGTCCCATTCCTTGTGGTTTTTGTATGTTGCGATCCTTAAAAATTTCAAACATTCTTCCACTAATCTCTCGCTAGGGTTGGCATTTGGGTGCCTTATCGAGGTGTATATTACTTTAACGTTTTTCTTCTCCCAATGTGTCTTGAATCTCTCGTTGCGTAGATATGTCGCATTATCTGCTAAAATTTTTGTCGGCTTTGCTATAGTGGTTGTGTAATTTTCCAGTGCTTCTATTGTTACCTTTGTATTGCACTTTTCGTAGGATAGAATTTTACATATTTCGAGAACAGATCATATACGACCAATATATGTTTGTTTCCCTTGTTTGTCATAATCAGATCACTTAGATAATCTATCGCTACTATTTCGAATGGTTCTTTCACAACGATACTCTCGACAGTGTGTTGATTTTTATGAGTTCTGTACTTTCCCAATTTGCATATGTGACAATTGTTTATGACTTATTTTATCAAGGAGAGATCATTCTTGGCATAGTAATTTTCTCTGAATATCATCCACGTTTTCCTTATCCCGATGTGACCATATCTTTGATGTAGTTCAGTGGCAATTTGTTTGGCTAGTGTTGAGTCAATAACGTAGAGTTCTTGTTCATTGCATATCTTGACCAAGATTTGATCCATCATTTCATAACCCTTGTATTCTTGCCTTTGTTTCACAATCTCAATCAAATCTAGCAAGTTGCGTTGACTCTCCTGTATGCTTCTATGCGAAAACAGTCCTTCGTCTTCCGTCAATTGATTTAACACTACCATCACCTCATTCGGTCGGGTAAATTCTATGATGTCCTTCCTTGACAAATAGTCAGCCGTGACGTTTGTCTTTCCTGTCCTGTACCTGATTGTGAAAGCAAACTCTTGTAATAACAGTGACCATAGTAGATAGGCAATACCACTACGACGCCAAAAACCAATGTATTTTTAAAGGGGCCTAAATTTTGCAAAAAAGTGAGTAATTTTACCCCCTCCACTTTCCTTTTGGAGACATGTCATGCCTCCCAACCCATCACGCAACCCTTGCGCTTGCGTAGACGCTCTGCAGTTAACTGTGCGCCCTCGCCACAGCCATCGCCCAGGAGGTCGCGGTCATAGCTTCTGCAACCGTCCTGCGGGTACCTACCGCGTTCTCCATGGAATTATTTTTAGCGGGGAAATTCGACCACCGGATATCATCCGCCAGACGCGGTTCTTCAGCTATCTACTCAGTAATCTGCGGGTCTCTCTCCCTTCACTTAAGAACGGAGGAACTCGTATTTAAGCCGTACAGGAAAATACAATATATAAAACATCATCAACGTGATTTACTTAGGCGTAATTTTTAAATCTCCAAGTCATTCATAAATTGTTTATTGTAGCGCTTTGAGTCGGTATACTTTCACTTACATAAATCTGACGGAAATATCAGCTATTTTATTTATTTATAATTGTAGCATTGCTCGCGCGATACGACTTCCCCACCTTGCTCGTTTACGTTCCTCGGTAGCGTCTATAATCTACCCCCTATTATTAATTTTTAATATACATATTTTTTAGAAAAAACCAGTACGTTTAATTAGTTCGCGCTAATTTTTTACAATCGACAAACCCACAGACGCATTTTTAACATTAATGAGATGTTATTATTGGTATAGTGGATTTATTCATTTCAGAGATTCTACAGTTCCAATTATATATTATATGGAGTTAAAATACTGTCTAGAATGAAAATAGATAGGTAGTTATTTCAAGTTATATGATATAAGTTTATCTCAATATCCTCATCACAAAGGATAAAACATTACCAATTGGTAACCCAGTACAAATTGGCATCGGATATTTATTTTTAGATTTAATATGTACAGTGTGTGTGTGTGTGTGTGTGTGTGTGTGTGTACTTAAATATTGGTAGAGTAAGAAAGGTTTCTTTGTAGGTATTTAGTGTTGCATGTACAATTAAAGTGATATTTTCTTCAATGTAAGAAGGAGTACGGCATACCTGAGTATCTAGGTAAGTACCTACTTTACATTATTATTTTTCTAGATCAAAAAGTTCCCTATTATTGCTTATAAGTTTTATTTTCCTAACCAACAAGTTATAAATCCACACAACATAAAATATCAATAGTTGTAATATTTTATTAGTTTGAGCATCTGTAAGTACATAGTTAGATGTAAATAATAGTTTTCTAACAAGTATGAACCTTTCAATTTTTATAGACTTTTTAAAATAGATAGCTATCAAGTTTGATGTAGGTGCAATATACAGGATATATCATAATTATCTTGCTATTATTATTATTACAATTTATTCAAAATAGATCTAACAGTCAAACGTTAAGGAATTAAAAAAATACTCTTTGTTGTGTCAATAAGCTTTAATGTGTACAAGGTAGCATAGCTAAAAATTGTAGGAACATTTTAGTATACCATACTTATGTTTTCAGCCGCTGCGTACTATAAATTTTTGATTTATTTCTGCGGTAGCTAAATATTTTATCAAGGTATTTTTTAACAAAAATTTTTCATAATACATACAAGATTGGAGCAACATTCACCCATTTAACTTTACATGAAGCTTTACATAATTTACACTAGTTGTTAGTATTTTATAATTGATTTTAGCCCAAGCTCATTTTCTATGGAGAGAGAGAGACATTCAATGCTATTAAAAATAAAATATCGAATTTTAAATTTTCCTACATAACCATAATTTGCAGATAAATAGTTTTATATAACAAAAATAAGTCAAGCTTAGTTATAATTGATTTTATCCCAAGCTCATTTTTCTATAGAGAGATACATTCAATGCTATTAAAATTAAAATATCGGGTGTTGAATTTTCCTACATAACCATAATTTGTAGATAAATAGTTTTATATAACAAAAATAAGTCAAGCTTAGTTATTATATAGAACGTTTCAACATTAACCCGAAAATATTTCCAAAGCCAAAAAGATGTAATGTCGTTTAACAAACGATTGGAAGCGCCTGCGTTCTCTCGATACAGGGTATTAAAAAGAAACGGATTTTATTTGTCTTATTAGACTAGATATTGTTACTTACCTATTAATTGCTTACAATTTTTCCTGTTTAATTTTCATTCATACTGAAGCACTATGAGCACTTCAGAAAGCTTTTTATTCTGAATATATAGACCAGAGTCTAAGTTATTTATTTTTTATATACAGAGTATGACGTACATATCTACATAAGTAGACAGAGGGATATAACACTTTGAGTATACATTGCATAGACCAGAGTTTAAGATTTTTATTTGATATATTATATATTCCACACTTAAAGTACGTAGTAAATCGAAAGGGAATAATACAGGGTGTGCAATTAAAGTAAGATTGATTTTAGGTTGTATATGATATTTACTAAAAAACCAAGGATTGGAAAATACATAGGCTTCAAACATACAAATCTGAACAGGTTACAGTTGGCTGACATCAAAGAAGTGCGTACGTGACTTTTGAGCATTTAACATATCTGTTAACATTTAATTAACAGATTTATTATATTTCTTATCTTCAAACAACACAATCAATTCATTTAACCTTGGGACTTTTTGCTTGTCGAGACTCATCTATATAGTGTTTTCTTATATAAGTATTACTTTAACTAAGTTTTCATTGTAAGTGTAAAAAAAAAAGATATTTGAGTTTCAATATTTGAATTTAAAGTTTATAGGTATATTCTCTGATTGGAGATGCTAGAATCCATCATAAAATAACTGCTTCCGATTTCTACTTCCGGTCTCCCGAAATATGTAATGTAGGTATCAAACAATTCATCTCAACGTCTAGAATACTAATTTAACTAAATTTTATTTAGAGATGACGTCACAAAGATAGTTAAGTTACAGTTAATTTACCTCTAGTTCTTTTATAGAATTAATGTTTTCAAGAATTTCAGTTTTTGTTTCATTAGAAGCGCACAAAGTTTAAGGTAAGGCCATTTTGGCACAAACAAGCCTATTTGAGGTCTAGTATACCCACGTAATATTTTACTTAGATCTGACGTTATGAAGCTGATCATTTAGTTTAGGTATTTATATTCAACAGGTACATTTATTTAAAAAACAGTATCTATCTATCTTTATCAGGGACATCCGGTACATAAGAAATTATATTTAAAAAACAATCTATCTATATTTATCGGATACACCCAGTACATAAGACATTATATTTAGAAAGTATAACAGTATTTTTATTGCTTCGCTCTCACGATATTTAGCCGAGATTGTGCAGCTGTGGATCACGTATTTCAACATATTACAGACATGAAATAATTTTTAAACAAGTCTCGACTGGTTGCTTACTCAGGTTAACCTTGATTACAATGTCGTGTATATAAGACTACATGGAAATGTAAATCTACATTTGTGACCCACATTTTAAACTGTGCTGTGTGTGTGTGTTGATCGAGATAATTCCAGTGTATTTTAATCATTATTTAGTGAACATTATTAGTATAGACATTAAGTATTTAGTAGTAGTAGTAGTATAATTATTTGTGCCCCAGTGATATTTAAATGTAAGTACATTTTTAATATATTTAGTGGTTGGTATTTAGGAGATAAAACAGCACTCATTTTTGTTATTTCTTTCCAACGAAAATATTACTTACCCTGGACAATGGTACCGAAATCGTTCGTATTTTATGTTTTTGAATATCAGCTGAGCTATGCTGGCGTTTTCAAGATAAAGATTTTTAGCCTAAATAACATTTTAATATAAATATATGGTTAAGGAAGCAATTAGACTATACTAAAGCAAAAGTACACATTTTTTAGATCAATATCTCATTAAAAACAAATATTTTCTATATTTTAAATACATCCATGTATGCTTCAATGTTTTTCTTATTCAATCAAACCAATAACAAGTATGGGTTTTTATTAGGAATAACCAAAACTAGCCATTTTTTAGAATTACTAGACTAGAACTAAAAGTTTATAATTATTTCTCAAAGCTAATTCTATAACATTCTACTGTATCAAGTAAAATTGTTTTCACAGTACAGTATTAAATTCAGAATGTATATTTGATTAATCTTTTGCGAATTTTTCTCTAATTTAAGGCAATTGTGTGGTAGGCCATAAATCGAATTTAATTAGGCAAATTTAATTTCAGACTATCCAATTGTAGTTTTATTAACAAATATTGAATATATACCTATATTACCTAAATTATTTATTTGTAGTACCCCAAAGCAAATAGTCCCAAAATACTTTAACAGAAAATATATTAGATATCGAAAATCATAGGTTATTTATGAAAACCATTTATTATATACGTCATTATGACCTGAGAAAGTTTGTTATGTTGTATTTGAATACTGTATACTTAAAAAGTATTTTTACTTTCGAAATTGTAACAAAGAGAGATTTATCTAAATTTTATTAGAATTTATTGGTACCTAAATATAAATGGCGTAAAATTGATACCTGAAGCCCGTGGTTCGAATCCGGGTTCTAACATGAAAGTTTAAATCCATTTCTCGATTCAACAGATTTTAAACTCCCCTCCGCTCACGTACACTACGAGTATGTAGATCGCAGTCAAGGATTGTTAACTGTTTACAGAATTGCTCGATCGCAGTCACTTCTCTTGTATCGGGTACGGCTATTGCAAACGCTAAAAAACCGTGCAGATGAGTCGTTCGTTTTAAGGTTCGCTCTGCACCTTCCGAAGAAGTATATTGTAGAGCTATTTGTTTTTGCTTGTTTATTGATTGTTATTACAGGCATTATTTGAAATTTCATACATTCGCTGGTTGATAAGTGAAATATTGAAACAGTATAATAATTATATAATTGTTTTAGTACTTGCAATTCATTTTTTTGTTTTGTTATTTATTGAAAAGTATAGTACAAAGAAAAAGGACTCGGATGAGAAAAAATATTCTATACAGTTGTTCTAAACTTAATTTTATGTTAGGTAGGGAATTTACAAATATACAGGTTTTAAGATCAATGTATTATTTTTTATTTTATGGAATGTATCTTCTATATTATGTAAGTATTTTCTATTACAGGTCGCGATAATACCTACAGATATACTATACAGATCACAGTAACATATGCTGGTTTTGGAAAATGTACGCTTTTCAAAGAATTTGGGTTTTCAGCTGCGCGATTTTTTTAAATCCTTACGTGTCCGCGAAAGGCTTTCGAGATACCGAAATCATTTTTATTGCTGTCTTGTTATAGGTTTAGTAATAACTAATGATTCATACTATGATATACTCCTAGGACAGAAAATAATAGTAATTTCATTCAACCAATACATACAGTGTGTTCTAATTTTTGTAATTTTGTATGGACAGTTTTTATAAGAAGTAGGTATTGTTACCGTTTAGCTAGTTTTTAAAAATCATAAGTACAGAACAGAGTATTTGATCATATTAATTTAGTTCAATTGATACATGCAGAGTGTTCTAATTTACGTAGGCTGTTTTATAAGTAGATATTGTTACTTGTAATTCATTTTTTGTTTTTGGATTAGAAGTATAGAATAAAGGAACCTACAGCGACTTGGAGATGGAAAACATTAAATATATAAATATTCTCAGCTTAAACTTCAGTAGATAAGCTATGCCGGTACTTAGTTTAAGTAGATAGAACATACTGTTTTTTAGCTTGAGGACACCTGGAACATATGAAACCGTATTTAAAAAATAATTATTATAACAGCCTGCCTCTTTTTGCAGTCTTTTTGCTGCCTCTTTTTGCTGCAGTTTGCAACACAATTGCAAAACATATTTAAATATTCTCCCTTAGGGGTTTTTTAGTAGATGGGTTATATCAGCCATTTAGTTTCAAAATTTTCTGTTGACGGCATGGAAAAGGAAATATTAGTGTACATTAGTAGATAATCCGGGCCGGTTCTAGAACGGAAGTGCGTAATCCAAGATGGCGTCTGACATCGTTGTCGGTTTTGTTAATTTTTGTATGAAGGTTGGTAGCACTGTATGTGTTTGTGTGTGGCACTCCTGTCACCAGAGGCTTTGAGAGGAAATGACGTCGCTTAGGTCTTTTTGGCTGTCATGGCGTATGACCCGAGGCTCCTCGGACTTTAACAACGAAAATTGAGGTTACGTATACCTTGTGTAGAAGGTTAATACAATAATTTTAAAAGAACTACTTTCATTAATTATAAGGTTAAGTAAATTGAGGTCTCGTATACCTTGTGTAGAAGGTTAATACATTAATTTTAAAAGAACTACTTTCATTAATTGCAAATAACAACATAATTATAGGGTTAAGTAAATTGAGGTCTCGTACACCTTGTGTAGAAGGTTAATACAGTAATTTTAAAAGAACCACTTTTATTAATTTGGTAGCAAAGTATTTAATTAAACGTATTTTTATGATATATAATAATGTAGGTCACTTGTTTGTAATAAAACACACACAGAATTATACATATACATATATTAATCATTATCTATAAGACTAAATTCAACAATATATTCATGTGGTAAAAACATTTTAATATCATACAGGAAAACTTTCATGTCTGCTGCAATCATTTTGCTGCAGAATTTATGTAGGCTGATACGCTCATCGAGAAACTTGTCACAGAAATCCAACGCCGTATTGTACTTATCTATAGTCTGCTGACATTGTTGGTAACGAGTTTCATCATCTTCAATATGAAAAGAATGTATATCGTAATTTAAATCATGTTGTTTGCTAAATATTAATGCTGAAATTTCTTGATATACACGTTTAACTGCACTTTTTAAATCTTCCGCCTTTGACCAATGCTGTTCTGCGTATGCCATCCACATTTTAAACTTTTCTTCTGAACAAGTCTTACTACACACTTTATTATTAAGAGAGATGAACAAACTGTTATATAGTACAGCAATCCTGCACTGCATTTATTTAATGTAACAGAGGGATCGCGTGGTGTTAATAATACCGGCTTTGGAGTGGTGGCAGATGCACAATTCAACTTTTTCCAGTCTGTATCCCCCACAGTGTTATTTTGAAACCGTATTTTTAATTTATATTGAATTGTATGGTTTAACATTATTGCAGAAAGAGTAGGTAAATTATCATTAGTTGTATACGCTATCATTCTTTTCCAATTTGATGGCCAGCTCTCATTTTTCTGTCCATTGTTATCGAAACACACAAACACTTCTTGAGTATTGTGTGGACGTTGGATGTATAACACGTTTTGCAATATCGCTTGCAGAATTATGAAATTTGAACTTAACATTGTCACTTTCACTGGAACACTACTGCATTTTATATACATTTTCTTGATTTATGTTGAATGTTGATGGTAAACTTTTGTACAATCATTTGGATTGTTAAACCTAGCAAAATTTTTAAATACGTTTTGTTCCCATAGATCCATCGTTCTAGGTTCGATATTAAGTTTTTTAAATCTGTTAAATATATCTTGCTGATCTTCATATAACGTTATAGCCTCTTTTAATTTTTCTAACTGTTTAATATGTTCTTGTAGCCTCATTTTAAATAACTTACACATATCCTTATTTACTTCACTATCAGTCTTTTCAGAGCTTTACCAGCTACCATCTTCTGGTATGGAATTTGGTACAATTTCAATAAATTGATTATTATTATTTTTATACATTTTCGTTTAAAATTATTATTTAAGGATGTTTTTATTTCTAGATTTGCAAGCATACTAACACGCATCACGATTAAAGACAATAATAATAATAATAAAATTACATTAAAGTATAAGGTGGAGGGGATTAAATGAAAAGAATATCTTGAAAATTTATAATTTTTTTATTTGGGTAAACAGGAATACAACCAATGATAAAGCTCTATACAATTTTTTAAGCTACACATACTTTTAGAGTTACAATGATTAAAACAATGTGGAGCGTCTTTAATAAAAACAGGAGGTGGTTGAAGTGTATTTGTTAAATTCTCCACATTAACAATGGTTGGTGCGGCTGTTGTGGATTCCAGATCATATAATTTTTGTCTAAGAAATTCCTCTTTCTGATGTCCTTTTACATATACAATACAAGTATTACCATCCAACAAGTGCTCACTTAATATATCATTCAACATATTATAATTTACATAACCAGAGTTGTATTTTAGACCAAGATGATGTCGTTCCAAGTATTTAATTTGTTTCTTCAACTTGCCATCTAAGGTATTGAATTGCACTGGAGGTTTTAATAGGTAATGAGCTGTCCGTTGTCCGCAGATAAAGGATACTTCTTTCGGGTGAAAATCGGGTAGGTTAAATCCTTGTATATCAGCCACAATGAATTGCATCTTGGTTGAGGAGTAAATTGAAACTGAGACTTATATCTCTATACAACTAATATTATCATTTCCATCTCTCACCTCACTTTTTAGGTTACATTTGTCTTATAATTCTTGTCATTGGGTTATATTTGAATAAACTATCATACAAAATTAAGCAGTATGCTGTAATGTCCTTTGGGAATTTCTCATCGGTTTCTACTTCGATTCTTAAAACAATACTAGACGCCTGTGTAACTGTCTTTTGGTGCGAACAATCGATATGGGCTATGGGTGAGATTGACTTGAATTCTAAAGGTGTAAATATTGGTTCATTCTCTTTTTCGTAGTATGAGGTTCGAAAATTAGCGAACATTTCGTACAGCGTAGCGTATTTATTCTCTTTGAAATGAAGGAATAGATCATGGTAAGGGTATCTTTCTGAATTTAAGAATACTCTCACGTTTTTCACTGAACAATCATCAAACGTGCTCATATTCGAAGTTATTTTATCTTTTTTATCTGTTTGAAAAGCAACAATAACATGTCGAGGTGTTTCCAACTTTGTAGAGGTTTTTACCGGCCAAGTATAGCTAGTTGATTGTGGAACAGAAGTATCTTCGATAAGCTCCCAACTTCTAAACGGAACCGATATTTCAATATTTTTTTCTAAAATTTTGCTTAAAGCTATTTCTTGTGGTAATCCCACCAACACATGAGGTACTCTCCAGTAAAGCTTATCGATAGTAATTTTAGGTTTTTCCGTTTCATCAACAGCAGTGACTGCACCAAAATCATTGCTACTGCGAATGAGAATTAGCTCCTGCTTTACCGAGAAAACTATGCGACGGTAGTCTTCGAAAAAACCCATCAGTATTTTGAGTGGAATGCATACATTAAATTTGTTAGTATCAGGCAATGTACTGACTTTGGGAAACCATCCAGAATTTTGAAATTTGACGCTTTCGCTTTCGTTAAAAGATAAATATCCCTTAAGTGTTGATGTCAACCCAACATTTCTATTAGAATCAATAACAATACCATTCATCTCATACCGAATTTCTCTAAACAGAAATGCAAATGCATTATTTATAAGTTTTAATTTAGTTGCTGGAGAGCCATATTCTTTCGTTAAACTACCCTCTAGATACAATACGCTTTCACTAGGTAGAGTGTAGGCATCCAATTCTTGAATTTGTATCCTAATCTGATCATTATAGTCAAATTTTGATACCACAAATGGTTCATAATTATGATACTCAAAATTAACAATAGAGTTGTCTTCAACGGGTTCTTGCAGTATATTTAAAATATCCATCATATTAACACTTCCAAACCAAGGGAACGAAGAAACAATTTATTTCGACGTGTTACTCTAGGAGCGCTCTTATTTGTACTAAATGAAGGTTTGGTTATAGATCGCCTTTTATAATTACGTTTAGTTACCACACTGGATAGCGGGTACTTCACATTGTAACGAACTACCATATTAGAGTCTCTTCAGATGTAGTCTTACTGTAATGACTTCGTTGCGAAAATTGACAAGATTTCCGTCCTGATCAAGGATTTTAACTGTTAAGTTGTTGATTGTCTTGATGCTCACAGGGAAATATAGAATGTTGAGGGGTGATTCCACTATTTTATAACCAGGTGCAACTGCCGGGAAGAACTGATGGATTATATGAACTGGGTGCCCATTTGAATACGATCCAACTGCAATGTTGCAATCTATATATAATGCGTTGACGGTAATTATTTCTACGGGAAAATCAGATTCATTCAAATTATTTGCTTTCAGAATTCTCTTGTCAAATCCTAAGAGACGACCTATTGAGTTATCTGATGTAAAATCTATGTCTACATTTGATTCAATGTTAACAGTAGAAGTATTGCTATTAGGTATAATATTAATGGTAGCGGGAGACTGAACAGCCTTTTGTAAGTAATTATTTAAATCATCAATTTCATATGCTCCTACTGGAATCGTTAACGTAGTATTCTCATAAATAAACTTATTATTTGTCTCATCTATGTTCGGTATAACATTGAAACTTTCAAAATTAACAAAACCGATAACATATTCAGAGTTATCATCTAAATAAATGGGTGGATTGAAATCTGCGCTTAAAACAGAACTATTTCCAGAAAGGGATAAAGTAAACGACATGTTGTTGAATTAACATCTATATTTATAATAACATAATTTTCTAGTTGAATACATTATATAAAAACTTTAAACAGAGATGACCACAGTTCTCTGAATTATCTCGTTGAAACTTGTCATGATTATATTTAATCTTATTCAAGCTGCCATCGCTTTGGAAATACTTTGTTAATGAATTTGGTGGTCTCAAGTTCCCATAACTGTCAAAGTATACTATATCATTATTCTTCTTAGCATATGCCGTCCAGTGAGTACCGGGACCAGATGAAATGTCTAAGTTAACGATTCCACATTCATTTTCTGTTATTTTAGGGGGTAGATTGTCTTTCATAAACACCCCCCGAAAATATGGGATATACAACTTTTTAGCGAACTTTAGTAAATCTAGGTTAGTTAATGCATGACGAGGCAGCTTTATTGGAAGTTTTTTTGATATGGTTCTAGATACAACCCTAATCCTTTTTTATATGGTTTTAAATATAATCCTTTTCCAACAGTAGCTTGTTCCATAGCCAAGTTATGTCTTTTATCTTCCTCAAGTTTTTCCCTTGCAGCTTTTGCATCATTAACAGTTTTCGCAATACCGGCTGCACCACCTCCAAGACTACCTAGAGCTCCTAATGCAGCAAACAGTGGTATGAGTGGTAGAAACCCACCAGTTTTAGGTATTGGTATGATTCGTTTTCGCGGTACTGTCAGTTCTTTTGTTCCTATAGCAGACAGAGCCTGTTTTGCCATATCAATCAGACTTTTAGACGGTTTACGTCGAATACCACCTCGAGCTCGACGTACTGCTTCATTAAAACTTATAGTACTCTTGCGAAGAGCTCCTCCTCTTTTACGTTTAACGGATCGTTTTTTCTTACGGATACCCATTCCTAGTTTGGTTTTTGCTTTCATGGCGTTGGTAACAGCCCACGCTGCGGCCTTTTCTCCGTAACTAGCGTCTTTAGACTTAACTCTCTCCCAGGCACGTTGTTCAAGTTCACGATCTGCTGTATGACGATCTTCTAAATTGGAACTCTTACTGTAAGCAGTATCGTGAGATAAACACGCTGTGTCCAGTGGATTAATGCCACGATCGCCTCTTGCAAGTCTTTTTGCAAGCTTTGTACCTGGACCACAGTATTGGTATCCAGGAATATGGAGTTCAAATGGAAGCTTATTTATAAGCGTATTAATCAACCCAGATCCGCTCTTCTCGCGCTTTTGATGATGAATAACTAATGATGGATTGTGTATCAACATTATATATCATGTACAGGTCTTCTATAGAACTAAAATCATTTTCATTTATACTACACATATATATATATATAATATGGTTTGTGATTAAGTAGTTCAGACTTCCTTTCATAATGAAGATAGAACAACAAGAAACTTTACTGCCAATAATCAATCATGATGAAATTTCAGATGATAATACTTATAAAAAGCATGGTCCACTTTTTGGGGGCTCATCCAAGAGAGGTCTACTAGTTGGTCCATCTGGTTGTGGCAAAACAAATGTAATGATGAGTTTGATCGAACATGCAAATGGCTTAAGATTTGAGAATATTTACGTATATTCCAAGACGTTGAACCAAACCAAATATGAACACTTGCGACAGTTATTGCAACCGTTAAAGGAAATTGGATATTATGAATATGATGATAGTTCTCAAGTAGTACCACCCAACGAAATAAAACCAAATTCCATTATAATTTTTGATGATGTTGTTTGCTGCAATCAAAGTGTTATGAGAGATTATTTTTGTTTCGGTCGTCACAAAGATACTGACTGCTTTTATATAACACAAACGTATTCTAAAATACCGAAGCAGCTTGTGCGAGATAATGCGAACCTTATAGTACTTTTTAAACAAGATGCAACAAATTTAAAGCATGTATATGATGAACATGTTAATGTTGATATGTCACTCCAACAATTTAAGGATATATGTGGTGAATGTTGGAAAGAGAAATATGGGTTTCTTGTTATTGATAAGGACTGCCCTTTAAGATGTGGACGATATAGGAGAGGCTTCAATGCGTACATTTTACCATAGAAAGTGTTGTGGGATTCGAAAGCACACCTAACCGTTTAAACAACCAGATTTATACCATTTTATTATAAATATATTTACTCTTATCACTCTTAATCATTGTGTAAAATCATAGCAATGAATAAACAGTTAGCAAGACAGCTGGTTAAAACCAGACAGTCCATCAGGGAAAAATATAGAAGCTTAAAATCAGATGTAGCTCAGTCGCAAGCGCAATTGGAGAAGGAGTACAAACCTATTACAGAGCCATTGCAGAAGCTACTTTTAAATTTAAAACCAGATGTATCAATTAAGCAAGAACCTTTAGATCTTAAGTATGAAATTTCATCAACACCGAAAATTTCACCAACTGGCACATATAAAAAGTATTTGCCTACGTTACCCATGACCATGCCGAGCTTTTTGGAAGATACCTATCAACATGATGCTGTAAATAATTCAGATACCATCGAGCAAGACAGTAACGAGCAGATTGATAAAGAAGTTGAAAAAAGTAGAATTTTTCTTCAAGATCTGTCCAAAACCCAAGCTTATAGTGAATACCTAGAGGCTTATGATCCTCTACCACGTTATTATATAGATATGTCAGTACGTGGAGATGAGAAAGATAATGATAGGGTATATGGTGTAAAGCATGACTTTATTACGGAAAAGCTAAGAATTGGGAACAGTGATCTTGACATAGTTGATAAAGATATTAAAGTAGATGGAAAACCATACTCTGGAACACCTGGCCTGTATGAATTACTATTTAAAAAACAACCAGTAGGATATAAGCAAGGAGATTTAGATAATTATATGGATATATTAAACAGATCTCATGCTTACCGTAGACACTTCGATCCTAAAGGACAAATCCAAGGTTCACAGAATGAAAAATATAGAACAATAATTAAACCATATTTGATAAAGAAGGGAATAATTAAACCTACTATAAGTACTCTTCCAAGAACATTTGCGAAACCTCCCCCACCAACTAGACCCCTACGAAGAACACAATCAGAACGCACGAATAGATCAACGACTACCGGTGGTTTGTTGAATTTATCTGATAAAAAAGTCGATTATGTGTATTACAATGATCCAAATGAATTAATAGATAGGTTACGTTTATTACTGGCATCGCAGAGTGCGGGAAATAACGCTCACCAAAATGAAATCGTTTCGATTATTGAAGAACTCAGAGAAGATAAAATTATAAAATAAGGTGATATACAAGACAAACATCATTTACGTGCAAGCTGTTGTTGTTAAATATGCCCATAGATAAATTTGGCAGACATATGTTAAGGGGCCGATCTGTTCCTTATTCATCCGTATCTTCATTAACTAGTTCGCAGACACCAATTTTAACATCTTTCCCGCAATCAGCTGCGTTTTACATTTGTGAACCTTCCTTACATCACAGTAAATGCATAATAAAAGTTGTTGGAAAGGCACCACTTGTACTCCCGGGTCATTATAGTTTGGAAAATCAGAAGGAAGAGTATATCTTCCCAGTATCTGGAACTATTGAAAACATAGAAATTGTGCCCGCTAACTGTGAACTGTTTTATAAAAGCGGTGTTAGTATTAAAGCTAAAGACCTTATTGGGCGAACCATAAATAAAGGTGATATCATCCTTTTTATATATGAGCGAGGGCAGCCGCAGTCATTGTATGCAGAAATAGTTTTACAGTGTCCTATAGCAAAAAATGACTGATATTAAAGAGGAAGTAATTAACGAACTTCATAAACCTGCCAGAAAAAATTTTAATAGAAGACATGTTGTTGTGAAGGGATTGAACGATTTAATTCAGGCTGATTTAGTTGAAATGATTCCATATGCAAAAATTAACAAGGGATATCGATATATTCTTGTTGTAATAAACGTATTTAGTAAATACTTGTGGGCAGAACCTATTAAAAGAAAAACTGCCAGCGATGTAACTGATGCCATGAAGAAAATTTTATTGCAAATGAAATCTATGCCACTCAACTGTCAAAGTGACTTGGGTAAGGAATTCTACAATAAATCTTTTTCTGAGTTGATGAAGAAGTTTAAAATTAATCACTATAGCACATTTTCCAACTTAAAAGCTAGTGTGGTAGAACGAGTAAATCGAACACTGAAGAATTTAATGTGGAAGAAATTTAGTCTTCAAGGCACTTATAAGCGGGTAGATATACTACAAGATATTGTAAGTAAGTATAACAATACCAAGCACCGAACTCTTGGATTAAAGCCTAATCAAGTTAATGCAAGAAATGCTAAAAAGTTGTTGAATACAGCATACAGCTACATAAAGACTGTTGATTTAAGTCGTACAAAATTTAAAGTGGGAGATTATGTACGGATCAGTAAATACAGGGAAGCATTTCGGAAGGGATACAGACCCAACTGGACTACTGAATTATTTAAAATTGTAAATGTACGAATGACTAATCCTGTCACATATTTACTGGAAGATACTCGTGGTATACCAATTAGTGGAGGGTTTTATAAAGAAGAGCTTCAGAAAACGAAGCATCCAGATGTGTACCTCGTGGAAAGAGTGTTACGTAGACGTGGTAAAAAACAATATGTAAAATGGTTGGGTCTAGATGCTTCACACAACAGCTGGATTAATTCAGAGAACGCTCTGTAATCTGTTTACAATATACATGAATTGTTGGAAGCCTTTTGAAAACTAGAATTTCAACTCTGTCTTTATCCATTTCGGTATAAATGTTTAACCATATTCTGTTAGTTTATCAGTCTTTAGTGATCTCTTTTAGTGTGCAAGTAGTGAAATATGACGTCCATCAGTCCCAGTCCAAGTCCAACTTTTTCCGAAGAAGGCTCCATTATATGGCAAGAACTTGACAGAGTAGCTGAACAATATCGAAAAAAGGTACAAAATGAGGATAAATACATTAATGAAAGCTCTTTTCCCATAAATACCTCCATATACAAGATAGTAACTGGATTTAGTGCAGCCAGAAATTACATGCCGGCTGTTAGGATGTTAATGAATACGAGCGACAACAGCACAAATCATATTTCCTTTAATGCTGAAGAATGGAAGGATTTCATGACTTACTTGGATCATTTTATTAATGATTACTTTAATTATCATGGTGCCTCTGCAGACATTCAACATGCTATAGAGTTCTCACATTATAACATTAGCACGGCTCCTTATATGGATATTAAAATGTTGAAGGTGACCAATGGTTTTTGTACATTTTACCTGTCTGAAGCTACTGTTTCATGTATTTTAAAACTTGATAATAGTCTGATTCAACCAAATATAGAATTGTTGAATCGTATAGATTTTGCAAACTTTTACAATAACTTTTTGAATATAGCAAGTAATGTACTAAGTGACACAAATTACGATATGGATTCGAATCAGAATGATAATGTAATATTAAACTTGTGTGATAGTCCACCTTTTTGTATTCGAAAGTACTGTATTCGTGAATGTTTTTATTATAAAATAAATGAAGTATTTAATGATTTAGAAAGAAAAATGTATTTAAGTAAGTAAGTTGTTGAACTAAATAAATAAACTAGTATATACCTACTTATAGAGTTGTATTATTTATTACTAACAAATAAAACAAGTTAATAAAAATGCACAAATGTTTATTGTATAAATAAATCATAAATTTATAATACATTAAAATACATATAATCTTATAATAACAATAAAATAATATTAATAATAATAATAATAATTATGTAGACATAATAGAATAATGACCCCAGCATAAAGTATCTGTTACACCCCGCATCAAATATCTTTTATCATCAAAAGGGCTTAAAGCAATTTTCGTTTGCTCAACGCTATAAACATTATGCAGATATGATTGAATACTTCTTTGGTTTCGATATAGTTCAACATCGTTATCTAAACATTTCTTATAATCCTCGAAAGTTATACAATTTTTAACTACATTGCTTTTAACACCTTTAGATTTTTTAATCTCATCTTTTCCTTCAACTCTCAAAGCATACATTTTCGATCGAAGACCTATAAAATGAGTCATTATACAACCACTGCACTCATCTTTCATTAAACCGGGTATTTTTTTATTTAATAATGGTATCCTATATCTGTTATTAAGGGGATAATCACTAGTATCGAATTTCTCTAAATTCTGTCTAATTACAATATCATATGCATCATCACAGTGTACTTCATATATCAAACTATCTGTATCAGTATATAGAAGTTTACATTGGTTTGGAAATTTTGTTAACATGAAATTATAGTGAAAATCGTACACGCATGTTTTTGAAATATCTAAAATACACATACCGATATAAAGAGGTTTGTTAAAAGTAATCTCAGTCTTACTGAGTTCAATCGCTACTAAATTTTCATCGAATATTGCTCGACTATGGAAATTTGGGCTGGCAATATAATTTTTAACGCCATAGCGACCATTCCAATGATTTATTAACTTTACAATCCGATGCTTACGTATGTTCTCCATAGTTTTGCCAAACACTGCATTAATTAATAATTTAAAGAGATTCTTTTCAAAATCATTTGTAGCTGCCTGACGTAATTTAATATTTAGATCAATATAGGCTTTTAACCAAGGAGCTTGATTGAAACGCAAAATTCTATGTATTTTTGTAAGTTTAACACCTAGATTTAAAGCTTGTTTTAAATTTTGATAATGTATTACATATCGAGTTTTATTGTAGAGGGTAGTCAATAATTTCGGTAATTTCGAATTTGGTGGTATTCTATGTTCTGGACACAAAGGCATATCTTTATGTAAATTATGTAAATATTCAGGGTACTCAAGGTCAACTTCTAATAAATATCCTACATTCGAAGTGCCCGAGACAGTTGTGACGTCAATGTTTGGATCAACCCATTCGAACCCACCGTAAGGTAAATACTGGCTCATTGCCCACCCATACAAATTATTAACATCGAAATATAATAAATAATTCGCTTGTTCATTAGGGTCATAGTCGGACATAAATTTATTATTGGCTTTTGCATATCGATTACAACATTGACTTACACCACCTCGTATACCTCGTTCAATAAACATGAGGATATCAATATCTTGCAAGAGATCCAATTCCACTTTAGTATATTTAAGCATACAATCCCAGGTATAACCAGGCAAGGTGAAGTAATGAACAGGATCGAGCTGATAAATCGATATACATTTGTTTCGAAAATTTTCGAAAATATCCGTCAACAAAATAATATCAGTTTTTAAATATAAATCAGAATATTCCCCTAAATTTTTAATTTTAAATGAATCCCAGACCTTTTGAGCATGCTGATAATCATCGTCAGTTATATTACTATCATTTAGTTTGTTGTAAAATTTATCTTTATGAGGTAATTTAGTTTCAGTCAGTTTTTCTAAAGAGTCTACATAGTCATATGGAAATACACCTTTTCTAGTAAGTAAATTAATTTTTTGATCATCGAGGTTCTTAAATTCCTTATGCAAATTTATCATTTGACTTTTATTTAGATATGACGATAACTTATCTAATGAAGAGGCCATAAATCTGAAAGAATCTATGAAACGAAACTTTACTTGAGAATTTAACATAGTTTTAGTAAAAGATATATATTTCTCCTTATTTATGGGAAGTAAAGATATATTGCCAGTTTTCGCTAAGTCTTTAATTAAAAAAAGCGCATCATAATTACTTAAATTGTGACATACAACAGGCACTACAAAAGATTTTTTAAAATTTATATTCCAGTCATTGTGAGCTGGACCTCTGTAGTTACCAGTGAAATGACAATGATCACGAACCTTTTTATCGTCTGACTTGAATGGTCTTTCACAAATATGACAGTGAGTGGATATTAAAAATTCAGCTTGTTGCAGTGCCGAAAAATTCATGGGGACAACACTTTTTAATTTTGATTCAATGAAAATCGAAATACTTTCTAATTGTTGCTTAAACCACTCTATACAATCTAACCCTCGATAACTGTTGTAATAAGACAGATTATCATCATATTTGCATTTAAAATAAAATCCAGCACTAAAGGCTTTATGTTTTTGATACTTTACAGTTTTAGATTTGCTATTTTCAGAAAATGGTTCTAGCAGTGATTCAAAGTCACAGTACAGAACAAAAGGCATGGGCTCTTTGTATTTGAAATTTTTAAAACTTAATATTTTTTCTTTGGGAAATGATACTTTACATTTATTTATGTTTTGACAATCAATAGAATGTAAATTTAATTTTTCTTCGTTGCTAAAATAATTTAAACATCTGTCGCAGATGTATTTTTTATGCGCCTTTAATGATAATTGACAAGAAACAAGCCTACTCAAATTTTTTATCCAGCAGAAGTGATATTTTATTTCTTTATTTGTATGACTATCTGCAAGATCCTGTTCATCAGAATATTCACTTTGTATCATTAATAAGTTAACATGTTGTTTCAATTTACTACTGGTTAATCGCGCAGGCACTACATTAAATCTTTTTCCAATTAATTGAAGCATGTACACATTTACTGATATATCATTTTGCTTTTCAAATTTTTCAATTTGCGGTATTGTCATTGGAAATTCAATTCCAGTCATATTTAATACACTTGAATAATGTGGATAAGATTTAGTTCTATTAACCTGAGTATTAACTGGGTGTAATGCAGAGACTATTGACCAAGCAAAACAGGCATTATCCTCATAATTTTGAATATTTACACAAGCTTTTTTTCGTTCAATGTATTCCGGTAATCGAATAAAAGACGTGCCTCCATTTCCCATTTCAAATTTATTTATATTTACTTCCAAACTAACAATTTTATGTAGTGCAAATCCGCTGTCGCGTTCTTGAAATTCGTCTAATTTATTTAAAATTTTATCAATTACATTTTCTCTAAACCAAAGGCTTAAATCTGTACCTAAATCAATCACATAATTTTTTGTGTTTAAATACTTAAATTCTATTACTTCAGAATTAACGTTACTTTTAATAAATTTACCACAGAAAACCGTATTAACTTTTATTGTTGGGTGTTTTTTTAAAATTTTGTTAATTCGCGTTTTAAATAAAAAATATGAATCATTCAAAAACTGCAGTATATCTTTGTGCTTCAAGTTTATTATTAAGCCTGAGACCAACCTACTTTTAAATGCTGAGTTAATATACTCAAAACGCAATCTAGAACTTCTATTCTCCCTTCCTCCAACCCCTCTTCCTACATGTATATTTTTTAAAAAAATTTTAATAGCCTTTAAATGACCAATATTTGTATTAATTTTTCTTGTAAACCCTATAGAATCAGAGTTTTTTATAGCTCGGTTGAGCAAACGTAAATGTTTGCTAATTGATTTAAGCCACTTTTCTCTACTAGCAAGGTTTTGAGAAGTAATTAAAATGTTTTTAGCTTTATTAAAATTGGTAATAACTTGATCGCTTAGCTCACATATATTCATTATTAAACTTTGTTGAAAAACTTGAGATTTTATATATACTTAATATAAATAAATGTACAGACTGTACTGAATGTAGAATTATGAGTATGTACTACATATATATTGTTCACTTATCATAAGGTTGAATCTCGAAGTTAATGGCAGCATTCGGTTTATTACACTCTATCATACCCTTAAATATTAAAACATACTTTTCAGCTTGAAATTGTTCTAAATTCTTTTGAATAACACGGAGCGCTCTTTTTGGTAAGAAAACCAGGTTTTCCTGAAGTTCAGCCAACACTGCTTTACCAAACTTTGTTTCGATTATTTTTATGCCTAGAATGGGCACTGGTACATCCTTAGGCAGGTCTTGTAATTTTATGGTATCTTTCCTACGGAGACAAGTAATACCATTAATTTCATTTAAGTTCATTCTATAACAAAGAAAAAAACAGAATAATTAGTTGTGAGTAACCATGTATATGAAAATTTCGAAAATACCTTTGAATCATACAATTCACCAGACAATTTTCATTAAATTTCTACTTGCATATTACCTGGTGCATAAAAAGTGAGTTGGTAGTGTATGTCTAGTACTGCTAGTTGATGATAATGTAAGAAATTAACATTTCAATACCTCATTCAAGCACTGAATGGTGGTTAGACCTTAACAAAATAAGTCGTTCCTGAGAGGTAAATGCAGTCTGCTTAATAATATGTCACCCCCTCTTCCACACAAGTCTCAAGACTTCTGGGATTTATGTGGAATGAGATGCAAAAAAACAGAATAATTAGTTCTGAGTAACCATGTATATGAAAATTTCGAAAATACCTTTTAATCATACAATTCACAAGACAATTTTCATTAAATTTCTACTTGCATATTACCTGGTGCATAAAAAGTGACTTGGTAGTGTATGTCTAGTACTGCTAGTTGATGTTAATGTAAGAAATTAACATTTCAATACCTCATTCAAGCACTGAATGTTGGTTAGGTCTTAACAAAATAAGTCGTTCCTGAGAGGTAAATGCAGTCTGCTTAATAATATGTCACCCCCTCTTCCACACAAGTCTCATTTATGTTGAATGAGAGGCAAAGATATTATTATTATTATTATTATTATTATTCTCTAAAATCTATTATAAATATAAAATTTCATTACAGATGTAGTCGCTCCATTCAATTATAAAAAATTAACTTTAAGACTCTGTATCACGAAAACGAAGAAATATTTTATAAAGAAAGAAATTATAATTGTACGATACATCTTTTTCTGAAAACTGTACTTACAAGAATAAATTTGAATGCAATAATATTGATTGCTTTTAGTCATGTTGGATGATGGAACAGTTTTCAGAAAAACAAATAACAAATGATAGTTTATAGTAAAAAACAATGTAAACTTACCTGAAACAGCTTGATGGAGTACTATACTGGTATTCTTAACTACAGTTATAACTTACTTTATCTATATCGAATTTGGTTATTTATAGGTAAATCCCCATACCGCGACCTAAAACAATCACTTTCCCACCTATGAAAAACGTCCTTGTGACCGAAAAATGTGAACCATATTGAGAAGACATATCAGTTTGGTTCCTTTCACTGCACAAAAATTATATAAGCGAAGTATATTGTAATTTAAATCAAAAAATGTTTTGCCCTAAGTGTCTCAGTGTTGCGACTAATCGTTTTACACCCCCAATCTGCCCAAGTGCATATTTTTTCGAAAAGTAAGTAGGTACTTTCTATATATATATATATATATATATATATATATATATATATATATATATATATATATATATAAATACTTCCAACGTATAAAGTGAGCCACTTACATGAGAAATTTACGGTTGAACTGAGGTCCGACGAAAAGTGAGGACCGATACGGACCTCACTTTGCTAAAACTGGTAAAACTTCGTTAGAATTATACTCTATCATTGTACATTCGAATTCTTTAAAAAAAAAATGGACCTAATTTGGTTGGATATACACTTAAAATTGTATATTTTAGTTCGACACTTTTCCGCTGAGGCCGCTCGTTTGTGAGTATATTCGGTAACAGTATATTATCGCTAAATCATGATTAATTCGCCACGCATTTAGTGAGGACCATAAATCTGGCAACCGTGTATAACGGACACAATTCTTATAATATATTGATATCGACTAATCGCATGAATCCTACACAGGGACATACGTAAATGATTTCAGAATTAGCAAAATAATTGCTAAGTATGTTACCATTTCAAATTTGTATATGTATGCTTTTCCGTTACGTTTTTGTGAAGTTATTGTCACGAAAATTAATAAAACTTCATATAATGTAACTTAAGGGAAATTATGAGATATTTATTCATGAGATAGGTACATATTCAATTCACATAATATGAGATATTTACATAAATAAATATTTATTTTATATAGGTACATTTTTCTCATGTGTGGCGCTGCAATATTTGGTGTGCTTTTTAGTAGGTTATCTACATAGGTACCTATTTAATAAAATAGTTACCTACCTGTTTCATATCATTTTCTTATTTGTATAGTTACAGAATTTGGCTTTACCTCGTGACCTAATATTTAGAAACGATAAATATGTGGTATCATTTTTTTTACAGGCGGAAATATTAATAATTACAGCTTCTATACAATTTGAGAAGATACGTCCTTTTATGGTTTTTTTTGTTCAATATATTTTTTTCCATAAAAAAGAAAATAGGCAATTCTCATTCACGACACAGAAAATATGTGTTCTATATAGAACTGACATTTTTCCAATCTTCTTACACCTACATGATGAAACTAAAACCCGAAGTTTGTAAACTATTACTATTTTTAAACCAACTGAAAATAATTGTTATGGCAAATAGCAAATACCGCATAATTTTGACTTTCTTTTAATTACATTTTCAATGATTCTTGCAACGTGGATTATTTATAGTAATAATACCTTAATACCGGTATGGTAGATCTAAGAACCCACGAAATGTTGCATTTGTATAATTAAAAAATATGGCAAGAAAATTTTTCTTCAGTCATCTTTACGTCTAAAAAGTAGTTTTAGCGTAGACACAAATTTTCATTAGGTACATACCTATCAACTCTTTGGATGCTTCTTCTAAGAATCTTCTATTTAGGATCTTTTATCTAAGCATAGGCTGAATAGGTATTATAAATAAATATAATTAGGTAGGTAGGTATATGAAGACGTTAAAATAGTTTCTTCAGTCATCTTTACGTCTAAAAAGTAGTTTTAGCGTAGACACAAATTTTCATTAGGTACATACCTATCAACTCTTTGGATGCTTCTTCTAAGAATCTTCTATTTAGGATCTTTTATCTAAGTATAGGCTGAATAGGTATTATAAATAAATATAATTAGGTAGGTAGGTATATGAAGACGTTAAAATAGTTCTAACTTTAAGCACCTTTCTAGTTTTAATAATTTTGATGAAAGAATAAATAGTGCCCAAATGTAATATGATGATTTTATTTTATTTCGTTGACATCAGTCGTAATTTACTTTATTTCTTTGCTGTAAAAATGAAAAAAAAATCATCATCATTCTAATCATCGTTCATCTAACGATGAACTTTTGTGTACGTATACCTATCGGTTCATCTGTAGGGGATTTAACTAACAGATTAGGTACCTACATACACCTAACCTAATTCCTAATTTGACTTTTGTATTTAATTTTCCATATGAAATGAAATGGACTTACTTAGTTACCTATTCCTGTTTCGTATAATTATGGAAAATTAAATACAAAAGTCAAATTAGGAATTAGGTTAGGTGTATGTAGGTACCTAATCTGTTAGTTAAATCCCCTACAGATGAACCGATAGGTATACGTACACAAAAGTTCATCGTTAGATGAACGATGATTAGAATGATGATGATTTTTTTTTCATTTTTACAGCAAAGAAATAAAGTAATAGGAATTCAATCCCTTCGTACTCTCGTACGCTGGAATTTCCAAAGCCTGTAATAAAATTCTTGTTTTTCTGTCCATTCTGAAAAAAAAAGTGGAATTAAATAAATATAAAATACATAATAGGTACTCTACTGTTAATTAATAAAGATTAAATGCAATGATAAATTTGCAAAGATATTGCTTCCGAAAATGTATTTTTTTTTTATATTATATTTTATTGTTTTATGAACTATTATATGAAACAATTTTAAACTATATATGTCTTACCTCATTCATTTATATATGTAAGTACTTATATTAGTATATTAATATGTCTTGATTTTCTTGCACACTAACTGAGACACACTGACTAAATGCATTGCAAAATTAATGATTGGGAATTTCTTCCCGCAAAACTAAAATATTTGCTGATGTTATATTTTCGCGATAGCCGATAGCCCTCCGTCCGCACATGTTACCGGCTTTAACCATATCGCGATCGCGAGAGTCGCGAATTTTGGCAACATCGGGAAGACCTCACTTATCGCAGTCCATGTCTTTATACTGGTGTGGTGGTCCTAAGTCTGTTATTTGTAAGAAAAAAAATATATGGTCCTCACTTTAATAGAAGGAGAATAGAGTCCTCACTTTGTCCTAATATACTGAGAAAATAAAAAATCGTTGTTATTAGTTTTTTGCGAGTATACTTGTCCTTTTCCTATTGCGCTATGAAACATTACATTGTACTGAAAAGCTACGGCTTCTAGTCTCGCTATATTTGCTAGTCCTCATTTGGTATGATCAATGAGATTGTCTCACTTTGATAGCAGGACATATATATATATATATATATGTATTTTTTTCTGCCTTTTATGGTAGTTTATTATAAAAGTTTCCATTTCTGTTTGATTTAACGTAAAAGCAATACTAATAAAATATATCTTTCAAAAGTAGGATTGTTTAAAATCAGTTATAGCGTATTATTATTATTATTATTATTATAAATATTTTGTGTACCTAAAGATTCTTCATAAAAGAAGCAGTAATTTATTTATTTTCTGTAACTATAAGTTATTTTTCAATTATTTTTCGTTAAGAATAAGGGATTTGGTTGTATTTTAATAGGAACACTTAACTATTATTAAACTACCTTTATTATTATTGTAGCGATATACAGTACGAATGCACCTGTCAAGATTCTGTACAAGAAGACGACCAAGTAGAAAATAACAGTTATTATTGCTTTGACATTGACATGGGAGAAAAACACCCGTGTTGCAATGAAGAAATATGTTTTTGCGACTATGAACAAATGGAAGTCGACGCGGAGGAAACAACAAGGTAATTTTTTTTAAAATGCTCGAATATTGCTTTCAGTAAGTTCCAAGTAAAGATTTTCTCGATTCTAACTTTTATTTAATCCTTTTCTCTGTATACAATACAATCTACATATAAACCGATTATTATTATTATTTTTTGTTCTTACAGCATCCCAGAATGTCTGCAGTTACCTCAAGAAGATTTGCGGAGCCTACCGGAACAGATCGAAGCGACTCTTTCGAGAACAGAAGAATTTGGCATGCAAATTGAAGACGAATTACCAGCAAGGTAAACATTTTTTTTTTCTTTAAATCTGCACTGAAGAAAAATCAAAGACAGGCTTGAACATTGCTTCTAGTAAAACCCCAAGTAAAGTTTCGTTTCATAGATTCTTTCATTCTTCCCTGTATACTAAATAGTCTACATATAAACTGATTATTATTTTTATTCTTACAGTGTCCAGGACAATACTCTAGAACAAGAAGAAGAAGAAGATCTGTATGGGAGATATTTAAGAGAAGACGAATATGAATCTTTATTGCCTGAAGAATAAAGTTAATAAAAAATGTAAAATAATTATGTTATTTGTTTCAATATATAAATATTTCATGACTGGAAAATCTAGGACAGTAATTTTTGAAATCTCATAAAGTTGGGCAAGGTCGCTAAAAATGTAAATTACTATAAATTATTTTTATATCCATACAGCACGGCCTCTTTACCTAAATTAAACTTGGTACATTAATAATACATCTTGGCAATTGACACTATAATTTGTATGTAAAAGGGAAAGTATAATTATATAGCTCGCGAGGTCCGCTACCCGGGCGCTCGCGGTATTACATTAGCATATTATCTGGTCGCCTTCTGCCTTGTCTTGTTAATTGAAACACCAATTTATATGTAAAGGTATAATTATTTAGCCCATATATTAAAAAACTGTTCAATAACAAAATTTAAGTATCGTAATTATACATTCCGAGTTTAAGCCCGGCT
The DNA here is from genome assembly GCA_963924545.1 of Pogonocherus hispidulus. NCBI lineage: Eukaryota > Metazoa > Arthropoda > Insecta > Coleoptera > Cerambycidae > Pogonocherus > Pogonocherus hispidulus. The sequence goes on along the minus strand of OZ004698.1, from coordinate 24,373,485 downwards.
CCAAGCCTCCGGCGCTCGCGGTTAATACATTAGCATATTACCTGGTCTTCTTTATGCCTTCAAAGCTTAAGGAGGTCGTACACTATAAAATCCTTAAGGTAGTCTTACACGAGTAGAGGACTATTTAAATAAAAAATAATGAATTCTATAATTATTAAAGTCTATGATTAAATAATAAGATTATCATTACAATACGTTATATAAAATAGATCCTTGATGTTTATAAATTAATTATTTAAAAAAATAACTTTTTTAAGTCATACGCCATTAGAGCAAAAAGACCTAAGCGACGTCATTTCCTCTCAAAGCCTCTGGTGACAGGAGTGCCACACACAAACACATACAGTGCTACCAACCTTCATACAAAAATTAACAAAACCGACAACGATGTCAGACGCCATCTTTGATTACGCACTTCCGTTCTAGAACCGGCCCGGATTATCTACTTACATTATTAATATTGAACATCTCTGTGATAAAAATAGCAGATTGTTTGAATGTTGACCAGAGATAAATATTGTTTAGAAAAAATATTTGTTACTGGGTGTTATTTTTTACATTTAAACAAAGCTATTACCTCAGTTTTTATTTTTGTTACATTTTGATAACTTCAAGTCAAGGAAAACTTATTAAATTCAAACTATATTTTTCTCCATTCAGACTAGAACAAAAATTATCTTTCAAACAATGCATTGTAGATGTTGAGGTTATATTTTTCATAATATTTATAAATTTTTATCAGAGTATCCATGTGACATTGAGTTAAATAAAAGTACGTTTTTATTGAAGTCTATACAATCTATTACTTGGGGCTTTTGTTGCAATTTACAATACAAAATATTAATTTTCATTTAAAGCGAATTGTTATTAATATCATAAAGCTGAAAAATCAGGAGAAATAAAAGTTTGGGGCAAATTAGAATGAGACCGTGAGGCCAGGAAGTGAGATATTTTTAATAATATTACTATACTACTTACATGGATGTGTCTATATATTATAAATTTAAGCTTTGATTTAATCAATTGTGTCGCTTTTGAAATAATACGCTTCATGTTGTTAGGGTGCCAAATAGTTTCATATTGCTATAAACGGTTAGTTTTGATTACATTTTTTATCAATCCCCAGGTTGATATCCAGAATTCTTTAATCAGTATTTTTTTTTAATTTATTATATTTAGCTTAGAGGCTAATACGTCATTGATTTAATATAAATAACTGATTATTGCTAATTTTTTGTAAATTATTTTCGACCGTGAATTGCAGCTTTCTTTTTGTTGTTATAGGTTTAATTATTTTAGCTATTAATTAATTCTCACCTCATAGTTTACAATTTTTTTTTTTGCGATTGATATATTTTTAAGTTTGATTGATATTCCAAATTCATTCTGTTTTAACTTTCGTTTATATTCCAAGCTTTAATCGTTTTATTTAATTTAAGCCTCTAGGTTAATTATTTTTATATTTTTAGTTCGATAATATCGACTTGGAAGAAGTTTTGGGTCTCTAAATCTGATACCGTTTTATTAGTGAATATCCTAAAGGTGAGTATATTTTTATTTGAACATGTAATTATAATTTTAATTTAACCTTACATTGATGGAACTGGTTTCACATTACCTTTTCAAATTGATTATTAATTTTTATATATAGTGTTAGAAATTTTACCTAATTTTTAATTACCGTATTTGAGATAATTATTTAAATTTATCTTTTAAATCTTCTTTTGGTTTAGGAATTAATGAGGTAACTTTGATTAGTAATTTTTATATATAATTTTGTTTTATCTTGATAATGTTCATATATTTTTTAATATTTACAAATTCCTATCAGAGTATCCATGAGATATTAGGGTAAATGATGTATGTTTTTTCTTAAAAATACTGGGGATACTGTTACAATTTATTAAGATATGATTTCAAGTTTGGGGGAGATTAGAAGATTAGCATTTTAATAATATATTGCATAGATGTATTGTCGTCGCATCATCCCGGTATTTATAATTGGAAAAAGGGGTAAGAAGTTATTTAAATACCTTGCCTGTTACTCGAAGTGGCTCTCGCTAGATTAAATCTAGCCAGGGGAGTGTTACAACACACCCGGATCGTCCTAGCCGCTGCTGGCCAACTAGGCGATACCCCCGATGTACACAGGTGGATGATACTACGCTCTTCGGCTTGAGACGGACTGCTCATACGCGAATACCTAGTATCCGCGACGTCCGTCCACGTTGGCGGTTACCAGTCTTCCTTCCGGGCCCGCACTTATTTTACTTCGCCGCTGGTGGCACACTTCTTGTCCAGCGGTGGAAGTTTTATATTTATATCGCCACCCCAAAGTTAGCAATGATAATTGCTCCCCAAGAGAGTGTTTCGTAATAGCGATTACCAATGAACGTAATGTAACGAGTTTCTTTAAATCGAACCAATTTGTGGAAACAGTGCCCCAGCAAATTAGTTCTATATGGTTATTAATAACACCCGAAGTGAATAAATATTAAGTAGTGAAAACCTCAATTAAATCTAAACTCTTTTAAATGGTTCTTTCTTTAAATAATGTAATATAGGAGTACTATTAAATGCAAATATTAAATATTATTAATGCTTAAAAGTGACTACAAATAAATAAAGCACGTGGTTAATGAATGTCCACGTGGTGTGCCTTTAACACGCAATATATAAATAACATAAAATTCGAATCTATTAAATTAGCTTCGGAATAATCTAATGTATAAATGAGATGAAAATGCAATGATTAAAACTTCAAGTTAGCAAATGTGAATAAATAAATGCTTTTAGCACATACCCAGATAAACACAGGCACTCACAAAAACAACTGCACTTCACCAAAGCCAGGAACCAAAGAGAAATATTTTTGCCAGTCGGGTTTCTCGACCGTGTCTACTATAGGGGTTGGCCCGCAGGTACCAGGTGGCTGGCAGCGCGCACCACAGAAACGTATACAGGGGGTAGGTAAATAGCCGCTCCGGCGACACCTCCCTCGTATGAAACAATATAGATAATAATTTGCTGTGACACCTTCATTTCCTGTTCTTGAAAAAGAACATTTTTTTTGTTTATATATATTTTTTTTAATTTCCTTTTATAGGATCGTAGAAAAATCCGCCAGTTCGATTACTGCCTAAGGGAAGAACGGCAAGAAACCCTTAGGAGATTTCTATCTCCTCTTACTCATAACCTAGGACTCGGTGTAGCTTCGGCGAGGTTCCTTAAAGCCAAGAGGGCAGCTACGTCTGCAAAAGTCCGGGAGTCCCAACCTGGGTTGCGTGACCTCCTCGAGAAGGGTCTGCAGGTGTGCCTCCTGTGCTGTAGATGTTGCCTGCCAAGCTCGAAGTCCTGTAATGTTCACGAGGTGTATATACAAATGAAAAGATAGAAAAATATGCCTACGCAAATACTTACAATTTTATTACGCTCGCTTAAACAAAACATGCAAATATACTATATACATGAGCTACTCTGGTATTTACAAATTCCTAGCTATAGTACAATTTAAAAAGAAGAAAATTAAAAAGTATACGACCTTACTCCCTCGTTGCGCAAGTCCTCACGATGCTACGGGTAGCCTGCTGTGGTCGTTTCTTCTTCCTTGTTTAATTTTTTCTTTCTTGACAAATCAAACTATCGATTTTCTTGGAGGTCACTGACCTACCCTTTTCTAGGTCAGTAGAATAATCCTCTTATAGGCGTCACTGACCTGTCTTATCCCAGGTCAGTGGGATAATCCTTCTTAGGTACTGCTGACCTAGTTTTGTACTAAGTCAGTGAAATAATTAATCTTCTTAATTATTACGTGTGCTTTCCTAGTCCACCTGCAAAGCTATCCGCCGTGTGACATCGTCCCTGCTTTTCCTGTACGCTGCTGTGGCGGCCTTTTCGACTCTGCGAAACCTCCTTTACCTGTTTTCCTACCCTGTGTCGTTTTTTCACCGGCTAGCGAATCCACGCTAGCTAAACCTCCTCGCGAGCGAGGTGAAGGACTTTAGCTTCTCCAACGGCGGCTTTTTACGAATACTTGCTGGCCCTGTCGTAAGTCTGCGCCCGCAGACGACGACAATCTGTTCGGCATACGTCATTCCTCGGCGGCCACAAACAGGTCCTTCTGTATATGCTACGCATCACTAACTATCCTGCTTTGCTGGCTTTCTATTACTCGCACTTTGCGCAATTCTTCGGCTCTTGTCGCCCTGCTATTTGACGAGCGTCGCGGCGACGACGTCATTCCTTACGCAGAGTCTTTTTATTGCTGGCCCGGCGGTGCAGGACGCAGGTCGTCGACATGGATACGTACATGTGAGCCGTCTCGCTCGACCATGTATGTATTATTTCCAAGTCGCTCCACAACCTGATGCGGCCCAGTCCACGTCGGGTGAAATGGATTTTCGCTGTGCCAAACGCGGGTGAGCACGCTCATCCCGCGCTCGAATCCCACTTCCATCTCTCGCGGTTCCGGGAACAGCTTGCTAGCGTAAACTTTTTGGTGGTCCTGCGCTTGTCTTACGCGCTCCTCTCGGGCCTCCGGTGTCCTGTTCGGCGCTGGTACCACTTCTCGCGGTATTGTCCACTCGCCGGGTCTCTTCAGTTCTCCGCCTAGCAGTAATTCGCTCGGAGCTTGTCCCGAGGCGTCGTTTTTCCGGTTGCGCAATGTGAATAGCGCCTCGTCGAGTCGCTGGTCCCAGCGACGCGCGTCTCCACCTCTTGCGCGTAGAATTTTCTTCAGTTCTTGAACTCGTCGTTCCACAGGATTTGCCTTCTGATGGTAAATCGGTGTATAGTAGGCTCCAATGTGGTTTTCTTTAAGATATTTTCTCCACTGCTTGCTCTTGAAAACGCTGTTGTTGTCTGTAATTATTTCAGCTGGGTAGCCCCATCGCGACGATAGTTTTTGTAGAAAACCTATCACTTCTTTATGCGTCGCTCTCACTGTGGCCTTGGCTTCTACCCACTTCGAGAAAATATCCACAGCTACTATGATATATCCTTTCTTCGTTATTTTTGTTCTTGGGTAAGGTCCTGTTATGTCGATGCTCCATGTGTGACAGGGTCCTTCTGGTATTCGTGGGCGCAGCGGAGCTTTTGCTTGCCGTGCGCCGGTTTTCGTCGAAGCACATATCAGGCACGCCTGTATGTACTTTTTCACGTCTCCCGCGAGTTGTGGCCAATCATAGATCCTCTGGATTGCGCGCACAGTTTCGTCTCTTCCGGGATGTGCTGCGAGTGCCCAGTCGTGGTAGTACTCTAGTACATGGGCTCGCGTGTCGTAGGGCACATACAAAGCTCGCTGATTTTCTCCTCGTCGTCTCCAGACGATATTAGCCTCCACGAAGTATCTTTCTGCCACACTAGCCTCCTGTTTATTTCCGGGTCCGTCCCGCTGTATTCTATTTATTTTTGCGCGATCTTCGCGACACGATTCGTCGTTTTCTTGACTTTCTCGCACCCTGTCGAACAACGGTCGCTCGGTCGCCGCCATGGGATGTGCCTGCTGCTCTTCTACGCAGTTTATCGCCGGAAACATCCTGTCGTCGACATCCGGGTGGTCTTCGCCTGGTTCTTCCTGGGGATTTCGTGATAAGAAGTCTGGTAGTTCGTTGCATCGTCCGGGGACGTGCACTACCTTGAAGCGATACGTCTGTAGCATTAAAGCCCAGCGCGTTAGCTTCGATTTTTCATCCTTGTACCTGTCTAGCCAGAGCAGCGCTCTGCTATCAGTATACAGGGTGAAGTCGCGGTCCTCAAGCCATTGCCTGTACTTCTTGACTCCGAAAGTTACTGCAAGCACCTCTTGTTCATTCACGTGATAGGCCTTTTCAGTTTTCGTGAATTTAGCGGATGCGCAGGATATAATTTTTCTCTGTCCGCTGGCTTCTTCTTGGAACAATACAGCAGCCATTCCCACGCCGCTAGCGTCCGTTTGCAAGCAAAACGGCAAATCGGGGACAGGTCTGTGTAACTGTTCGTGGTTAGCCAGGGCATCTTTTAGCTTTTCGAAAGCTTCTTCTTTTTCTGATGTCCATTTAAACTTCTTTTTTGCGTCGAGCATATCGGTCAGCGGTGCTGCTTTTTCGGCGAAACCAGGTACGTACTCGCGAAGCCATCCTGCAGTGCCTAAGAACTGCCGGAGTTCGCGTACCGTCCTGGGTGATGGGTAGCGTCGTATTTGCTCGAGATGTCTTTCCTGCGGCTCGTTATGGCACTGTGTAATTGTGTGCCCTAAGTATTGTATTTGGGTGGCACCAAAACAGCACTTTTCGGGTGACACACACAGCCCATGTTGTCGTAGCCTCTCGAGTACCCTCCGAATATGTTCGACGTGTTCTTCTTGCGTCGGTGAATAAATGACGATGTCGTCGAGGTACACCTTAACAAAAAGATGAATATATCCTCGCAACACCTCCGTCATAAGCTTCTGGAAAGTTCCGGGCGCTCCGGTAAGTCCGAAGGGCATCACATTAAATTCATACGCTGCTCCGTCTGGTGTAGAAAATGCTGTATACTTCTTGCTATTTTCTTCCATAGGCACTTGCCAATAGCCTGCTTTTAAGTCCAGCGTTGTGAAATGCTTTGCATTTCCTAGCTCCTTGATCGTGTCGTCGATGGGTGGTAGACTTCCTGTTTCTGCTAAAGTTTTTTCATTTAACTTTCGATAGTCCACGCAGAAACGGTGTTCTTGATCCTTTTTCCTCACTAATAGTACGGGCGAATTATAGTCCGAGGCGCTGCGGCGAATCACGCCTTGCTGCAGCATCTCCTCGCATGCCTCGTTGATAGTTTTCTTTTTTTCTTCTGAGTACCTAAAGGGTGCTACTCTAACAGGTATGTCGTCCTTTAAAATTATTCTGTGTTCTGTTGTCCTGGTAGTGGCTGGTTTCGGTTCTTTGGAGAAAATGTCGATGTACTCGTGTAAAACCGCCCGATATTCTTCCTGGAAATCGGCGGGTAATTTTTCTTCTAATATATTTTCCATCTCTGACGTTTCTTCGCGTGTATTTCGTACGTTGTCCATCCAGAATGCACAACGTCTCTTTTCTGTCCCGAAATACACTGTACGCTGCTTGAAATCTATCACAGCTTCATTTTCTTCGAGCCAGGGTCGACCTAGGATACATTCTTCATGTAGGTCGTCGACCAGCAGCATCTTCGTCCTTAGGTTGGCTTCGGCTAGGATACAGTCCACATCAGCGAACCCCCTAGTCTCCATAGTTGCTCCTTGACTTGCTAGTTGAAGTGTGGCGGCCTCCTCGTATGTTACGAGCCCTTCTGCTTTCTCTGTCCTAAGCAAGTTAACTCCGGCCCCCGAATCCACAAGGGCTGCGACCTTCCTATCCTGAATCCACAAAATAAGACGGGGTGCTTCAGCTTCCCCGACGGCGGTATTAACCGTGTAGCTTATCTCCGCTTCCCGTGCCATGTCAGTGTCTGCTCCGCAGACTACGGCGTCCTGTTCAGCACACATGCTAAGGCGGCCACACATCGTCAACTTTTTCTTCCCTTTTTCTCGCGAACTTGCTAGCTCCGACTCTGCAGTTTCGCTGGTACGTTTTCTTTCTTCTCGTACATCTTCGTTCTCTCCAGTACAGCCTATTTCACCATTTTCCAGTTCGGTATTCATAGCCATGTCCTTTTCCCACGTCGATGGCGTTTGCGTCTCTTTCGAAGTGACTGTGCGCCCTGTCACAGTCTCTTCTCTTCTTTCCTTGCGGTCCATTACTGTTGCGAAGAGGGACCGGGCCGAGGTTGTCCTTGTACCTCGACCCGCGGATCGTTTCCCGCGTCTCTTTGTTGTTGCTGCTGCCATCCGTGCTGTGACGCCTCCCTCGTAGGCGATCGTCGCGGCGACAGGCGTCGCGGCGGCGAGTTTCGGGGCGACCATTGTCGCGGTGGCGAGCGTCGCGGTGGCGAGCGTCGCGGTGGCGACGTCGAGGCTCTCCTTGTTCCGACCGCCTCCCTCGCAGAGACCGAGTTTACCGGTCCACGTCGAGGCGGTGATCGATGCCTCGACTCCGGTGCTTGATGCCAGTCTCTACGTGGCGGTCCTTGCTCCTGAAAATCCCTTCGCGGCGGTCCGCGGTACTCATCGCGTGCTCCACGCGGCTCCTGCCGAAATTCCCGTCGCGGCGGTGGGCCGCGGTATTCTTCGCGTCTCTCCTGGTAATCCCTTCGCGGCGGTGGTCCGCGGTAATCCGGGCGCCTCTGGGGGGCGCCTTGACGTCGTTCACCTTCTCTCTGCGGGGGCGGCAACTTCGGTCGATGCTCCGGATATTTGTTGCCCACGTAGTCCGATTTCTTATTTGAGGGTGGCTCCATGCTTCTCGTGGGCCCCCTCTGCAAATCCGCCTCCACTTGTGTCACGGTATTCATCAACTCTTCGGTGTTGATGAACCGCCCCAAGCGCGCATAGGTCCGGATTTCGGGTCTGAGCTGCTCCACTATAATCCGGGTTCTTGCTTCCTCCGGGGTTCCGGGTGCAAGCCTTTCAAAAAGTGCCACTTTCGCTGACACGAAGGTGGACACTATTTCTTTGGGTCCTTGCACCTCACCATACAGCTTCCTAGTTAAGTCGCTAAGTACAGCGACGCTGCTAAACTGGTCGATAATTTTTTTCTTTAGTGCTTCGTATGTGAGTGTCCGGGGCTGCCGTTCGCACCATGTTTTCGCTTGTCCCCGCAAGCAATTTTTCGCTATCTTTAGCTTCTTGTCGCTGTCGAGGATCCTATTTTCGTAATAGAAATCCTCCAGCTTTTCTATAAACGCTGCGGGGTCGTCGTCGTCCCGCGCAGCATACTCGATGTCGGTCCTGACGGGGTATTGGACCCTAGCCATCTTTTCTGTCTTCTCTAGGAGGGTGGTTAGGGCCCACATCATGGCCTGTGTAGCGTCGTCTGGGCGCCGCGGCGCTTGGTGCCGGGTCGCCGCAGATTCTTCTTGGACACGCGCTGGCTCTTGGCACCAGGTCGTGTCCACTTGTCTGTCCATTGTTGGTTGTTGTGTTGGGCGCCACCAAGTCCCTTGACTTGGATAAGGTCCAGCCGGCGTCGCGTTGACTCCTGTAGCGTCGTGTGTGCACCACGTCGCGGTGCCGCTGGCCTCATGTCGTTGATATATTGGCTCGGCTTGCGAGACTCCTAGTACGTCTTCTTGGGTCGTATTCGGAGTGGATGCCTGTCCAGACACCCTCGCAGTCCAACTTTCCTCAAGCATACGCCGCCAGCCGACGTAGCTTGAAGTTGGCGTCGTCGTACGTGCCTCTTCTGGCACCTGCGCTGCCCCACGTTGCTGGGCGCCATGTCGTCGCATCATCCCGGTATTTATAATTGGAAAAAGGGGTAAGAAGTTATTTAAATACCTTGCCTGTTACTCGAAGTGGCTCTCGCTAGATTAAATCTAGCCAGGGGAGTGTTACAACACACCCGGATCGTCCTAGCCGCTGCTGGCCAACTAGGCGATACCCCCGATGTACACAAATGGATGATACTACGCTCTTCGGCTTGAGACGGACTGCTCATACGCGAATACCTAGTATCCGCGACGTCCGTCCACGTTGGCGGTTACCAGTCTTCCTTCCGGGCCCGCACTTATTTTACTTCGCCGCTGGTGGCACACTTCTTGTCCAGCGGTGGAAGTTTTATATTTATATCGCCACCCCAAAGTTAGCAATGATAATTGCTCCCCAAGAGAGTGTTTCGTAATAGCGATTACCAATGAACGTAATGTAACGAGTTTCTTTAAATCGAACCAATTTGTGGAAACAGTGCCCCTGCAAATTAGTTCTATATGGTTATTAATAACACCCGAAGTGAATAAATATTAAGTAGTGAAAACCTCAATTAAATCTAAACTCTTTTAAATGGTTCTTTCTTTAAATAATGTAATATAGGAGTATTATTAAATGCAAATATTAAATATTATTAATGCTTAAAAGTGACTACAAATAAATAAAGCACGTGGTTAATGAATGTCCACGTGGTGTGCCTTTAACACGCAATATATAAATAACATAAAATTCGAATCTATTAAATTAGCTTCGGAATAATCTAATGTATAAATGAGATGAAAATGCAATGATTAAAACTTCAAGTTAGCAAATGTGAATAAATAAATGCTTTTAGCACATACCCAGATAAACACAGGCACTCACAAAAACAACTGCACTTCACCAAAGCCAGGAACCAAAGAGAAAGATTTTTGCCAGTCGGGTTTCTCGACCGTGTCTACTATAGGGGTTGGCCCGCAGGTACCAGGTGGCTGGCAGCGCGCACCACAGAAACGTATACAGGGGGTAGGTAAATAGCCGCTCCGGCGACAGTATCTATATATTTTAAATTTAGCTCTTATGGATTCTTTTGGTTGTCTGGTTATCCACCAGTAGTTATCAACATTTTACGTGACGGTTGTTAACAGTTAGCCGCATTTAGCTACATTTAAAGTTTATTAAATTAAAATAATCAACATAAGACGACTGAAAATTGATAAAGAGAACATAATTTTTCTAATTTTAGCTGAATCACCTTACTTCTTATCCGAAAGCCATTTGTATGATGTAATCATTGATAGAGATTACACATTATTATGTGGTTAGAGGCTATGAGATTATATCATTTTTTATTGGATTATTTCAATGTTTGAATATATGAATGAGTTTTTGCTTGCAGGTGAAACGCTAAAATATAGATTTATAATCGGCATTCAATAGTTGTAATATTATTTTGATTTTTTTTGTTTTTATTTAAATACCGTAAATCCTTTGTCTCATCAATTTTTTAATAATATTTTGATTAATTTATATCACTTTCTCGATTGTTTCAGATTACATCTCACCGACACAAGGTGACTGAAAGTTACTAAAAAGAACTTTTTCCAGTTAAAACAGTATCGTGCTTATTGCGCAATATTGCATCATTTTATTGGTTTCGAGGCTACGTGCTGATTTCGAGATTAAATTGATTGATATAAAAGCAACTGGTAACATCTAGCTTCTCATTCATACTGTTAGTGTTCGAGAGAGAAGACGTGTCCTAGCTTTTATCATGGGTGCATCAGAAATTTTGAATTATTTAATTTTTGCCATCTCCAGTATTCTTGGTTTATTGTCTACATCTTACACCGAGGAGGCTGCTCGAGATGGTCTGAAGAATTGTAATAAAGCCGTATGGAATATTAATAAGCAACTGAAAACTGCTAAGACAGTGGGGGAAAAACAACACCTGTTATCAACGCTAGCTACCATCAAGACCCAGAGGAACCAGATTAAAGCATTCATCAAACGGGGTTCTGGTATAACAAAACGGAAAGAAACAGCAACAAATCGGGTTCATTGGGATGACTCCACCAGCGCGTTTGCGTGCAATATTCGTACTGGTGTCATTTCCAATTTGAAACATAAGAACCCCAGCGAATTTCTCAAGGACTGCTTCACTCTCTTCAGACGTCGAATTGTCAACGCCTTGAAAAAAGATGAAGCTGTCAAGGTAAATGCAGTGTTCTGTGGGCAGTTTATGTTGCAAAAGGCTGATAGAATTATTGAGGAGCCAAAATATTTTAATACCAAAAATTCTCCTATTTATCGCGATACTAACATAGATGAGTGGTTTCAAGCGCATGTTGTATCACCTATTCTAACTAAATTATCGGAGTATCAGGAACGCGACAGTGGGTGGGCATTGAAGAGTATAATGAATTTGGGGGTAAATATTAATAAATTCACACCACAATTAGGCTCTTCATATATAGAACTACCTAAACAAATCAAATCAAAGCAAGCCTGCATCAACGTTAAAAACGATGATCAAGCCTGCTTTGCTTGGGCAGTAACTTCAGCTCTTTATCCTGTTGAACATTTTCATCACCACGCTGATAGACTCTCATCATACCCTCATTATTCTACAGTTTTAAATTTTAAAGACATAGTTTTTCCTATGTCTATTAGGCAGATTCCTAGATTTGAAAATCAAAATAATTTATCAATAAACGTGTATATTTTGAAAAAAATTTGTAAAAATTTTATAACTCTCCCCACATATTTAACTAAAGATAAAAAAGATCGTCATGTAAACTTGTTACTTATTCAAAATTCGTATGATGATGAGAACGCGGTAACATCTAACGATACGATGCCTATTCAGTATCATTATGTTTGGATTAAAGATTTATCTCGACTTTTAAATTATCAGCTTTCTAAAGACGGACATAAAAAATTTTTCTGTGATAGATGCCTACATTATTTTTACAGTCAAGAAAAGTTGGATAAACATTATGAAGATTGCAAAAACATGAATGAATGTAAGATTAGGTTACCGAGCGAGAAGGATAAAGAGTTGAAATTTAAAAATTTTAAAAATAAGGCAAAGGTGCCGTTCATCGTGTACGCTGACTTGGAAAGTGTCCTCAAGCCAGTGAATGATAAAAATAAATATCAAGAACATATTCCGGCTGCAGTAGGTTACTATGTTAAATGTTCATATGATTCCACATTATCTTTTTATCGTTCTTATCGGGGTGACGATTGTATGTCTTGGTTTGCAAGGGAACTTAAACAGTTTTCAGATGATGTTGAAACCGTTTTCCTTTGCCCTTATGATATTGATATGACGTCACAACAGGAACTTGAGTTTCAGGCAGCTACACACTGTCATATTTGTGAGCAGGCCTTCGGCCCAGAGGATGTTAAGGTACGGGATCATTTTCATTTAAGTCCTACAAATAATTATAGAGGTGCTGCTCATGAGGGGTGTAATATTAATTACAAGGATGCGGTAGTTATACCAGTAGTATTTCACAACCTGAGCGGGTACGACGCCCATTTTATACTGGAAAATATCGCTAATGATGTGGCAGGACGCGTTGATATATTACCTATCACTAAAGAAAACTATATATCTTTCACAAAAAATTTAGATCAAAATTTAATTAAATTTGGCTTCATTGACTCTTTCCGTTTCATGGGCTCAGCCTTGGATACTTTAGCTTCATATTTGACTGAATTTCCAAATTTAAGAAACGAATGCCATGATTTAGATGAAGAGAGACTTAACCTGTTAACTAAAAAAGGTATGTATCCCTATGATTTTATGGATGATTTTGATAAATTTAATTTCGAAACATTACCTGATATTAACGGATTTCACAATAAACTTAACGATGCTGACATTGAAGAGGAAGATTATGAGCATGCCAAACTTGTGTGGGATAAATTCAAAATTCAAAATTTGGGGGAATATACTGATTTATACATGAAAACTGATATTTTACTTTTAGCTGATGTCTTTGAGCAATTTAGGAACAGTTGTCATCGAACTTATGGTTTAGATCCCGCGCATTATTACACTTTTCCTGGATATACTTGGGACTGCATGTTATTCAAAACTCGACAAATCTTGGAACTGTTGACTGATATCGACATGATAATGTTTGTCGAGCGAGGAATACGTGGAGGACTAAGTCAATGTTCAAAACGTAAATGTGCTGCTAATAACAAATATATTCCAAATTTCGATTCTAGTAAACATTCTTCATATATAGCTTATTTTGATGTTAACAATCAGTATGGTTGGGCTATGTCACAATACTTGCCCTACGGGGGGTTTGAGTGGGTAGATTCAAATATTGATGTCTCTACTGTACCTGATAATGCTCCTGAAGGTTATCTCCTCGAGGTAGACTTGGAGTATCCTCAGCATTTGCACGATTTACATAAAGATTTACCATTCTGCCCTGAACATAGCGCTCCACCCAGTTCGAAAAATAAAAAACTTTTGGCTACCCTATATAATAAAGAAAAATATGTTATACACTATAGAACTTTAAAACAAGCACTAAAACACGGTTTTATATTGAAAAAAGTTCATAGAGTTTTGAAATTTAAACAGTCTCCCTGGTTAAAGCCTTACATAGATTTGAACACTAAATTACGCCAGGCAGCTAAGAATGAATTTGAAAAAAATTTATTTAAATTAATGAACAATGCGGTATTTGGAAAAACCATGGAAAACATTAGAAAACATTCGAACGTTAAATTAATCAATAAATGGGTTGGGCGTTACGGAGCTGAGGCTTTGATTTCAAGACCAGAGTTTAAAGCAGCCACAATTTTCAATGAAAATTTGGTTGCTATTGAACTAAATAAGACAGAAATTTTCTTCAACAAACCGATATATGTGGGGATGTCAATACTGGATCTAGCCAAGACAACCATATATGATTTTTATTATGAGTACATGAAACCGGAGTTGGGTAACGACTGTTCTTTGCTTTACACGGATACTGACTCTTTAGTACTAAAGATAACTGATAAAGATATATATGAGGTCATTCGTCGCGACTGCCATACTCGTTTCGATACCTCAGACTACTTGCCTGATAATCAATATAACATCCCTCTTGTAAATAAAAAAGTTTTGGGCTTGATGAGTGATGAATTCCATGGTACACCGATAGAACTCTTTGTAGGTCTTAGATCTAAAATGTATGCTGTAAAACATCTTGGGTCAGATAATATCACTAAAAAGATTAAGGGTATTAAGAAAACTGTTATAAAAAATGTTATTACTTTGGATGATTATTTAGAGTGTGTAGATAATTTTAAAAACAAATATATTAGTCAAAATTTAATTCAATCTGAAAAACATGCTGTATTTTCTGTAACCCAAGAAAAAATCGCCCTCAGTCCTGACGATGATAAGCGGTATTTGATTGAGGGGTCATATGAAACTCTGCCTTGGGGACATTATTCAATCATAGATACATGTTAACGCTCCTCACTTTCTATAAATTTCTTCTCAACTTGAAATTCAAAATTTTATATTATAAGCCGGTTCTTCTAATAAAATCTCTATAAAGCCAGATGCACCATCACCTTCAGACACTTAACCCTTGACCTTCAATCAGATAACATGCCTAAAGAATGTTTCTGGGGAAGAGCATGCAATTGCTCTGAATGTACACCTAACCTCAAAGATCATTGTGAAGAATGTAAAAATGAATCCTATAGAGTTGCATCCACATACCAGCGAGATAGAAAGGGAATAGGATACTATAAATTTATGACATATTGTCACGATTGCTATCAACTACGCTGCGGTCTAAAGGAAACATCCAAATTCCAAAATATGATTAATCAAGTATCTGGAATACCAGAAATTGCCGCAACAGATGACCTGGCTACTATATTGAAAAAACATTTTGCGTTACAATCTCCTTTCCTAGAAGAAATACAGAAAATCTCTAAAGGTTCTACATATATAATGATTCATCTAACACTACTCAGCAGAAAAATTAGATATCATACCGAGTTACCATGCTTAATACTAAAACAAGAAGATGATATTCACCACTGGTTTGAGACAATGGTGTTGCCTGGAGCTCTACAAGAACTGCAGAAATATTCCGATCCTGTCTTATTATTGATGTATATAGATTATGATATTTGTTAATATATTGAAACTTTATTGAATACATAAGTATATTACATTAATTTCTATGAACTATATACCTACATAATTATATCTAATAAACCTTGTTCAGGTTACATTATTACACATTAAATATAATAAAATGTATAGTAGAGTATAATAATAATTGACATGTATATAATTGAATAAGTAGATAATGAATAATAAAAAATATTATCCAAACTATGGTGTTTTATTTCATCAGATAATAATGATAATCAATTAAAACAAGTTAAATAATATCTAGTCTTTATTTACAGATACACAATAGCCATTTTATTATGGGTACATTAGAATTACAGTAAGTGGTATTATAAATTTTAGATATATTTTTCAAATACTTTTAGCTCTCATTACAACAAAATCACTATATTGTACATGTTGATTGAGATGTTTCACTATCAATGTTGCTTTTCTAGTCTTGTAAAGTATATATGTAATTCAGAGTTTTGGTTTTGTGATAGGGGCAAAGTACCTTTTCAATACCAGGAAAGACAATACAGGTTTTATAGTATATTCAAGTCCTTTCTTCTCAATATGTAATTAGAGGCGTGTCACAAGTAATTTCCAATCTAGTAATTTTTCTTAGGGTATTGGGTCAGAACAAACTTTATATACATAATCATACTGTGATATTATTTTACCACTACAAAGAGAAGAACAAATTTTACAATATAACCTTTAGAGGGGTGGGGATTATAGAATTTTAATAACTAATAAATTATATTCATTTCTCGTAGCTCATCGATTATGTTTTTACAAAGAGGATGCCGCATATTCAATTTCTTATTGATAAGGCAATCCTTTAATTTATCAACAAGTTTATTAGGGTCATTCGGGGGTTCCTCCTCCTCAGAGTTTTTTGATCTATAAATGTATTTTCTGATAGGTTCGTCATGTTTAAATTTATCATCATTGTCCTGAGCTATACTTTTAGATGGGTAAGTTCTAGGTAGTGGATGGTTCTTGGTACTATCTGTCAGAACATGGTCTTTCATGTTGTGGTGACTATGTTCATTTGGGTGTTTATTTTCTATGTGAACACTCAAGTTATCCTTACGCGTAAATTTCTGGTTGCATATGCTGCAAACAAAGAATACTGTCTTGTGTTTGTTTCGGTGGCGGCTTAGAGCACTAGGCCAGGAAAAATTTCTGTCACAAGTGATGCAAGCATACATGTCTACTGTTTGAACCATAAATGTTGAATCAGTAAGTTATTATACATCCTTATATACCCTTAGTATACACTCCTATATTACTACCCTTGTTACCCTTATTATTATTGTTATCCTTATTGCCCTTATATACCCTTATTATTACCCTTATTGTTACCCTTATTACCCTTATTGTTACCCTTATTACCCTTATTGTTACCCTTATTACCCTTATTGTTACTTTATTTATTATTAACACCCTGTATATTTCAAACATATAAGGATTTAACTGGAAACTTACAAGATAGTTATGGAAACCTATGTTGATTAAGAACTAGGAGACAATCTCGACAGTACCTCGATCTTGTGAAACTCTAGCAAAAATAACCAATTTGTTTAACACCTGTTTTTTATTTAACATAAAGATTGGTTTTTAAATATAATTTCTTATGTACCGGATGTCCCTGATAAAGATAGATAGAGACTGTTTTTTAAATAAATGTACCTGTTGAATATAAATACCTAAACTAAATGATCAGCTTCATAACGTCAGATCTAAGTAAAATATTACGTGGGTATACTAGACCTCAAATAGGCTTGTTTGTGCCAAAATGGCCTTACCTTAAACTTTGTGCGCTTCTAATGAAACAAAAACTGAAATTCTTGAAAAAATTAATTCTATAAAAGAACTAGAGGTAAATTAACTGTAACTTAACTATCTTTGTGACGTCATCTCTAAATAAAATTTAGTTAAATTAGTATTCTAGACGTTGAGATGAATTGTTTGATACCTACATTACATATTTCGGGAGACCGGAAGTAGAAATCGGAAGCAGTTATTTTATGATGGATTCTAGCATCTCCAGTCAGAGAATATACCTATAAACTTTAAATTCAAATATTGAAACTCAAATATCTTTTTTTTTTACACTTACAATGAAAACTTAGTTAAAGTAATACTTATATAAGAAAACACTATATAGATGAGTCTCGACAAGCAAAAAGTCCCAAGGTTAAATGAATTGATTGTGTTGTTTGAAGATAAGAAATATAATAAATCTGTTAATTAAATGTTAACAGATATGTTAAATGCTCAAAAGTCACGTACGTACTTCTTTGATGTCAGCCAACTGTAACCTGTTCAGATTTGTATGTTTGAAGCCTATGTATTTTCCAATCCTTGGTTTTTTAGTAAATATCATATACAACTTAAAATCAATCTTACTTTAATTGCACACCCTGTATTATTCCCTTTCGATTTACTACGTACTTTAAGTGTGGAATATATAATATATCAAATAAAAATCTTAAACTCTGGTCTATGCAATGTATACTCAAAGTGTTATATCCCTCTGTCTACTTATGTAGATATGTACGTCATACTCTGTATATAAAAAATAAATAACTTAGACTCTCGTCTATATATTCAGAATAAAAAGCTTTCTGAAGTGCTCATAGTGCTTCAGTATGAATGAAAATTAAACAGGAAAAATTGTAAGCAATTAATAGGTAAGTAACAATATCTAGTCTAATAAGACAAATAAAATCCGTTTCTTTTTAATACCCTGTATCGCGAGAACGCAGGCGCTTCCAATCGTTTGTTAAACGACATTACATCTTTTTGGCTTTGGAAATATTTTCGGGTTAATGTTGAAACGTTCTATATAATAACTAAGCTTGACTTATTTTTGTTATATAAAACTATTTATCTACAAATTATGGTTATGTAGGAAAATTCAACACC
Source organism: Pogonocherus hispidulus (assembly GCA_963924545.1). Taxonomy (NCBI): domain Eukaryota; kingdom Metazoa; phylum Arthropoda; class Insecta; order Coleoptera; family Cerambycidae; genus Pogonocherus; species Pogonocherus hispidulus. The sequence continues at coordinate 24,355,123 of OZ004698.1, read as the reverse complement.
CGATATTTTAATTTTAATAGCATTGAATGTATCTCTCTATAGAAAAATGAGCTTGGGATAAAATCAATTATAACTAAGCTTGACTTATTTTTGTTATATAAAACTATTTATCTGCAAATTATGGTTATGTAGGAAAATTTAAAATTCGATATTTTATTTTTAATAGCATTGAATGTCTCTCTCTCTCCATAGAAAATGAGCTTGGGCTAAAATCAATTATAAAATACTAACAACTAGTGTAAATTATGTAAAGCTTCATGTAAAGTTAAATGGGTGAATGTTGCTCCAATCTTGTATGTATTATGAAAAATTTTTGTTAAAAAATACCTTGATAAAATATTTAGCTACCGCAGAAATAAATCAAAAATTTATAGTACGCAGCGGCTGAAAACATAAGTATGGTATACTAAAATGTTCCTACAATTTTTAGCTATGCTACCTTGTACACATTAAAGCTTATTGACACAACAAAGAGTATTTTTTTAATTCCTTAACGTTTGACTGTTAGATCTATTTTGAATAAATTGTAATAATAATAATAGCAAGATAATTATGATATATCCTGTATATTGCACCTACATCAAACTTGATAGCTATCTATTTTAAAAAGTCTATAAAAATTGAAAGGTTCATACTTGTTAGAAAACTATTATTTACATCTAACTATGTACTTACAGATGCTCAAACTAATAAAATATTACAACTATTGATATTTTTTGTTGTGTGGATTTATAACTTGTTGGTTAGGAAAATAAAACTTATAAGCAATAATAGGGAACTTTTTGATCTAGAAAAATAATAATGTAAAGTAGGTACTTACCTAGATACTCAGGTATGCCGTACTCCTTCTTACATTGAAGAAAATATTACTTTAATTGTACATGCAACACTAAATACCTACAAAGAAACCTTTCTTACTCTACCAATATTTAAGTACACACACACACACACACACACACACACACACTGTACATATTAAATCTAAAAATAAATATCCGATGCCAATTTGTACTAGGTTACCAATTGGTAATGTTTTATCCTTTGTGATGACGAGGATATTGAGATAAACTTATATCATATAACTTGAAATAACTACCTATCTATTTTCATTCTAGACAGTATTTTAACTCCATATAATATATAATTGGAACTGTAGAATCTCTGAAATGAATAAATCCACTATACCAATAATAACATCTCATTAATGTTAAAAATGCGTCTGTGGGTTTGTCGATTGTAAAAAATTAGCGCGAACTAATTAAACGTACTGGTTTTTTCTAAAAAATATGTATATTAAAAATTAATAATAGGGGGTAGATTATAGACGCTACCGAGGAACGTAAACGAGCAAGGTGGGGAAGTCGTATCGCACGAGCAATGCTACAATTATAAATAAATAAAATAGCTGATATTTCCGTCAGATTTATGTAAGTGAAAGTATACCGACTCAAAGCGCTACAATAAACAATTTATGAATGACTTGGAGATTTAAAAATTACGCCTAAATAAATCCCGTTGATGATGTTTTATATATTGTATTTTCCTGTACGGCTTAAATACGAGTTCCTCCGTTCTTAAGTGAAGGGAGAGAGACCCGCAGATTACTGAGTAGATAGCTGAAGAACCGCGTCTGGCGGATGATATCCGGTGGTCGAATTTCCCCGCTAAAAATAATTCCATGGAGAACGCGGTAGGTACCCGCAGGACGGTTGTAGAAGCTACGACCGCGACCTCCTGGGCGATGGCTGTGGCGAGGGCGCACAGTTAACTGCAGAGCGTCTACGCAAGCGCAAGGGTTGCGTGATGGGTTGGGAGGCATGACATGTCTCCAAAAGGAAAGTGGAGGGGGTAAAATTACTCACTTTTTTGCAAAATTTAGGCCCCTTTAAAAATACATTGGTTTTTGGCGTCGTAGTGGTATTGCCTATCTACTGACCATCTATAGATTCTGTTGTTCATATATCGCTGTGATTTTAGTCCGGTGAGTGCTTTGTGATCCGTCTCGATAATGAATTCATTTCACAGTAACAAATATTTCAATTTTTGCACTGCGAAAACAATCGCCAGCATCTCTTTCTCTCCTACTGAAAACCTTAATTCACTTCCCCTTAATATCCTGGAGATGAAACAAATAGGTACTTCCGTTTCTTCTTGTATCTGTACAAGTTCGGCAGCAATTGCACAATCCGATGCATCACATCGCAGTACGAAAGGTTTTTCATAGTCTGGTGTGTATAATAATAATTTTTCATGGAATTCTTGTTTTATGTCTTCAAATGCCTTGATCCTACGCTCTGTCCAATTCCATTTAACTTCTTTTCTTAATAGTTCTATGATGGGTAGCTCCTTTTCCGCTAATCTTGGTATGAATTTTTTATAATAGTTTAACATTCCTAGGAAACCTCGAAGCATTTTAAGTGTCTTCGGCCTTGGAAATTCTTTGATTTCTCTTAACGTTGCCTGGTCGATTCTGATACCCTGTGTTCCAATTTCATATCCGAGATATTGTACGGTATCTTGAAAAAATTGGCATTTTTCTAAATTTAACTTCAAACCTACTTCATCGAGTGTTTGTAATATAGTTTGTATATGTTTTAAGTGATTTTCTAGTGTATCCGAGAAAATAAGTATGTCGTCAACATAATATATGCAAAATTTGTCGTAGTGGTCCTAGTGCACAAGTTAATGCGGCAGTACTACTTTGCAGGCCAAACGGGACTGTTTTAAATTGATACACTTGTCCATCGACACTGAAACCTGTATACCTTCTAGAGTCTCTATCCAAAGGTATCAGCCAAAATGAATTTTTTAGGTCTAATTTTGTATATATTGAATTCTTTTTGATTTTCGTTATTAAAACATTTATATTTTGGGGGCTGTCAAATTGCTTTTTTGTGATTTCATTTATTTTCCTAGCATTTAGGCATAATCTGATAGAACCATCTTTCTTCTCTACAATTACTAACGGATTAATATACTCGGTTCTCGCTTTTTCGATAATTCCATCGTTTTCCATATGTATTAGTTCATTTGTTACTCTTTCTTTATATTTATATGGAATGGGATATCTTTTGCAAAAGAATGGTTTATCTTTTTCTATTTGTAGCTTATGAACGTAGGTATTGGTTGTTCTGGGCACGTAATTTATCAGTTCGCTGTGTTGTTGCAAAATCTGAGACAGTGTTTGTTTGAGGGGTTTCGGACAATTGATATTTATCAACATCGACAGTTCCTTTCTGCCATTTTTCAAATAATTTATTATTGATGTGCTCCTTTCTGAGCTATTTTCATCATTATTATTTATATTTACGAGACCTATTTCGTCATCGCTTATATTTATCACCATACTTTCTAAATCAGTTAACGCCTTGACGGCTACTAAGACGTCCTCCCCTATTATTAAATCTACTGCCAGATTTGGTACAACAATTAGGCTCACATCAAAATCCCGTTTACCCAAACCTACCGTTACATTAGTTACTTCGCTTAATTCTGCTAGTTTTTTTTGTGTTTGCCCCAACTAAATTTATCTTTTTGATTCTAACGATTTTATCTTTAAATATATCAATATTATCATCAACTAGATTTTTATTTATTAATGAAATTTGTGACCCTATGTCAATCAAACCTAATAAATTCAAATTTTCTATTTTTACGTTTATAAAAGGTAAATTATTTGTACTTTCATTCTTGGTTTCTGTTTCAATGTCAATGTACTCGCGAGGGTGTGAATAAGTATTGCAGTTCTGTCCTCCATTTAACCTGCACGCTAGTGAAAATCCTGCCTCGGTCCAGGTTCTACGTCTGCAGTTACTAATATTCTATTTTCTTCCTCTCTCTGTCTTCTTCTCATTTGATCTCTTGATTCTTCTTTTCGTTCAGTTTCCTGTTTTGTATAATTCGACGTATAATTTCTGTTGCCTTTATTTTCCTCTTGTCTTGGTGACATTCTCGGCTTTCTATTTTCTTCTTGTCTCGGTGACATTCTTTGGCTTGGTCCATTTCTTTGTTCTTCATTGTTTGGACGCGATTGGTGATTCGACATACCATTTCGGTCCGTGTTCCTGGATACGTTGTTCTGTTCCAGACTCCCTCCATCCCTCCTGAGGTTGTTGTTGCGTGCTACGTCAGGTCTTCCTGGTGTGTTTCATGTCATCGATCCTTCTTAAGTATTCTAGCAACTTGGACGCGGTCTTGATCTGTTGGATCGCTATGACATCTCCTATTTCTACTGGAAAGTGTCTCGCTATATACTTCACGATGTCCTCTTCTCTCATGAGTGGTTCTAGGTGCTTCGCCATACTTATTTTTCTTATGGCATATTCTTCTCGCGTAGTATATCCATTTTCCCAGAACTTCCCCGTGTATAGCTCTTCTCTGGCTCTGCTTTGGGCCTGTTCTCCCCAGTAGTTTCGTAGAAATATCTCCTCGAATTCTTCGTAAGTCTCAAAACTTTCTTGCACGAATAACCTTCTTTACGTTGCTTTCCCCTTGTTCCAGGATCCTATCACGTAAGTAGAGAAGTATAGACGGTTCAGCCCCTCCTCTGACCTTGGGGGAGGAGGTGACCTTGAACCGTGTGACCTTGAACGCGGCCGATTCGGCGGTGGGTGACCTTGACCTTGACTCGTGCGACCTTGAACGCTGGCGATTCTGGTGACCTTGAGATGACCTTGGCCTTGACCATGACCTTGGCCTTGACTTCGAAAAAGGTCTGTGGGTAACCATGACCTTGAACGAGGGTGACCTTGAATGATGTCGTTCTCGACTCTCTTTGCGTGACCTTGAACAAGCTTTGTGGATATCGCCCTTGACCATGCGGCCGATGTGTAAATCTGTATGAGTTGGGGGGAGGGTCTGATGTGACGCGTGGATATCGCCCTTGGCCATGCGACCGATGCGTAAATCTGTATGAGTTGGGGGGGAGGGTGACTTGACGTAGCAGCCGCACGATTATAAAAGAGGTCAGAGTAGCCACAGAAAACCAATGTTAGTTAGGCCTCATACAATAAAGAGTTAAATATGTATAAGTGCAGTGCTTGTGGTGCAACTTTTACACGTGGTGATAATTTGCGACGCCATCAGAGGCAATCATGCAAGAACCTAGAGCGAGGTGGACCTCCAACAAAGCAGCCCAAATTGGATTTAAATCAGCAAACATCTACAAATGTTCAAACAAATGTTCAAAATTGTGCATGTAATAATAGGCCATCAACGTCTGCAAATGCCCCAGTTTGTAACTGTCATAATAGACCTTCAACATCTACGAATATGCAAACATGTGACTGCTGCAATGTTACTCTAACAGCGACTCAAATGATAGGTCACAGAAGATCATTGCAACATAGATCAAATTCGTGTGTTCCTCTCACTGATGGTGTTGAAATGGTCCGAAATGCTTTTAAACGAAGGATTGCTAGCTATCGAGTACATAGTGAAACCAGCCACATAGATTATATTAATTTCTTTAATGAAATTAAGAATAAACTTTTGCATCTACTCGAAGAAGCACTTCAAATTCATAAAACGATGAAGGTAAATATGGAGACGTTTGCTAGGTACATATTGCAAACAAAAGAAGTATCCGATATTAAATCATTTAATACTTCCAATCAAATCGTGGATCAGGCGACTAATTTGAGTGATGCATTTGTGGACATGATGCTTACGCAAACTACGGAATTTCAGGAACGCGACTCAGGTTTGTAAACTTTATTACGATCGAAAATATTTACTATTAAATTCATTCTTTTTAGGATGGGCTCTCGAACGTATAGAATTTGTGGAGGTTAACATCTGCAAATACAGTCCTCTAGGTGGCTCATCATACATTAAATTGCCCAAGTTCATTGCAGACAAGAGGGCCATAATAAATGTTGAGAATCAGGATAACCATTGTTTTGCATGGGCCATTACCTCAGCATTGTATCCCGCAATCAACCGCCACCCATCTGCGATGTCATCATATCCACATTATTCAAGAGTCTTGAATTTGACAGGTATGAATTTTCCAGTAAAATTACGAGACATATCAAAATTCGAAGAAATGAACAATATTTCGGTGAATGTATATGGGTTAGAAAAGAAATTTGTAAAAAATAAGCTAAAATATGAAGTTGTAGGGCCTTTGCGTTATTCTGGGAAAAAATTGCGGGTACACGTAAATTTGCTCTTAATTTCCGGGGACTGCGATTTTGATCACCATTGTAATATCGATTGCGCCAACATACACTATTGTTGGATAACAGATTTGTCTAGGCTAGTCTCAAGCCAAATATCATCCCATGAGCATAGAAAATACTTTTGTGATGGCTGCCTCCGATATTTTAGTAATGAACGTCAGCTTATGTTGCACCAGAGAAATGATTGTAATCATGTCTATACAACAACACCCTCAACACAATTTAGGATCGATAAATATGGCAAAGAAGCGCCCGAAAATATATTAAAATTTGAGAACTTCGAAAAACAGATGCAGGTGCCATTCGTGGTGTATGCAGATTTTGAATCTATTTTGAAACCGGTTAATACTTGCGAACCAAACCCTCGGTATTCTTACACGAATAAAACGTTTAAACATGAGCCCCACTCTTTCGCATATATTATAAAATGTTCTTTCGATAATTCTATTTCAAAATTTGAGTTATATAGAGGGCACGACGCGGCTAAAGTGTTCGTCTCACGTATAGAGGCTGACATAAGAGAAATATACAATAAATATATGAAAGACATAGTTCCAATGGCAACCCTTACTGCACAAGAAAGAAAAGACTTTCAGAGTGCAACGACATGCGGCATATGCGAAAAACCATTCGTAGAAGGCGATGTGAAAGTGAGAGATCATTGCCACTTAACGGGGAAAATAAGATTCAGTGCCGCACATTCAATATGTAATTTAAATTACAAAGTACCGGGTTTTATACCAATTATTTTACACAACATGACTTCCTACGACAGCCACCTCTTCTTGAAAGAGCTATGTCGCCATAAAGATAGAATAGATGTAATACCCCAAAACAGCGAAAAATACATATCATTCACAAAACATCTATATATGCATGATTATGTCAATAAGAATGGCGAATCCAAAAAAAAATTTGTTCAACTAAGATTCATCGATAGCTTTAAATTCATGTCAGCATCCCTACAAAATTTATGCAATGATTTAGCAGATAATCAAATGACTACGATGAGAAATTTTTTTCCTGACAACGAAAAATTCAGTTTAATGCGGCGTAAGGGTGTCTTTCCATACAGTTTCGTGGATAGTCTAGAGAAGCTAAATACCAAAAATATACCATCCAAAGAGCAATTCTATGATAAGCTTAATGAGGAAGAACTATCAGAGGAAGACTATGAAAGGGCTAAGAATGTGTGGAACTTATTTAAGTGTCAAAGTTTGGGCGAATATTCCGACCTCTATTTAAAATCGGACGTCCTTATTTTGTGTGACGTATTTGAGAACTTTCGCAAATTTAGTTTAGATAAATATGGCTTGGATCCTGTGCAGTATTATACGGCGCCGGGGCTATCTTGGGACGCCATGTTAAAATTAACTAAAGTCAAATTAGAGTTGTTGACAGACATAGATATGATCCATTTTTTTAAAAAGGGGATAAGAGGAGGTATTAGTCAATGTTCGGAAAGGAAACATATCGCTAATAATAAATTCGTTCCTAATTATAATCCAGAAGAACAATCATCGTTTATTTCTTATCTTGATGCCACAAACTTATATGGACATAGTATGTCACAACCATTGCCAACGGGGGGATTTTCATGGCTGTCTGAAAGAGAAATAGCCGATTTAGACATCACTAGTATTCCAAATGAAAGTGCCCAGGGGTTCGTACTAGAAGCAGATATATCTTACCCCCCGGAAACGCATGACCTACACTCAGATCTACCCTTTTTAGTAGAAAGTATTGTTCCACCAGGGGGAAAATCAAAATTTCCAAAATTGATACCTAATTTAAATGACAAGAAGCGCTATGTTGTTCATTATAGAAATCTTAAACAGGCTATAGAGAATGGCCTAATTGTGACAAAAATACATAGGGCTCTTAAATTTAATCAATCGCCTTGGTTAAAAACATATATCGATCTGAATACCAAGATGCGAAATAATGCCGCGAGTAAGTTTGAAAAAGACCTATTTAAATTAATGAATAATGCTGTTTTCGGCAAGACAATGGAAAATGTCGATAATAGGAAAGTGATCAAATTGGCAACACACTGGGAAAGTATTAGAAGAGCTGTGGGTGCGAATGCATTAATAGCTAGACCTAATTTTAAAAAATGTTCAGTTTTCTCTGAAGATTTTGTAGCGATTGAAATGGGAAAACTGAAGGCTGTTTACAACAAGCCCATATACGTAGGGTTTACTGTTTTGGAATTATCCAAAACGGTGTTGTACAATTTTTTCTATGACGTAATAAAACGTAAATTTGGTCAGAGGGCCTCTCTGCTGTACAGTGACACAGATTCTTTGGTCTTAAAGGTGTTTTGTGATAATTTTTATGACTTTATAATTGAAAACCCCGAACACTTCGACACATCGAATTACAAAGAGGGAAATAGCTTTAATGTTCCCAAGGGTGTATCAATTTTAGGTAACATGAAGGATGAATTTCCGGCCGACCCGATAATTAGTTTCTATGGTACAGGGGCCAAGGCTTACTATATACAATCTGTGGTAAATGAACTGAAAAAGGCGAAAGGTGTAAAGAAATCCGTTATTACAAAAGAGCTGTCAAAAGATGACTACAAGCAGATCGTAGAACAGGGGGGTTCAATAGTTCGAAAAATGAATACTTTTCGAAGTTACCTACATACTATGTATACGGAGATGAAAAATAAGGTTGCATTGTCATGCTACGACGATAAACGTTTTGTCATCCCCAATACAACAAAGACTCTACCTTGGGGACACTCTGATATTGTATTTTTTCAAACCGAACCTGAGCAAAATGTGGAATGGCTTATGTCGGCGATAGATAGCGTACAGGCGGTGGGGGATGTTGTGGCTGAGCGACATGAGCGAAATGAAAATTTGGATGCATTAATTTTAGCAATAGCCGAACTTGAGTCACAAAATCTTCTATGAAATGTAACGCAAAGGCTGTAAACTTTTAATTAGCAAATCTCGTAGTTCTGGGAAATTCATTTTTGTACATAGTAATAATTGAAAATATTTTATTTTATGTAAGAACTTGTAATGTAATGCGCTAGAGTAAAGTACTGTATCTGTATATATACTGTATCCCATACTAATGTAATGTTGTAAATGATGGATTCAAATAAATCATATGTGTAAAATCTTCTATGAAATATTGTCACAACAGTAAAAAGGACATAAGAAGCATTGTAATGAGAATTATTAAGGCGCCCCCTAGGTTGAATCTCTGAACATCAACTCGCCAATCTGTTTCCCTGGTATCCCGTGCACAGATGCTGAGAGACAGAGACAGGGCGACAGCTAGCCGTTCCAGTGGAAGATGACACAACTCCTACGTCTTCGCCTACATATTGTATGTAATAATGTTATAAATCATGGATTCAAATAAATAATATGTTTAAAATTACATGTGTGAAATATTCTATGAAATATAGCGCTGTAATGAGAATTATTAAGGCGCCCCCTAGGTTGAATCTCTGAACAACAAGTTGCCAATCTGTTTTGTTGGTATCCCGTGCATAGATGCAGAGAGACAGAGAGAGGGCGACAGCTAGCCGTTTCAGTGGAAGATGACGCAACTCCCATGTCTTCAATTACATAATATTGTTAATTTTTAAAATAATATCCACTGCCATACTACCTTACTATAATACAATAAAATATAAACTAAAACCATAGCGTTTTATAACGCAAAGGTAGTAAACTTTTAATTAGCAAATCTCATCATTTTGGGGAAATTCAATGTAAATTATGCAATGAAATAAATGGCGTACTTATTACTAATAACTGAAAAGATTTTATTTTATATAAGACGACGCTCTAAAATCATATATATATTAGTTGAAGTTTAGGGTTGATCACACACATTGTATGATTGTAATCTAAAGTACTCGAGAGTACAGATATATGTCCCATACTAATGTAATAATTTTTATAAGACGATGCTCTAAAACCATATATATTAGTTGAAGTTTAAGGTGGCCCAGACATTGTATGATTGTAATATAAAATACCTACTAGAGTATAGTACTTATCTGCATATACTAATGTATTAATTTTGTAAATGAAGGATTCAAATAAATATAACATGATTTAATATGTTATCATCTCAACATTCCCCATATAATCGTACTTCTATAATCAGCCTTCAATTCAAGATCAACAAGCCGGCGACCTTCAACATGTGAAACGAGGCCGGCAGGCTATAGGATGCAAGGACAAAGTCAAATATGTCATCACTTCATATATTACACATGCAATTGTATTTCTATAAAAATTCAGCGACCTTCACTTCAAGATCAGCAATAAGTTAGGTACGCTAGCGACCTTCAACATGTGAGACGAGGTCAGAATGATATAGAGCTGCTGTTAAGGGGATGAAAGGGGTACCAACGCCAAGTTACGACAAATAAGAGCAGAGGGTGAAAAAACAGGGTAGCTAAGTTAGCTCAAGCCAAGCGACGCCAATTCTGTTCGTCTCCACAACCTCCGGGGTTAGTTTAAAGTGCTCTCGTGCTCCGCCGTTTTTTTGTGTGGCATTTTTCAGTTTTGTGTTGTTTCTCAGTTATTGTTTATACAGCGTAAAGATGGTAAGAGACGGTGAGAACAACGACGATTGTCATAACCATCCTAGGCAAGCTTTAATTGATTTTCTCACCAATTATAAGGCGTCGTCGGACATGTCTGAAGACTCCATTGATATCACCGACAAACAGCTCCCCGAGGTGTCGCAATTTGTTGGGTATTATGAAAACGTCTTACCACCCCGGAATGTGGATTATAGTGTTCCGAGTGCATGTGTGACCGATGCAGATGTGGCCGATATCGATGACATAATGGGCATACAGCTCGCATACCATGGATATTGCAATTCTCCATGTACAACTGCAGCTGCTACAGAGGACATCCCTGTGTTACATGTGATGAGTCAGGACTTCGATAAAGTTCGCCCCGACGCCGCTGACTTGGTGCATGGCACCCAAATATCAGATATACCCGCGGTCGACGTCGGTATATCTAATAAAATAGAGTGTCAACCGCAGTGTCTCACCGACATTACAAACCAACAGCAAGTGATTTCTACTACTCTGTTACTCAGTGTGAAATCGCGATCAGTGAGGCCAAAATATAAGGCACGCCGCCCCATAAAACATCGTGTTATAAAATCGGGGAAATTTAAAAATAGGGCCCGTCGTCCCATAAAAACATCTAAAAAAGTGCAAATTATGGGCGATGGGGGCATTTTAAGGGGGCTGCTAACGAAGCCAACTGTTTTGCCCACTCCCACCTGTCTTGAAGTGCAAAATCTTGCAACCCCAAGAATAGATGGCGGGTGTGCAAAATGGCTGGCTTCAACGGTGGCGGTGTCATCAATCGTAACTTCGGCAAATACATCGCCAATAGACCGGAGTAGTCCGATTCTGAATCAGGAATCCGCTATCGTGACAGTGGATTCTGATTCAGAATCGGAGATTTACGCTCATAAGAATCATGTACATTTAATTAAAAATTTTATTAACGTGTATGGATTCTATAAGAGCGAACATGCTGAAAATTCCGCGGCTTGTAAAAACGATGCCGCTTTACGTGACCAAGCCAATACTAGCATACGCTGTGCGCAGGAGGTAATTCGGGGAGCCGACGCGGCGATAGCTAATGCGCGATTGACGATCGCCGAACAGCGTGCGGTATTGGCCGAAATTGAATTACGCGGCATCGCTCTTGACAAGTCGCGGAAAATAGTTCGACAAATAGAGAAACAACTCAAAAAAGTATGAGAGCACTTGTGGGGGTGGAAAGATTTTTTTTTGCTATTTTATTTTTATATATATGTATCCTGATATTTTTTAATTTGATTTTTTGCTACTTTTATTTTTATAGGTATATAGATATTTCTTAATTTGTATATAGGTATATATATTTTAATTTATCGTAGATTTAGTAATTTTTCAATTGTAATTTGTAGCTTCAAGATTTATTTACATGCATTTTGTTAGTTAAGTATTAATTTTAGAAATAAGGGAACAAATCCAAAAAGTTATTAGTTGTAACATTTAGTTGTATTTACATTTACTTAGGCTATGTATTAATTTACTTAAAGCTGATGGTTTAATATGCTGTAGGTTTAGAGATTGCAAATTTTTCATAATGACATTTTGTAAATGGTAAATACCAAATACCAGTTTGTTTAATTAAGCTTGTAAAAAATATGCACTTTGTTTTAGATATACCTACTGCACATCATCAATAAAACACATGTAATCCTACCAATATGTCTTTTATTTATCTTCTGTTTCAGTTGTCAGCTGGCTAATATAGCAATAAAAAAGATATTTCTTAAAACATAAAATAATGAGTGTGATTTATTGGACCAGCTATTTTGTACAGGTATAAGTTAATAATGAGTGTGATTTATTGGACCAGCTATTTTGTACAGGTATAAGTTTTGTTGTGAGGTGAGTATTCTGATATAAATTTCTATAGATATATCTCTATCTCTGTTTTATGGCATAAAAAGATATATACCTAAAACATAACAGTCAAGTGTTACAGGCTAAATATGGCAATATATACAAAACACAAAAGGTGTTTCTTTACAATAAAATATGAAAATATATGTAAAAACTAAATTTGTTATGTTGTAGCAATAAAAATTTCACATGTTTACAACTAATCTAATGTAATTCTTATTACATTAATCTATTGCAATTGTTCCAATTGCATACCAGCTCCAAATACCCGTTCCACCATACATGTTTCCCAAGGTCAAGTCAAATCAAGTCAAGTCAGGGACATACCGATGTTGTTACATTACACTTAATATTTACAATTAAAACACTTAATCTATTCCAATATGTAAGTATATTGCACTATGTATCTATGGTATCAGGCAATTGAATACACATCTAATAATCTAATAGATCATGGTCACGTCACTTCGTCACTACCCAAAATGGCTACTTAAATTGATAAGGATATGTCTCTCAGAATAGTTTAATTGATAATTTTTGTTATTAAACAGGATTAATTACCTATTATATGGCCAAGTAAGTACATATATCTTGTAGTTTCATAGACGAATCTTTTTAATTACAATATGGCCTCGTTGTTTTGCAATTCATTATTCAACTTGCATCATACCCTTTTTTGATTAAGATTTTTTATGTAACATGGGAAATTCACCCCCCAGGCTCGCTGGAAACCTGCTGTAGGAAACTGACTGGATTTAAATTGCACCCACTTTAATTTTTAGTTGTACAAGGTAGGTTATTTTTAATAATTTGAAGCTTAAAATGCATCCAAAAATTATAGAATGTAATATTCATTTTAAATCGTACTTGATATATCCATTGGTGCAATAGGTACTGCTTTATGCCACAAATGTAGTCAAGTTAAAAAATTTTTTATTTTTTTTTTGTTGGATGCTTTGAGAATATGAGATTAAATATGAGGTGTTTTAAATAAAAGATAATTTTAAATGGTTTCAATACGATATAATATAAAAACTGACATGCAGAAATAAGTGTACAAAAATAATGGTTAATATATACAATTACATTTAAAAACATTCACTCATATTCCAGCTCTGCCGTTGGATCCTCTTGTTCCACAAGCTGGTCTGGCTCTTCGTTTGGCACAGTCTCAATCGACCAACCAGATGGTGAATTAGATCCTGACCTCCCCATGTTATGTGGCGATGGAGTCCTCCAGGTTGCACTCAAATCATCATCGGACGTAAACATGGGTGAACGCTGCCATCGATCGCTCTGGTCTGGGTGATCTTCTTCGTTCGAGGAGCTTTCACTATCCCAGTAAAGCATTCGCCACTCGCTTCGATCTGCAGGACCAATCCCATTATATAATACCTCTACCATGTGGCCATCTAATGACCAGGGTGGTGTTTCACGCCTAAAGTCGGTGGAAGATGTGACGTCTTCTGCAACAGGAGCACCTGGAGATACTATCGACTGCATCTCAGACCCACAATCACTACTAGAACTTATACAGCTGTCTTGTACATCTGCCATGGCGTGATACAGTGGAGATGCTCTGAGGAGTTGTGAGTATATATACACAATGCTACCACAACCACTGGTATTTTATTGATAGGGTCTATTGCACAAACAAAGCAATATTATTCCCAAAGTCAAGTCAATGTTTCACTATATGTACAATACATATCTTAAAAGTAAACTGCACTATTTTATTAGATTGTCTGTACTAAACTACTAAAACTAAACTATCTATATTGTTTTTAATCAACCTTCCTATTTTTTTTCTCAGATGTGTTGCAAACACAGCAAACCTGGATGGGTTTTAAGATCACCAGCCCACTCTTACAACTCGCACAGCACTCGTTTGCTAAGGCCTGTTGTAGTGTCGTTGTCGTGTGGATGTCTATGTGTTTATGACTTGCAACACCAACTGCAAACCTCACAGCAAGTTTATAAGAAACGAAACATCTTTCACATAGTTGAATCTTCTCATTCTGGGTACCATCCTCCGAGACTCTGTAGACTACCGCAAACGATGTGGTATTGCACCAGAGCTGTTCAGATTTGTCAAGATCTTCGGTTGACAGGTACTTTTCAGTAAACGCTGTTTCTCCTGGTTCATCTGCAACTTCTTCGCCGAAGCCTTTATCCGACTCATCATCAGAGTCTAGTGGTTCAGCAGCAGCGTCACGATTAGCTAGCCGACGCAAAAACTGAAAATCTGCACCACGTTGACCTGCCATTGTTACACTTTATATGGAGGGAAGTAAACTAACTATTCTATGCGGCCACCTCTTTTATCGAGACTGTCTGTACTAGTAGAGCAAAGCTCTAGTGGAGACAAGGCCAAACATTATACACGGTCATGGCCAGATCTGACAAGGTTAGGTATTGTACTAGTCAGGGTCAATATCAGAGCTTAAACTGCAAAGCTGTATTATTTGTTGTCAAGGACATCAGTGGTCAGGGTCAGGCATTGCACTATAACCAAAAAACTTATGTTCTCACAGTCAAGGTCAGATTTGTTCTCAAGGGTGCCACGAATGGTGGGGCATTGTACCATAGCCAAAAAATACAAGGTCAAGGTTCTCATTGCCAAGGTCTAGGTCTTTTATTTTTATATGAAAACTATTTTTTATTTAAGTATATACTGTATATTTTTTATCCAAATATATATTTATCCGAATGTAGATTGATGGTTGCTTGTATATGCTTTATTACAAACTTATTTTTATATGAAACTATTTTTTCTAAAAATATAATGTATATTTTTTATCCAAATGTATATTTATCCGAATGTAGACTGGTGGTTAGTTGCTTAAAAGTATGTGCATAACCTTCCAGATAATAATCACATATAATGGGATTTTGTAATATTTTTGTGTATGAATGTGGCGTTTTTTATATTATATTTATCCTTTAAAAAAGTTTTTATTTAAAACATTGCCTACCATATTGAATTTTATATCATCAGAGCACCCCAAAAGAGGTGTTTTTAACTGTGTCAAATTCAAATGTATCTATATCCATTAGCACAATTCTGAACAGAAATGCTTTTAAGTAAAATATATGCAAATTTTGTTTCAAGTTGACGGGTATATCTAGTATATATTAATTCTTGGGTTTCATCTCTTTATTACATATTTTTTTGATTACAATACATAATATATATCATATAGTCATTACAGACTTAACTTAGTTGCAGATACATTAGCAAATAATTATAAAATACTAATTAAATACATTTATAAATCTACAATATTTCATTAAGTAAAATAAAACATAATAATTACTATAAAAATGATACAACACTAATTTCAATCATTTATGGTAATATAATAAACGTTTTACATGGAGCTAATAAAGCCTGTCTGAACTGGACCACCTAGAGCGTTGTAACTTAACATTGCGTCGTGGATAATTAGGGCATAGACCCTCATTTGTTCGGGAAATTTTGTTTTTCGAGTTTCGAATTCTATTTTAACATCAACCGTCGAAGATTTTAGGGCTTCTGGTTGGCGGGAGCAATCCAAAACAAACAGGGGGTTTTTTCTAAACTGTCCAAGATCCATCATTGGTTCAGCCATGTCTTTACCATAATAGCTACGCTGAAAATTTTCATATGCAAAATATGCTGGTGTATCTAGCTTCTTGTCGAAATCCAAATTCCAGCGCTCGTATGGATAAACTTCACTATTTAGAAATAGTCGAATATTATTAATATCAGCATGTACAAATTTGGTGGCATCTTTTGTTCGATTATCTGAGTGTGTATTATTTTGAAAGCCAATAATTATGTAGCGAGGCCTCTCCATACTGGATGTTGTTTTAATTGCCCATATGTCAGAGGCTGTTTTACGTAGGCTAGGCAATTCATATAAATCCCACATACGATAGGCTATCTTAATTTTTGTATTATGGCTTTTCCTAATCCTGTCGTAAAGTTTTAGCTTTTGTCGATCGTCAGGTACGATGTGCCTTATTTTCCACTCGATTTTGTTAATTTCCAGTGTGGCATCAACGTCACCAATGTATGAATCTTTAAATGAGCGGGCTATTATTAAAATAAGCTCCTGTTTAGCGTTCATTAGTCCTTTGAAATTATCCTCTGCAAATCCAAATAGACATTTTAGAGATAACCTCCCACTGAATATGTTGCTACCATGGTCTAAAATATCCTGTTTTTGTTCTGTTAGCCCCCAACCTGACGTTAGCAGAGTTTTTGCATGTGATTCAGAAAATGACACCATGGACTTCATTGTAGTAGTAACACCAGGCTTACGAATTTCTGCAATCTTTTCTCCTCCCATTTCAAGACGCATTTCTTCGAATAGAAATGCCAATGCATTATTGGATAAGTAGCATTTTTTAGTGGCATCACTAGGTGTAAATTTTCCCTCTATGAATATGTAGCTGTCGGCAATATCCAGAATCAAATCTTGAAAATTTATGCAGATGTGGACCTCGTCTGAATTTTTAAACTGCGGGGAACCATATGGCTTGTATGTATGCTCGTGTAGACTAATCAACGAATTATCCAGAAGAGGTTCGCCAAAAAGTTGAAGTTTCTCGCTGGTTGCAGTGGACACCATTTTATTGCTATCAATTTCGGAGCTTTAATCCAATAGATCGGAGAAATGTACGATCCTTAGTTGACAGTCTATGTCGTCTTAACTGTTTAACACCCTTACGTGGAATGACTCGATTATCGCAACGGGTCTTGTTTTTATTACGACTAATGCATAATGTGGGCAGTCTAGTGTGATTATAACAGAAACCCATTTTAGTCTGATGTCGATATTACGTCAATTTCTTCAATTCTAGCTTCACAATAATTTTTTCGCTACGAAAGGTAATTAAATGACCGCTGTCGTCCAATATCCGTAGAGTGATGTTATCGATAAACTGCCGTTTTTCTGGTCCAACAGGCAAATATATTATATTACCAGGCTCCCTGGAAAGTTTATATCCCGGTTCAACATCTATATCAAACTCGAATATGGTGTGCGATTCTTCGGTATTCAAATAAGCTCCATAGATAATATTGCAATCTATACGTATCATCCTTACTTTCATAATATCAACGGGCAGGGTAGATTCGTGGACCGTGTTTGGTTGTAAATGTATCGCCTCAAACCCCAATAGGGCACCTATTGAGTTTTTCTGTGTAAAGTCTATTTCATACTTTGACCAAATCTCACATTTTAATGTGTTGTTGTTTGCCTTTAAGGAGAACACTTTTGTTGAGTCCTTTTCACCTATACCCATAACATTTAGCAATGCGAGATAGATTTCATCAATTTCGTAGGCACCCACAGGTATATAAACGGTGTGGAAACCATAGGTGGAGTTAATTTTATATCGAAAACAATTATTTGTTTCATCGACGTTGAATATTGAATTGTATGAGTAGAATCCAGTTAATCCTAATCCATATCGACCACATGTATCTAGCTGGATGGGTGGGTAAAACTCTGTACTAAGCACACTTGAGCGACCTGATAGAGTGAATGTGACAGACATGACTAACACACTTGTTGACTGCTACGCGAACTTATTGTGTGCAGCAAATATGGGAGAATCTTCTCTTGCGCGACGGTGGGACCTCATTATTACTTGATACCACATTTATATCGCTCACTTTACAGATGCAACAAAACATTTTTCGTGGTGGGGGGCCATCATTGACATCACAATCATCACAATCGGATGTGGAGTAATGTTCTTGGCAGTATTGATATTTTAATATATCAATATCAGTCTGGAGATGTTTGGGTAACTTATCCCACACTAATGCAATTTCATGTGCTGCACAGCCGATCATTACCTCTTTAGGCATGTCTGAAAGTTGTTGTTTGGTCATCTTGAGCAAACTACGTACTCTAGAGTATGCGAGTAGCGAGTGACCCATTCGTTTAATGCTGTCTCGATCCATTGCACCCGTCACCACAGAGTTTTATTTCACTTTAGGGAGAGATACTTTAGACACAAGTGACCGCACCACACTGTATCGAAATTTTGTAGTCTCTTATAATTATAATAGATTTTATCAGCAGATTTTAAACTCTTGCGCATGTATCCGATCAATTCTGTAGGAGGCGGCAAATCTCCAAAACTGTCAAAGTATGTGACTAAAGCACCCCGTTTTTTATATGCCACCCAATGGGTTCCAGGACCCTCTATACTATCCAAATTTATTATGGCAGATTCATTGCGGCGTGGCCCAGAGCTAGGTAGACCATCACGCATAAAAACACCCCGAAAATAAGGTATTGCCATCTTCTTAGCATAATATGTAAGATCGATGTCCGTAAGAGCTCTCCGTGGTAGGGTGTTTAATAGTTTTTTGAATTCTGTGGTTTAAGATAAAGACCCAATCCTTTGCGATATGATTTCAAATATAGCCCTTTGCCTGTTTTTCCTACAGCAATTCCCTCCATTTTTCTATTATGGCGATTTGCCTCTGCTAATTCCTCTCTGCCCACCTTTGCATCATTTACGGCTTTGGCTATGCCTGCAGCAGATCCAGCTATACTGCCCAACGCAGACAATCCGGCAAAAATAGGTATTAAAGGAAGAATTCCACCAACTTTGGGTATTGGTATTATGCGAGGTGTGCGAATATTACGTTTTCCGCCGGCTGCCCTCAAGTGTTGCCGTGCTGCCTGCAATGCAATTTTTGCTGCTTTCTTTGTGTCTTTTACGGCAATTTGTCGACCACCCGCTTTCCGCAGCGTTTTGCGCACCTTATGAACTATTCCGGAGCCAAAAGCTATTTTTCTATTGTTCTTTTTATTATTTTTCTTGTTTTTTATGTTTTTTCTCTTTCGAGCATGGAATTTCTTAGATGTGCAACCCATACCAAAACGCTGCTTTCCCTTCATTATTGTTGTAACTAGCCAAGCAGCCGCCTTTTCTCCAATGCTTGCGTCTTTAGATCTAACTCTCTCCCATGCAGTCTGTTCAAGTTGATAATCTGCCTTGTGCCGAGCTGCTAGATTAGTCGGGTTTTGATCATATGCAATATCGTGATGCTTGCATGCAATATCTAATTTGTTTATGCCAGGATCACCTCGTGCTAATCTTTTATGTAGTTTAGTGCCTGGACCACAATATTGAAATGATGGTAGATGTAATTCAAATGGAAGTTTATTTATTAGGGAATTAACTACCCCTCCACCTATCTTTACTAAACGCCTTTTACTTGTGCGTCGCTCGGTGGATAACATTTAAATAGTGATTGTAAAACATATTGCAGCTTATATAGTCTTCAGCTGTGGTACGATGCGTATAGTAAAACAGAAACAAAGTTTTCCCATAGATAATTTAGATGCAAAGGTTGGGTGCGGATTGGATGGGGCTAAGAAGCGACATGGACCACTATTGGTAATGCTATCTCTGCTTACCCACCCCCTCGGAATGTGTTTTGCAAATGTATACCTTTATTCAAAATCGCTAAATCAACCAAAGTATGAGTACTTATATAATGTTTTAGCACCGATTGATGGATTGGGATTTTATACATTCAGTAATAATGCACAAATAGTTGAGCCCTCCGAGGCAAAGCCGGATTCTGTTTTTATATTTGATGATGTAATATGTGAGAAGCAGGATGTTATAAGATCATATTTTAGTATGGGCCGGCATCGTAGTGTGGATTGTTTCTATCTCGCTCAGACATATTCTCGCGTACCTAAGCAGCTCATTAGGGATAATAGTAATTTTATTGTTTTGTTTAAACAGGATGATATGAATCTGCATCATATATTTTCTGATCATGTTTCACCCGACATAACATTTAAGCAATTTCAAGATATGTGTGCAGAGTGCTGGAAAGATAAATATGGATTTTTAGTGATTGATAAAGATCGGGAAGTACATGAGGGAAGATACCGAAAAGGCTTTGACAGTTTTATATATCCCTGATATATTTAAAAACAACTCAATCGATCAACAGACATCGTTGGGGTTATATCAGAAATATACGTGTACATATAGTAATTTATATTGTCGACAATGATGAAAAATAATGTTAATACTGCGGAAATTAACAATGATATAAGCTTAAAACGTCAGCTGGTCCTCGCAACAGACGCCGTACGTAAGAAATTCAACTCCATTAAGAACATGAATGCAGAGAATCGGCTAGCGCTTGAGAAGATATATGAGCCAATAACAAAACCATTAAAAGTAATATCCTCAGCGTCAGAGGTAAAATCACACACCCAACCGATGCAAAAGAAGATGCCTAGCCGAAGGGTATATTCAGAGGATAGTGATGATGCCACTACGAGCACCTTAAAGGTGACACCTGATAGATCGCAACCGCCATCTTTCATGGAAACACCGCCAACATCAATATTTACCACACCTGGTTCGGAAACTTCTTTTATTGATAGTCCGAAAGAAATACATCATATGGTTAAAAAGCACATAGAAAATCTAAAGTCTGGTAGTGCTAAATATGATACAACATATGGCGTTCGTGTAGATGCTGCTACAGGTAAACTACACATTGGTAATGCCGAAATACGTTTTTCCAATGGGGATATTGTCCTGTGGCTTGGTAATAAGAAACTTGGAGAATATCCGGGTAGTTCCGAGTTGTACGATAGAATATTTCTGAAATATCCTCCCATACTGGATAATGATGAAGAAGTTAATACCACAGACAGTGATGGTCGAATCTATGGGAATATATTAAAAATTACAAGGGCACCATATAAAAATTATAATATGAATAATGGCCTGAACAATAGCAAAGGAAAAAAATTCCGTCTCATTATAAAACCACTAGTATCTACTGCAGTATTGACGAGGTCCGCCAAAAAAGGTTTAGGAGTGTCAAATATACCTACCCAGAAATTATACAACAACAGACCTGTGGATTACGTCTACTGGAACAAGCCCCAGGAATTGGTAGCCCGCCTCCGTCTGCTGTGGAGTTCAAAAATGGCTGGTAACAACAATGTTGATAATGAGATACTAAATCTGATTCAAGAACTGAGGGAAGAGAAAATAGTGTATTAGAAAATAATATGCCGTCAATAATAGCTATAATATACTTTGACACACCTAAATCGAATCATATGTAATCAGAAATGGCTAGTGTAAAGAACACCATTGATAAGTTTGGTCGTAGAAGGACAGGTCCGAACAAGTCCATTATTCTACGCGGACCGCCGGGTGTTGGCTTTCAGCTCACCAGCGCAGGGCATTTCGATATTCAGAATAGACGTTTAACGAATGTTGCAAATGCCATTGATGATGGGGATGCCGTATCATGCAATTTTTTATATAATTATATAAAGAAATATAGTGATGAAGCTAACAAAGTTTTGAACGAGAAGACGAGCGAGATAGAAACACATAGTGCTGCCATAAAACAAAATAATAGTGAAATTATCAAATTGAGACAATATATCGATAAAAAACTCTCATCTCTAGGCTTCAAACGTACTAAGGGTGGTGATATCGATATTCAGAATAAGCATTTAAAGAATATTGCAGAACCCGCGGGTGGTGCAGATGCTATAACTCGTGATTTCCTCTATGATTATATAAAAAAATATAATGATGGTGTTAATGGTGTTATTTTTGAGAAAACGAATGAGTTGGTTAAACTTAGTAAGGCTATAAAAAATATTAGACAATCCCTTACTGAGCTGAAAGATTATGTTAATGAAAAATGTTTATTAACTACGGCTAAATCATAATTATAATGCTTTAAATGTCACAACATTAGCAAAGTGAGCCACACTAATGTAGAAGCACACACACATGGAGCACACATGCATAATACTTTTGGATGTCAATAATAGCTGCAGATAAATTTCAAAATAAGTAAAGATATGATGGCTAGTAATGTGAAATTACAGGTTGTTAATGAGTTGCATCGATCAGCACGTAGAAATTTTCGTAGAAGAACCGTGATTAAAGGTTATGGTGATTTATGGCAGATTGATTTGGCTGAAATGCAACCCTATGCTGATGATAATAGAGGTCATCGTTATATTCTAGTGGCCATTGACTGTTACTCCAAGTTTGTGTGGACGAGGCCTGTAAAAAGCAAAACTGGTAAAGAAGTGATGCAAGCTATGAAGAGCATTTTCCAAGAATCTAATTACATCCCCGTTAATTTACAAAGTGACAATGGTACGGAGTTCTACAATAGATATTTCTCCGCATTAGTTAGGCAACACAACATTAATCATTATTCAACATATAGTGTAAAGAAAGCTGCAATAGTGGAGCGTGTAATACGCACCTTAAAAAATTTATTATATAAAGAATTTTCAGTTCGAGGTAAATACAAATGGCTGGATATTTTACCTAACATTACAAAAGTTTACAACAACCGAGTACATCGAACAATTGGTATGAAGCCTGCTGATGTTACGCCAACATCACGTTTAAATATGTATAATCATATAAAAATTGCATTAAAGCCCAAATTTCGAATTGGAGATATAGTTCGAATAAGTAAATATAAGGGAGTATTTGACAAAGGATTTACACCCAACTTCTCAACAGAACTTTTTAAAGTTGTGAAAATAAACATAACAAATCCCACAACTTACCTGCTTGAAGATATGTTTTCTCGACCAATTAAGGGGTGTTTTTATGAGCTGGAATTACAAAAAACTAAATACTCCGACGTATATCTTGTGGAGAAGATCTTAAAGAAAAGGGGCAACAGAGTATTTGTGAAATGGCTGGGATTTTCGGAGGATCACAACTCTTGGATTGACAAAGCTGATATAGTTTAATATGTTGTATGTTTAGAGATTGCTTACTGTATTATTTTCACAATGAAATTTTTTAAATGTTAAATAACATTGCTTTTAATGAAACTTGTAAAAATATAAACTATGTTTTAAATGTATTATGTAATCAGGTCGTTAATAAAATACATGCAACCTTATCGTTATGTCTTTTATTTATTCTTTCTTTGAAATCATCAACAAGCTAAATAAAACCAACATATACAATACATAAAAATATATTTCTTGAAACATAAATTTACATTGAAAATGGCATCACATGTATATTCACTTATTAATGTAGCTAGTCATCTTCATCTATATCTTCACCCTTTTCCCCATCACCAGATTGTTTTAGCTGATATTTCTCAATAACTTCTTTAGGTAAAAACTCCTCAATTTCATATAGAAAATGTTTCAAATTTACACAGACCATCTCTTCACAAAATACATCTAAACTTGAATGGCCACAGCAATATCTTTTACATATATTTACACCAATGCCGTACCTAGTAGAATTCTCTATAAGACGACGACTTTCACTGGCATCCCAACAATAATCTAGATCGTAGTTGGAGGCGTGCAGGGCATCCATACTTAAGTCGCATAATTGGGAAGATAACCTTTCAATAGCTGAATCGATGTTCTCTGCTTTTGGCCACCCTTGAGCTGAATATTGCATCCACATATTTGCTGCTTATCTGGAAATTAAATATTCAAATAAAGAAAAATTATAAATATATTTTAATTAGCTACTTACACGGATGAGATAGATGCAATTTAATTTTAAAAATAGTTATGTTTTATCTACCATAGGAAAATGAGCAAATGAGTAACCCCAATGAATTAAGTATTATGAATTTATGATTATTTCACTATATACTACTTATTAATTAGTTAATGCTACAAAAATATGAATACTATACATTTTAACGGTTGCTTGAGAATCACTCAATGTGGTTCAATGTTATTAAGGATCTAGATTTTGCACCGCCAAAGATTGGACGACTCTGTCCTAAATATGTTAGCGTATATTTATCGTTTGATGAGTTTATTGCATCAACAATATTCGACTGTAATAGTTCCCCGACTCGTTTCGGTAAAAAGGATTTAAATGTAAGCACAGCACTTTCATCAAATAAAACAGCAATTAGCGACTTTCCAAATCGCGTATCAACTGCAAGTATTTCTTTTATTATATATGGCTTATCTACGGTTAGCGATTTAATTGGTTTTTGTTCTATAAACGGAACATCTTTACCGATAAGCTCATTAAGTTTTGATAAATCAGCATTTGAGACTGCCATTTCTAAATGAACAAACTATATAGTGAAAACTTTCAATAAATATAATATAAATAACCCTCACTCAAAACGGTTGAAATCACAACACTATGCTCACTTAGCTGTAGGAGATTTAAACTAACTATAATTTTGTTTGGCTGCCCTCATCTATTTTATAATCATACAGCCACTGCGTCACATCAGACCCTCCCCCCAACTCATACAGATTTACACATCGGCCGCATGGTCAAGGGCGATATCCACAAAGCTTGTTCAAGGTCACGCAAAGAGAGTCGAGAACGACATCATTCAAGGTCACCCTCGTTCAAGGTCATGGTTACCCACCGACCTTTTTCGAGGTCAAGGCCAAGGTCATGGTCAAGGCCAAGGTCATCTCAAGGTCACCAGAAACGCCAGCGTTCAAGGTCACACGAGTCAAGGTCAAGGTCACCCACCGCCGAATCGGCCGCGTTCAAGGTCACACGGTTCAAGGTCACCTCCTCCCCCAAGGTCAGAGGAGGGGCTGAACCGTCTATACTTCTCTACTCACGTAGCCTTTTCATAAACAATTTGGGTTGGATCTTTCTGTCGCCATAGAATTTCAATTCTTCTAACGTGCCAGCTTGTACTACCTTGACAACAACATTTTCTGTGGGCATTTTCTTTATATTTTTCACGGCCTCTCTAATGCTTACAATTTCTTCTCCTAATTCTTGAATTTTTATTTCTGTTTCTATTTTGTCTTGTCTTCTTTTTTGTTCGAGTTCCAATTTAGTTTCTTGCATCTGCCTCATCACCTCGTCTTTGATTTGTTCAACTTCTCTTTTTATATCTTGTATTCCTCCGATGAATCTTTCTTCTAATTTTTTTGTTTGCATTTCATTTTGTTCTTGCATTTTCTTGGTTTGTATTTCAGCTTGTTCTTCCATTTTCCTGGTTTGTATTTCCGCCTGTTCTTCAATTTTCCTGGTTTGTATTTCAGCCTGTTCTTCCATTTTTTTTGTTTGTGTTTCAGCTTGTTCTTCAATTTTTCTTTCTAAGTTCTGCATTTGTTTTTTATTTTCTTCTTTAATTCCCATCAATTGTAACAAAATCAAGTCTAAAGCCTGCGTTTGTGGTATACTATCCCCTGCTGCTGTGCTTGTTTCCGTTGTCGATCCCTCTTCAGTTTCTTCGACTCTCGGGACAATTGTATTTCCTGACCTTAGATCTATGTTTGCGTGTGTGTGTGTGTGTGTGTGTGTATGTGTTGTGTTATTTAGTTACGATATGATAAATATGACAAATATATCCCTTTAAATCGCTCGTATAGAAATTAACCTTTCTGCTTAATTATCTACGTTTTTGCTTTCTAAGTAAGTTATTTGAGTTTTCGGTTCTTCGACTTGCCCTTTTAGTTGGTCGCCAAAATGTATTGATTTGTTGCCCACGTTGGACACGTCAAAATATGTATTGTATTATATGAGTTCTATCTCAGGGTTAAAGTCGGTTCATGGAACCTTTTTACTATTTACTTACCAGTATAGCTTAAGTATTCTGCTACAGGATCTGTCTCTTTTTCAAAATTTTCACTATTTATATTTTGATTTGCTTTTTTATATTGTTTTAATTCTTTTATCACGCTGTATACTTTATTTTTTTAATTAAATCAGATTGAAACTATTAAGTTAACTAAGTAGGTACCTATACGTAGAAGTAAATTTTAATTTAACAATGCCTAGTAGATGTTGTGTCCCTGGTTGTACGAGCAACTATGATTCAAGTTTAAAGAACGTACAAAATAAACGAGGCATTACTGTATTCAAATTTCCAAAACACGAGGAAAGAAAATTAGCTTGGAAGAAAGCAATCCCGAGAGATGACTGGGAGCCATATTCATACACTGTTGTTTGTCAGTTACATTTTAAACCTGATGATATTATTAGGTATGATAAACATCTTCAACTTCAATGACGAGGTTTATGAATCTACATTTCTAAAATGTAATGATCAAAAAATTGTTTTATGTAAATTAACCGTGTTTAGTATTGAAAGGGATTTCTATTTCCAAGATTTTCTTGAAACATGTGTTTGTAGAAATAGTAACAAAACTATTTTAAATTCATTATGTTCGATTTTCGCGAACATTTGTTTAAATAATTACGTTAAAAATAAAAATAATGCATCAATTGGAATTGACCGCCAAAATAAACGAAAACCTTTACAAGACTGCCAAAACAATACAATTAAAAATTTTAATGCAAAGAAGCTCGCGACTTTCAAATAGATACCTAGTAGCTTAATTTTCCAAACATAACTATTTTTTAGTAGGTACATATATTTCGGACTTTATACTGTGGTACATGCCTACTTAGGTATTATGGTAACATTTTGAATTATTTATTTTCAGTTAATATTCACAATTATTATTTATTTAGTTATTTATTTTTTGTTTTTGTTGACTATTTTTGTATGAACATTTATAGGTATCTATATTCAGTTATTAATTGCGTTTTGTTTTTGTTATACAGAGAATCTATTTTAATCGTTATACGTAACCATTATCCTCTCCTCCCACCTCCCACCCTTACTTTCCCATGTAACCCCTTTCCTATCCTGGCAAGAAATAACTCTACACCTTCCCGATGGTTCTTGCTGAACAATAACTGAAATTTTGTGATAATGTATACAAATTTATAATGTGTAAGTACCTACAATGTCTAGGTACAATTTTTATAATGTAGGTGCTTTAATGCTCTATTAAATAATTAATAGATAGGTATATTGTTCTACACAATACATCTACTTAATGTTATGTACCTACAAGTTCAGTAAATTATTAAGTACAAAATTTAATTTATTGGCCAAGTAGAAATCCTTTCCTATTTATTTTTGTACAAGATTTGTAAACTCTTTTAAACCTCCGCTCTGCCACAGTCGAGTGCAAGCGAGAGCCTCTAACAGAGGTCGTCGATTTTCACCGGTCTTCTTGACGAACGAATTGCGACGTTGCCTTTTTCTCAGCATGGCTATCTGTAGAGTAGGTTGTGGTAGGGCTAACTTACCAGGTAAGGTTAGTAAAGGACTTTTCAAGGTCACAAAATGTAGATGAGCAGTCATATGAAGTAAAGGATCGTAGATAAAACATGAAAAGGCGAAGAACTGTCGAATTTAGTTGTGAACAAAATTAAGCCTTAGATACTCCTAAGAGGTGAGTGATTGTATTTTGACAAATAATGACTTGCCTATATTATTGTTGATACAGTTGATTTTGAATTCATTTATCGGTTTATCAGCAGTATGATAGCCTTATTTATTTATCCTGAGTTTAGAGTTTTCTTAGTAGTGTGATTGCCTTATGGTCTGAGAGTTGAAAGACACTCTCCTGTCACTTGCTTTGAATTATTGTTTAGAGTTTTCTTAGTAGTGTGATTGCCTTATGGCCTGAGAGTTGAAAGAAACTCTCCTGTCACTTACTTTGATTTGTTGTTTAGAATTTTCTTAGTAGTGTGATTGCCTTACGGCCTGAGAGTTGAAAGAAACTCTCCTGTCACTTACTTTGAATTGTTATTCAAGAGCTTTGTTAGTAGTGTGATTGCCTTATGGCTTGAGAAT
The DNA here is from genome assembly GCA_963924545.1 of Pogonocherus hispidulus. NCBI lineage: Eukaryota > Metazoa > Arthropoda > Insecta > Coleoptera > Cerambycidae > Pogonocherus > Pogonocherus hispidulus. The sequence continues at coordinate 24,326,811 of OZ004698.1, read as the reverse complement.
TGAAAGAAATTCTCCTATCACTTACTGCATGAATGTTTAATGACGAATTATCGTCAGACACGTCATCTTTAGCCTCTGAGCCGGGTGATTGTTGCCGGACACGCTAACTGTGACCTCTGAGCTGACCAGTAGTAGATTAACTTGCAAATGAAAGCTAAAATAGATTAATATAAGAAAAAAAAAATATTAAAACATGAAAGAGGCATGGAGATGCCTCAAGGTTGTATAACCATTACTGCTGTATTTTTTCTTGTATAGGTACTGCTACAGGCGGATTTGTGGGTGGTCAGGCTCGGGACGAGCCCTGGTCAGGATGGCCGAATATTAAGAAAATCGACTAACCCAGCGTACTACTACTATTATGACATCTTGTGTAAACTATATTACGCTGGGTGAGTCGATTTTCTTAACATTCGGCCATCCTGACCAGGGCTCGTCCCGAGCCTGACCACCCACAAATCCGCCTGTAGCAGTACCTATACAAGAAAAAATACAGCAGTAATGGTTATACAACCTTGAGGCATCTCCATGCCTCTTTCATGTTTTAATATTTTTTTTTCTTATTTTAATCTATTTTAGCTTTCATTTGCAAGTTAATCTACTACTGATCAGCTCAGAGGTCACAGTTAGCGTGTCCGGCAACAATCACCCGGCTCAGAGGCTAAAGATGACGTGTCTGATGATAATTCGTCATTAAACATTCATGCAGTAAGTGATAGGAGAATTTCTTTCAATTCTCAAGCCATAAGGCAATCACACTACTGACAAAGCTCTTGAATAACAATTCAAAGTAAGTGACAGGAGAGTTTCTTTCAACTCTCAGGCCCTAAGGCAATCACACTACTAAGAAAATTCTAAACAACAAATCAAAGTATGTGACAGGAGAGTTTCTTTCAACTCTCAGGCCATAAGGCAATCACACTACTAAGAAAACTCTAAACAATAATTCAAAGCAAGTGACAGGAGAGTGTCTTTCAACTCTCAGGCCATAAGGCAATCACACTACTAAGAAAACTCTAAACTCAGGATAAATAAATAAGGCTATCATACTGCTGATAAACCGATAAATGAATTCAAAATCAACTGTATCAACAATAATATAGGCAAGTCATTATTTGTCAAAATACAATCACTCACCTCTTAGGAGTATCTAAGGCTTAATTTTGTTCACAACTAAATTCGACAGTTCTTCACCTTTTCATGTTTTATCTACGATCCTTTACTTCATATGACTGCTCATCTACATTTTGTGACCTTGAAAAGTCCTTTACTAACCTTACCTGGTAAGTTAGCCCTACCACAACCCAAGGATTGTTAACTGTTTACAGGATTGCTCGATCCCTATACTACAATGTAATCCATAATTGTGACGTCATCAAAGATCCAAAGATCTCGAACTTGTAGAAATAGGTACACTTTATACTGTTATTACAAACTTTAATAAATAATAATATTAATAATCATTCAAATACGAAAATTCTCTTGCAAATGTCAAATATAACAAACACAAAATAGGTATATTTTGACAATTCAATTACATATATCTTCGATGACGTCACAAAGACGGCTGACAAAATTGAGCGATCGAGCAATCCTGTAAACAGTTAACAATCCTTGACCACAACCTACTCTACAGATAGCCATGCTGAGAAAAAGGCAACGTCGCAATTCGTTCGTCAAGAAGACCGGTGAAAATCGACGACCTCTGTTAGAGGCTCTCGCTTGCACTCGACTGTGGCAGAGCGGAGGTTTAAAAGAGTTTACAAATCTTGTACAAAAATAAATAGGAAAGGATTTCTACTTGGCCAATAAATTAAATTTTGTACTTAATAATTTACTGAACTTGTAGGTACATAACATTAAGTAGATGTATTGTGTAGAACAATATACCTATCTATTAATTATTTAATAGAGCATTAAAGCACCTACATTATAAAAATTGTACCTAGACATTGTAGGTACTTACACATTATAAATTTGTATACATTATCACAAAATTTCAGTTATTGTTCAGCAAGAACCATCGGGAAGGTGTAGAGTTATTTCTTGCCAGGATAGGAAAGGGGTTACATGGGAAAGTAAGGGTGGGAGGTGGGAGGAGAGGATAATGGTTACGTATAACGATTAAAATAGATTCTCTGTATAACAAAAACAAAACGCAATTAATAACTGAATATAGGTACCTATAAATGTTCATACAAAAATAGTCAACAAAAACAAAAAATAAATAACTAAATAAATAATAATTGTGAATATTAACTGAAAATAAATAATTCAAAATGTTACCATAATACCTAAGTAGGCATGTACCACAGTATAAAGTCCGAAATATATGTACCTACTAAAAAATAGTTATGTTTGGAAAATTAAGCTACTAGGTATCTATTTGAAAGTCGCGAGCTTCTTTGCATTAAAATTTTTAATTGTATTGTTTTGGCAGTCTTGTAAAGGTTTTCGTTTCTTTTGGCGGTCAATTCCAATTGATGCATTATTTTTATTTTTAACGTAATTATTTAAATAAATGTTCGCGAAAATCGAACATAATTAATTTAAAATAGTTTTGTTACTATTTCCACAAACACATGTTTCAAGAAAATATTGGAAATAGAAATCCCTTTCAATACTAAACACGGTTAATTTACATAAAACAATTTTTTGATCATTACATTTTAGAAATGTAGATTCATAAACCTCGTCATTGAAGTTGAAGATGTTTATCATACCTAATAATATCATCAGGTTTAAAATGTAACTGACAAACAACAGTGTATGAAGATGGCTCCCAGTCATCTCTCGGGATTGCTTTCTTCCAAGCTAATTTTCTTTCCTCGTGTTTTGGAAATTTGAATACAGTAATGCCTCGTTTATTTTGTACGTTCTTTAAACTTGAATCATAGTTGCTCGTACAACCAGGGACACAACATCTACTAGGCATTGTTAAATTAAAATTTACTTCTACGTATAGGTACCTACTTAGTTAACTTAATAGTTTCAATCTGATTTAAGATAAAATTGTTGACAGTCTTCTACGCAGTCTTGTGAAAAACGTTTATTGTGAAAATGTACAGAGTACTACAAAATACAAAGAAAAAGGGCTTATATAAAATGTCGGCCTTCCATCAACAACGTTAGCAAAACCACTGAACTACTTGTTTTTAGGAACACCATTGAACAACGTATTATTTTCGACCATTGAGCTAGAGCTCAGAATATTTCTTAACACTCCCCTCTATTCTGCGCTCTTTCTCTCTGTTTCATTATTTAGAATTTAGACAAAATAAACATAACCAATATTCTTAAAGGTAAATAACAATATTTTAACATACAAAATCTTGTACCTGTGTTAACAGCCGTCATAATAAAGCATACACAAATTATTTTTGAATTTTTCGAATTTAGTAACATTCAAGGGTTTTGTAAACATATCTGCTATTTGATCGTTAGTACAAACATGTTTTAGATCTAGTAAACCGTTTTCGTATTTTTCTCTTACAAAATTGAAACGTACATCGATATGTTTAGTACGGCGATGAAAAACAGGATTTTTTACTAATTTTATGGTGCTCAAGTTATCTACACACAACACAATTTTTGATATCTCTACACCGATTTCACTAAACACTTGTCGTAGCCACATTGCTTCCTTTGACGCTTCTGAGGCTGCGATGAATTCGGCTTCTGTCGTTGATAATGCGGTACATTGTTGACGACGGGTGTTCCATGTAATCGCGCCACTGCCAAATGTGAACACATATCCTGTGTTGGATCTTCGTAAATCCAGATCGTTTGCGTAGTCTGCATCCGAGTATCCAATAGTAACATCATCACCATTATACAAAATGCCTAGATTCACTGTTCCTTGCAGATACCTAATGATACGCTTCACTGCTGTGACGTGAGATGTATCTGGATTATTTTGGAATCTGCTTACTATGTTTGTTGCATACGTAATGTCTGGCCTTGCCGTTATTGCAGCAAACATAAGATGTCCAACAGCTTCTCTGTAAGGAAATGAAATGTTTTTAGCCGAGTTACTTGAGACTAAATTCACATGAGGATCTGCCGGTGTCTTAACAGGATACGACTCGGTTAGATTAAAAGTCTTTATAATTTTCTGTATGAAATTACTTATATGCACGAAAATAGTTCCATTACTGTTTAACTTGATCTGCAGTCCAACAAAATTATTAGGTTCACTTGTAGTTATTTGAAACGCAGTTTTCATTTTAGATATTATTTTACAAATGTCCTCATTGTTCTTTGTCATAATCAGTCCATCATCTACATAAAGCACAATCATTACTTTTTCATTGTTTATGTTTCCTATGAAAACACATGGATCACACTGACACTGTTGAAGCCCAAACGATTTGAGAAAGTCACTGAATTTTTTATTCCAGCATCTTGGTGCTTGCTTTAGTCCATATAGGGCTTTATTTAGTTTACATACTAAATTCTCTTTGACAGCAACACCTGGAGGCACTTCCATATATATATCTTCTGCCAATTCTCCATACAAAAATGCAGTTTTTATATCAAATTGGATAATTTTGTATTTATTTTTGGCAGCTATAGCAAGCAGTATTCGGATTGTATCATATCTTGTCGTTGGGGCAAAAGTTTCAGTATAATCAATGTCTTTTACTTGCGAGAAACCTTTTGTACACAATCTTGCTTTATATCGACCTGCTGTGTTGTCTGGGGATGTCTTAATTTTGAAAACCCATTTACTTCCTATAGGTTTCTTGTCTCCTGGAAGTTCGGTGAGTTTCCACGTATCATTATTTCTTAAGGCTTCGAGTTCCTCATTTATAGCTATTTTCCATTTTTCTCTATCAGAGCACGTAATTGCTTCTTCATAAGTTTTGGGAATTTCTTCTTCGACTAATAATACTTCATACTTATCAAGATACTTTGGAGTATTTATTTTATCACGGGGTCTTAGTCTACAACTAGGATTGTCATCGTGTGTTTCATTTTGTTTACTAACCTCATCTTTTTCTTGTTTTTCGTTCAATTTTTCGTTTTGACTTTCCTGCAAGAGTTGAGGATTTGTTTCCGATACAGGTACTAGTACTGTATTTTGCCTAGGTAATTTTGGTTCGGTTTCTTCATCGAAAGATACGTTTCGACCAACTGTAATTTGCATTGTATTTTCATCGAATAACCTGTAGTTTGTCGATTCACTTTCATAACCTACAAGTAGCAGTTTCTTACTTTTTGGTTCCAATTTTCTTCTGAGATTATCTGGGACGTGTAAATAGGCAATACTACCAAAAATTCTGAGATGTCCTAATTCTGGTTTCTTCCGTGTCCACATTTCATATGGGGTTTCATTCGATTTTGATGTGTTGGATGTTCGGTTTAAAATGTATGTTGCCGTATTTACAGCTTCAGCCCACAAAAACAGTGGTAGATCTTTGGTGTATAACATTGATCTTGCACTTTCTACAATTGTCCTTAGGTCTCTTTCAGCTTTACCATTTTGTTCATGGCAATATGGTGCAGAACGCTCAAATATTATTCCATTCTTGTTAAGAAACTGTTGAAAATCTTCATTTACATACTCCGTACCATTATCAGCACGTAAGATCTTCATTTTATAACCAAATTTGTTCTCGCACATCCTAAAATAATTTTTGAAACAATTCAGTACATCACTCTTGTGTTTTAGGAAGTAGATAGCTCTATAGTTTGATTGTTCATCTTTAAACAGAATAAAGTAGCGACAACCTCCAATAGATTCAGTGGACATTGGACCACAAACATCACTGTGAATAAATTCTCCTGGTTTATATTCACGTTTTGAATGAACTGCATATGGTAATTTGTGCTGTTTACCATACTGACAACCTTCGCAAGTAAAGTTGTCTTTGTTATTTAGCTTCACACCAGTTATTATATTTTTATTAATCATTTCACAGAGAGTTTTTGTGTTTACATGTCCTAATCGTTCGTGCCATGTTTGGAGTGTTGCCACTGATGTGACATTAGCTTCACTATTGGTTTTTATAACTTTAAACAAAAGCTTGTATAAGTTATTATCTTGTCGTATTGCATGTAACCTGACTTTACCATCTTTGATAATTTTGGCCTTTTTTGCTTCTTTGATAATTGCCATATTTTTCTTAGTAATTATACCTTCAGAGAACAGATTTTTCTTTAGACCTGGGATATACCAAACTTTGTTTAGTTCACTTTTAACCCATTCTCCATTTAACCAGCATTCAATGTAAATTATGCCTACTCCTTGTACCAGTAGTTCTTGACCATTTCCTATTTTCACGGTTGTCTGTTCTTCTTCTTCTTTCAAGATATGGAACAGATCTCTATTTCCAGTCATGTGTCTCGACGCACCACTGTCTAAGAGCCAGGTTGACTCTTCATCAATTGACATTGCGATTGTTTCTTCTTCAACAACAAATGCTGTGTAATTCGTGCCACTGTCAGCTTTGGGTTTTTGTTGATTGTTCTTCTTAAAGTTTCGTTTAGGTGCACGACAATCACGAGCAAAATGACCTTTCTTGTTACAATTGTAGCAAGTAAACGGTCCCTTGGTGACTTTCTTTGTTGAACCTGAATGACCTGCTGCTGTCAGAGCATTTTCAGCCGTCTCTGTAGATGTCAAATTTTTTTCTTCGTCGATTAATCGGGCAGTCAAATTTTTTATCGTTTGTTTATTTTCTTCTGTAGACAGCCATGCTTGCCTGAAATTTCGATATTTCGAGGGCAAAGTTCCTATGATTTTTGTGATTATAGCCATGTCAGATATTTCATCTCCAATCTCTCTAATTTGTTTGGCTATATTTTCAACCTTCGAGATATGTTGTGCCATTGATTCGTTAGGATTCATCTTATATTGATGAAATTGTTCATGTACCATCATTTTACTGGTTTCACTTTTCAAGGAGAATATTCCGTCTAGCTTTTGTATAACTTCTTGGGACGTTTCACAGTTTTCAATAAGTGAAATTTGTGATAGCTCCATTGCACTTGTGATTACACACATTGCAAGTGCATCTTTTTTATTCCATGCGGCGACCCCTTGCGTTTCGCTTGCTGATGGTTTCGTTTCGATTCCATTTGCTACATCGTATATGCCTTTTGCTCGCAAGGCATGTTTAATCTGAAATTTCCATTGTTGGAAATTTTTTCCGTCAAATTTACTTATGGATACTGAATTACTGCCTTCAAATTAGCTTCAAATTACTTCCTTCTTGTATTTTAGCTTCTACGATTACGTATCCTTCCGATTTTATGTGTGAGCTCAAGTCTATAGCAATAAAAAGTAGAAATGGCTCCAATTCCTCAAAAACCGCGAAGGCGTTCTTCACAACTTAACAGTAACTTCACATGGCGTCGTTATAATCCCGTATAAAATCTTCTGCAGGACAAGGATTTGGCCTCTCCTAACTCCTGGTTGCTCCTGGGCCCATAACCTGTTGACAGAGTCTTCTACGCAGTCTTGTGAAAAACGTTTATTGTGAAGATGTACAGAGTACTACAAAATACAAAGAAAAAGGGCTTATATAAAATGTCGGCCTTCCATCAACAACGTTAGCAAAACCACTGAACTACTTGTTTTTAGGAACACCATTGAACAACGTATTATTTTCGACCATTGAGCTAGAGCTCAGAATATTTCTTAACAAAAATAAAGCAAATATTCTGTATGCACTCAAGATAATGTTAAAGGCAGGTCAATTAATAAATTAATTCAAAATCACAATGCATCAATTGGAACTCGTTGCTAAAATAAAAATGTTCCAAATGCACCCGGTATTTATTATTGAGGTTATGTTTACGTTTACTTTACCGTATTTTCGAAGAATCATGTTTTGTATCACAGCACCTATTGCACTCTATTTAAAACACACTTAACTCATAAAATAACTTTGTAATAACAATTTTTCACTACAATTTAATCCCAAAAACCGATTTGAAACTAGCTTTATTTATATAGCAGCATTAAACCGACATTGGAACATAAAACATGCCGGTCTTCCGGCTACGTTGCCAGATTTCACTAAGCACGGCTATCTGTAGAGTAGGTTGTGGCCCTACGCTAAGCTTAACTTGTGCGTTAGCCTTATGCTAACCTTATACTTTGTGCAAGGACTATCCTCCTCTTATTACACTAACCTCATCTCAATCACTTTCCAATACTTTTGTACTTTCTAGAGCCAGCTTCTACTTAGGATTTCCACTCAAGATCTAGCCCATATGTTTACTACAGCAATATAATTTACATTGGTCTGACTTTCGGTTAACAACACTAAAAAAAAAAACAACAAACTGTTTAGTCTCTTGTCGTCATTACTCTTGCTATAGATTAATCATTTATAACCTCTTGTAAAGCCAAATATTAATAATACATCTACTACCAAATTTTAATCTGTTGTTGAAACCACAACTTTTTGCAATTATGCAGCAGTACAATCAACAATCGCAAACAATCCTCATTGCAGTGATTAAATTTGTAATTCTAAACGTTTATTCGTTAAACTACCATGTCATCTGTCTTCTAATTTTTGTACCTATCTCAATAACGTTTCTTTTGCATAGGTCAATAATTGAAGTAGAAATTTAGATTAATGTTTACTAGTAATTTAAACTCTAAATGCTGTGGAGCTTTAATGATCTCACTTAAATTTATTTTGATAAAAATGAAACACGTCTTTTGGCTCATAATAATCACAGTGACTATAGTGTTTATTATTTAATTGTAACATAACGTGATGTTAAATAAGCATTTTCCATTTCCTATGTAGTATTTACAATACTTTGGTTTATGGGAGGTATTCAGATAGCTGATAGCTCCTAATTTAGTTTATGTTCATAAAACTCTGTTGGAACCATTGTTCAATGTTAACTTTTATTTAAACATCGCGCAGTAGAAACTTCAACATAAAATTTGGTCGGTATCAATTAGGTACACATTGACACACAATCTTGTATCCACTCACATGAAATATGTTTTTGTTACAAATGATTTAACTTTTATATTAAACCTGATACATCTATTAAGTTCCTTATGGGTATGTCTTAAAATTATGTTTGTTTCTGCTACTGTAAGACACGTCTCATCTCAATAAACATTTATTTCATACAAACAACTATTTATTTAATATTAGGTAAATGTTAATTACATTTATTGCGACTACGTATGCATTGAATTTGACATTCAAATGATTTCGTCGGTTCTGCTTTCGTACGTGTCTTTCTGCCTTTATTTGCGAAGTTGTTAATATAAACATATTTCGGCAACGGCGACGGTCCGCCGTAGTTATTTCATTTCATAAATATCTCTTTCAGTCGGCAACGTTTTATTTAAAAATTTACTAAAAGGATACTACAGAGACGGATCATTTAACTATCTGATATTTTACCACTGTTATTTATGCAATAATGACAACCACTGCTATTACCATAAAAGATATAGGAGATCATTTATGCTTACTATTTATTGCAACTGATAATATTAAGTTAATATGATTCTCATTTGGATATGCTGATCTTTCTCTTCGATTATAAGAGGTTATCCTTTTTTTTATTTTTGCATATAGCTCTTTTAATGTCAGATTTACAAGACAAACTTTAATACATTATCCCTTTTTAAGTTTGTTTATTAAGTAATTATATATTCAAGATTTTAATACCCAAATAAACTGTAACCTGTCTACTTTATAACCATTAATATAATAAGATTTCCAAATAACAATTAGCCATTTATTTAAACGTTACATCAAAACAGTAACAACAGTTCCGGCTGTTATTTGAGCATAACGATTTTGTCCATCTCTAATAGTGATTGAATAATGATGATTTCAAAGAAAGAATAAATAAAAGACATACCGATAAGGTTGCATGTATTTTATTAACGACCTGGTTACATAATACATTTAAAACATAGTGTATATTTTGTGTACAAGTTTCATTAAAAGCAATATTATTTAACATTTAAAAAATTTCATTGTGAAAATAATGCAGTAAGCAATCTCTAAACATACAACATATTAAACTATATCAGCTTTGTCAATCCAAGAGTTGTGATCCTCCGAAAATCCCAGCCATTTCACAAATACTCTGTTGCCCCTTTTCTTTAAGATCTTCTCCACAAGATATACGTCGGAGTATTTAGTTTTTTGTAATTCCAGCTCATAAAAACACCCCTTAATTGGTCGAGAAAACATATCTTCAAGTAGGTAAGTTGTGGGATTTGTTATGTTTATTTTCACTACTTTAAAAAGTTCTGTTGAGAAGTTGGGTGTAAATCCTTTGTCAAATACTCCCTTATATTTACTTATTCGAACTATATCTCCAATTCGAAATTTGGGCTTTAATGCAATTTTTATATGATTATACATATTTAAACGTGATGTTGGCGTAACATCAGCAGGCTTCATACCAATTGTTCGATGTACTCGGCTGTTGTAAACTTTTGTAATGTTAGGTAAAATATCCAGCCATTTGTATTTACCTCGAACTGAAAATTCTTTATATAATAAACTTTTTAAGGTGCGTATTACACGCTCCACTATTGCAGTTTTCTTTACACTATATGTTGAATAATGATTAATGTTGTGTTGCCTAACTAATGCGGAGAAATATCTATTATAGAACTCCGTACCATTGTCACTTTGTAAATTAACGGGGAAGTAATTAGATTCTTGGAAAATGCTCTTCATAGCTTGCATCACTTCTTTACCGGTTTTGCTTTTTACAGGCCTCGTCCACACAAACTTGGAGTAACAGTCAATTGCCACTAGAATATAACGATGACCTCTATTATCATCAGCATAGGGTTGCATTTCAGCCAAATCAATCTGCCATAAATAACCATAACCTTTAATCACGGTTCTTCTTCTACGAAAATTTCTACGTGCCGATCGATGCAACTCATTAACAACCTGTAATTTCACATTACTAGCCATCGTATCTTTACTTATTTTGAAATTTATCTGCAGCTATTATTGTCATCCAAAAGTATTATGCATGTGTGCTCCATGTGTGTGTGCTTCTACATTAGTGTGGCTCACTTTGCCAATGTTGTGACATTTAAAGCATTATAATTATGATTTAGCCGTAATTAATAAACATTTTTCATCAACATAATCTTTCAGCTCAGTAAGGGATTGTCTAATATTTTTTATAGCCTTACTAAGTTTAACCAACTCATTCGTTTTCTCAAAAATAACTCCATTAACACCATCATTATATTTTTTTAGATAATCATAGAGGAAATCACGAGTTATAGCATCTGCACCACCCGCGGGTTCTGCAATATTCTTTAAATGCTTATTCTGAATATCGATATCACCACCCTTAGTACGTTTGAATCCTAGAGATGAGAGTTTTTTATCGACATATTGTCTCAATTTGATAATTTCACTATTATTTTATTTTATGGCAGCACTATGTGTTTCTATCTCACTCGTCTTCTCGTTCAAAACTTTGTTAGCTTCATCACTATATTTCTTTATATAATTATATAAAAAATCGCATGATACGGCATCCCCATCATCAATGGCATTTGCAACATTCGTTAAACGTCTATTCTGAATATCGAAATGCCCTGCGCTGGTGAGCTGAAAGCCAACACCCGGCGGTCCGCGTAGAATAATGGACTTATTCGGACCTGTCCTTCTACGACCAAACTTATCAATGGTGTTCTTTACACTAGCCATTTCTGATTACATATGATTCGATTTACATATGATTCGATTTAGGTGTGTCAAAGTATATTATAGCTATTATTGACAGCATATTATTTTCTGATACACTATTTTCTCTTCCCTCAATTCTTGAATCAGATTTAGTATCTCATTATCAACATTGTTGTTACCAGCCATTTTTGAACTCCACAGCAGACGGAGGCTGGCTACCAATTCCTGGGGCTTGTTCCAGTAGACGTAATACACAGGTCTGTTGTTGTATAATTTCTGGGTAGGTATATTTGACACCCCTAAACCTTTTTTGGCGGACCTCGTTAATACTGCAGTAGATACTAGTGGTTTTATAATGAGACGGAATTTTTTTCCTTTGCTATTGTTCAGGCCATTATTCATATTATAATTTTTATATGGTGCCCTTGTAATTTTTAATATATTCCCATAGATTCGACCATCACTGTCTGTGGCATTAACTTCTTCATCATTATCCAGTATGCGAGGATATTTCAGAAATATTCTATCGTACAACTCGGAACTACCCGGATATTCTCCAAGTTTCTTATTACCACGCCACAGGACAATATCCCCATTGGAAAAACGTATTTCGGCATTACCAATGTGTAGTTTACCTGTAGCAGCATCTACACGAACACCATATGTTGTATCATATTTAGCACTACCAGACTTTAGATTTTCTATGTGCTTTTTAACCATATGATGTATTTCTTTCGGACTATCAATAAAAGAAGTTTCTGAACCAGGTGTGGTAAATATTGATGTTGGCGGTGTTTCCATGAAAGATGGCGGTTGCGGTCTATCAGGTGTCACCTTTAAGGTGCTCGTAGTGGCATCATCACTATCCTCTGAATATACCCTTCGGCTAGGCATCTTCTTTTGCATCGGTTGGGTGTGTGATTTTACCTCTGACGCTGAGGATATTACTTTTAATGGTTTTGTTATTGGCTCATATATCTTCTCAAGCGCTAGCCGATTCTTTGCATTCATATTTTTAATGGAGTTGAATTTCTTACGTACAGCGTCTGTTGCGAGGACCAGCTGACGTTTTAAGCTTATATCATTGTTAATTTCCGCAGTATTAACATTATTTTTCATCATTGTCGACAATATAAATTACTATATGTACACGTATATTTCTGATATAACCCCAACGATGTCTGTTGATCGATTGAGTTGTTTTTAAATATATCAGGGATTTATAAAACTGTCAAAGCCTTTTCGGTATCTTCCCTCATGTACTTCCCTATCTTTATCAATCACTAAAAATCCATATTTATCTTTCCAGCACTCTGCACACATATCTTGAAATTGCTTAAATGTTATGTCGGGTGAAACATGATCAGAAAATATATGGTGTAGATTCATATCATCCTGTTTAAACAAAATAATAAAATTACTATTATCCCTAATGAGCTGCTTAGGTACGCGAGAATATGTCTGAGCGAGATAGAAACAATCCACACTACGATGCCGGCCCATACTAAAATATGATCTTATAACATCCTGCTTCTCACATATTACATCATCAGATATAAAAACAGAATCCGGCTTTGCCTCGGAGGGCTCAACTATTTGTGCATTATTACTGAATGTATAAAATCCCAATCCATCAATCGGTGCTAAAACATTATATAAGTACTCATACTTTGGTTGATTTAGCGATTTTGAATAAAGGTATACATTTGCAAAACACATTCCGAGGGGGTGGGTAAGCAGAGATAGCATTACATTTGTCTTGCCACAGTTTGAAGGTCCAATTATGATACCACGAACAGTTGATGGTAATAGTGGTCCATGTCGCTTCTTAGCCCCATCCAATCCGCACCCAACCTTTGCATCTAAATTATCTATGGGAAAACTTTGTTTCTGTTTTACTATACGCATCGTACCACAGCTGAAGACTATATAAGCTGCAATATGTTTTACAATCACTATTTAAATGTTATCCACCGAGCGACTCACAAGTTTATTATCTTGGATTAAAGATAGGTGGAGGGGTAGTTAATTCCTTAATAAATAAACTTCCATTTGAATTACATCTACCATCATTTCAATATTGTGGTCCAGGCACTAAACTACATAAAAGATTAGCACGAGGTGATCCTGGCATAACCAAATTAGATATTGCATGCAAGCATCACGATATTGCATATGATCAAAACCCGACTAATCTAGCAGCTCGGCACAAGGCAGATTATCAACTTGAACAGACTGCATGGGAGAGAGTTAGATCTAAAGACGCAAGCATTGGAGAAAAGGCGGCTGCTTGGCTAGTTACAACAATAATGAAGGGAAAGCAGCGTTTTGGTATGGGTTGCACATCTAAGAAATCCCATGCTCAAAAGAGAAAAACCATAAAAAAAAAGAAAAATAATAAAAAGAACAATAGAAAAATAGCTTTTGGCTCCGGAATAGTTCATAAGGTGCGCAAAACGCTGCGGAAAGCGGGTGGTCGACAAATCGCCGTAAAAGACACAAAGAAAGCAGCAAAAATTGCATTACTCCACATCCGATTGTGATGATTGTGATGTCAATGATGGCCCCCCACCACGAAAAATGTTTTGTTACATCTGTAAAGTGAGCGATATAAATGTGGTATCAAGTAATAATGAGGTCCCACCGTCGCGCAAGAGAAGATTCTCCCATATTTGCTGCACACAATAAGTTCGCGTAGCAGTCAACAAGTGTGTTAGTCATGTCTGTCACATTCACTCTATCAGGTCGCTCAAGTGTGCTTAGTACAGAGTTTTACCCACCCATCCAGCTAGATACATGTGGTCGATATGAATTAGGATTAACTGGATTCTACTCATACAATTCGATATTCAACGTCGATGAAACAAATAATTGTTTTCGATATAGAATTAACTCCACCTATGGTTTCCACACCGTTTATATACCTGTGGGTGCCTACGAAATTGATGAAATCTATCTCGCATTGCTAAATGTTATGGGTATAGGTGAAAAGGACTCAACAAAGGTGTTCTCCTTAAAGGCAAACAACAATACATTAAAATGTGAGATTTGGTCAAAGTATGAAATAGACTTTACACAGAAAAACTCAATAGGTGCCCTATTGGGGTTTGAGGCGATACATTTACAACCAAACACGGTCCACGCATCTACCCTGCCCGTTGATATTATGAAAGTAAGGATGATACGTATAGATTGCAATATTATCTATGGAGCTTATTTGAATACCGAAGAATCGCACACCATATTCGAGTTTGATATAGATGTTGAACCGGGATATAAACTTTCCAGGGAGCCTGGTAATATAATATATTTGCCTGTTGGACCAGAAAAACGGCAGTTTATCGATAACATCACTCTACGGATATTGGACGACAGCGGTCATTTAATTACCTTTCGTAGCGAAAAAATTATTGTGAAGCTAGAATTGAAGAAATTGACGTAATATCGACATCAGACTAAAATGGGTTTCTGTTATAATCACACTAGACTGCCCACATTATGCATTAGTCGTAATAAAAACAAGACCCGTTGCGATAATCGAGTCATTCCACGTAAGGGTGTTAAACAGTTAAGACGACATAGACTGTCAACTAAGGATCGTACATTTCTCCGATCTATTGGATTAAAGCTCCGAAATTGATAGCAATAAAATGGTGTCCACTGCAACCAGCGAGAAACTTCAACTTTTTGGCGAACCTCTTCTGGATAATTCGTTGATTAGTCTACACGAGCATACATACAAGCCATATGGTTCCCCGCAGTTTAAAAATTCAGACGAGGTCCACATCTGCATAAATTTTCAAGATTTGATTCTGGATATTGCCGACAGCTACATATTCATAGAGGGAAAATTTACACCTAGTGATGCCACTAAAAAATGTTACTTATCCAATAATGCATTGGCATTTCTATTCGAAGAAATGCGTCTTGAAATGGGAGGAGAAAAGGTTGCAGAAATTCGTAAGCCTGGTGTTACTACTACAATGAAGTCCATGGTGTCATTTTCTGAATCACATGCAAAAACTCTGCTAACGTCAGGCTGGGGGCTAACAGAACAAAAACAGGATATTTTAGACCATGGTAGCAACATATTCAGTGGGAGGTTATCTCTAAAATTTCTATTTGGATTTGCCGAGGATAATTTCAAAGGACTAATGAACGCTAAACAGGAGCTTATTTTAATAATAGCCCGCTCATTTAAAGATTCATACATTGGTGACGTTGATGCCACACTGGAAATTAACAAAATCGAGTGGAAAATAAGGCACATCGTACCTGACGATCGACAAAAGCTAAAACTTTACGACAGGATTAGGAAAAGCCATAATACAAAAATTAAGATAGCCTACCGTATGTGGGATTTATATGAATTGCCTAGCCTACGTAATACAGCCTCTGACATATGGGCAATTAAAACAACATCCAGTATGGAGAGGCCTCGCTACATAATTATTGGCTTTCAAAATAATACACACTCAGATAATCGAACAAAAGATGCCAACAAATTTGTACATGCTGATATTAATAATATTCGACTATTTCTAAATAGTGAAGTTTATCCATACCAGCGCTGGAATTTGGATTTCGACAAGAAGCTAGATACGCCAGCATATTTTGCATATGAAAATTTTCAGCGTAGCTATTATGGTAAAGACATGGCTGAACCAATGATGGATCTTGGACAGTTTAGAAAAAACCCCCTGTTTGTTTTGGATTGCTCACGCCAGCCAGAAGCACTAAAATCATCGACGGTTGATGTAAAAATCGAATTCGAAACTCGAAAAACAAAATTTCCCGAACAAATGAGGGTCTATGCCCTAATTATCCACGACGCAATGTTAAGTTACAACGCTCTAGGTGGTCCAATTCAGACAGGCTTTATTAACTCTATGTAAAACGTTTATTATATTACCATAAATGATTGAAATTAGTGTTGTATCATTTTTATAGTAATTATTATGTTTTATTTTACTTAATGAAATATTGTAGATTTATAAATGTATTTAATTAGTATTTTATAATTATTTGCTAATGTATCTGCAACTATGTAATGACTATATGATATATATTATGTATTGTAATCAAAAAAATATGTAATAAAGAGATGACACCCAAGAATTATTATATACTAGATATACCCGTCAACTTGAAACAAAATTTGCATATATTTTACTTAAAAGCATTTCTGTTCAGAATTGTGCTAATGGATATAGATACATTTGAATTTGACACAGTTAAAAACACCTCTTTTGGGGTGCTCTGATGATATAAAATTCAATATGGTAGGCAATGTTTTAAATAAAAACTTTTTTCTAAAAGATAAATATAATATAAAAAACACCACATTCATACACAGAAATATTACAAAATCCCATTATATTTGATTATTATCTGGAAGGTTATGCACATACTTTTAAGCAACTAACCACCAGTCTACATTCGGATAAATATACATTTGGATAAAAAATATACATTATATTTTTAGAAAAAACAGTTTCATATAAAAATAGGTTTGTAATAAAGCATATACAAGTAACCATCAATCTACATTCGGATAAATATACATTTGGATAAAAAATATACAGTATATATTTAAATAAAAAATAGTTTTCATATAAAAATAAATTTGAAATAATGTACATATTATTTATGCATGTGGACACATTGCTTTTATTAAACTTCACTCTCCACTCTTGCATTGTGATGCTCGCATCTCCTATAAAATTGACGCTGATACTATCGATGTTGGTACCTTGTTTTTATTAAATACCATTCTCCATTTTTGTACCTCGACGTTCACACACCAGCATCTCCTGTTATGTTGCAGTCTGTTGATAAAGAAATAGCCCACGTTTTCGCACAACTCCCGACCGGATCTGCACCCTGGACATAAGTTATTCCAACAATTCGAAAAGAATAAATTACATTTTAAACATCTCTGTCTTAATGGGGTATCCACCATGCATGAACGGCACACAGATCGAGAAATCCCAAAATTGTTATGATTTTCCATAGGTTTGCGACACTTTTGGCATTTCAACACCCCATCACTGGTTTCATGGCCAGCCTCCGGAATTTCCCTAGCTGCGATTGGTACCGGATTCTCCAGCTGACACCGTCGACATAACCCTGTACAGGAATTGAAATATTCTCTAGGCCATGAGGCGTAACAATTATGACATACTACGGTTGTCCAGAAATGAAATGGATATGTGCTGATTTTTGGCTTGTTGTCCCATTCTTTTGGAAAAGGCATGTCTTAATACAATAAATGCAGGATGACAACTGAAGCCCCTCTTTTACTCCTATAATTTAAAGACATATTTGCCTGACCCAGACCTTGGCAATGAGAACCTTGACCTTGTCTTTTTTGGCTATAGTACAATGCCCCACCATTCGTGGCACCCTTGAGAACAAATCTGACCTTGACTGTGAGAACATAAGTTTTTTGGTTATAGTGCAATGCCTGACCTTGACCACTGATGTCCTTGACAACAAATAATACAGCTTTGCAGTTTAAGCTCTGCTATTGACCCTGACTAGTACAATACCTAACCTTGTCAGATCTGGCCATGACCGTGTACAATGTTTGGCCTTGTCTCCACTAGAGCTATAAAATAGTGCAGTTTACTTTTAAGATATATATTGTGCATATAGTGAAACATTGACTTGACTTTGGGAATAATATTGCTTTGTTTGTGCAATAGACCCTATCAATAAAATACCAGTGGTTGGGGTAGCATTGTGTATATATACTCACAACTCCTCAGAGCATCTCCACAGTATCACGCCATGGCAGATGTACAAGACAGCTGTATAAGTTCTAGTAGTGATTGTGGGCCTGAGATGCAGCCGGTAGAATCTCCAGGTGCTCCTACCGCAGAAGACGTCACATCTTCCACCGACTTTAGGCGTGAAACACCACCCTGGTCATTAGATGGTCACATGGTAGAGGTATTATATAATGGGGTTGGGCCTGCAGATCGAAGCGAGCGGCGAATGCTTTACTGGGACAGTGAAAGCTCCTCGAACGAAGAAGATCACCCAGACCAGAGCGATCGATGGCAGCATTCACATATGTTTATGTCCGATGATGATTTGAGTGCAACCTGGAGGACTCCATCACCACATGACATGGGGAGGTCAGGATCTAATTCACCATCTGGTTGGTCGATTGAGACTGTGCCAAACGAAGAGCCAGACCAGCTTGTGGAACAAGAGGATCCAACGGCAGAGCTGGAATATGAGTGAATGTTTTTAAATGTAATTGTATATATTAACCATTATTTTTGTACACTTATTTCTGCATGTCAGTTTTTATATTATATCGTATTGAAACCATTTAAAATTATCTTTTATTTAAAACACCTCATATTGAATCTCCTATTCTCAAAGCATCCCAAAAAAAAAATAAAAATTTGTTTAACTTGACTACATTTGTGGCATAAAGCAATACTTATTGCACCAATGAATGTATCAAGTACGATTTAAAATGAATATTACATTCTATAATTTTTGGATGCATTTTAAGCTTCAAATTATTAAAAATAACCTACCTTGTACAACTAAAAATTAAAGTGGGTGGAATTTAAATCCAGCCAGTTTCCTACAGCAGGTTTCCAGCGAGCCTGGGGGGGAATTTCCCATGTTAAGATAGGACGAAAGACCAAATAATTTGTCCTAATCATAAAAAATCTCAATCAAAAAAAGGTATGATGCAAATTGAATAATGAATTGCAAAACAGCGAGGCCATATTGTAATTTAAAAGATTCGTCTATGAAACTACAAGATATATGTACTTACTTGGCCATGTAATAGGTAATTAATCCTGTTTAATAACAAAAATTATCAATTAAACTATTCGGAGAGACATATCCTTATCAATTTAAGTAGCCATTTTGGGTGGTAACGTGACCATGATCTATTAGATTATTAGATATGTATTCAATTGCCTGATACCATAGATACATAGTGCAATATACTTACATATTGCAATAGATCCAAGTGTTTTAATTGTAAATATTATGTGTAATGTAACAACAGCGGTATGTCCCTGACTTGACTTGATTTGACTTGACCTTGGAAAACAGGTATGGTGGAACGGGTATTTGGAGCTGGTATGCAATTGGAACAATTGCAATAGATTAATGTAATAAGAATTACATTAGATTAGTTGTAAACATGTGTAATTTTTATTGCTACAACATAACAAATTTAGTTTTTACATATATTTTCATATTTTATTGTAAAGAAACACCTTTTGTGTTTTGTATATATTGCCATATTTAGCCTGTAACACTTGACTGTTATGTTTTAGGTATATATCTTTTTACCATAAAACAGAGATAGAGATATATCTATAGAAATTTATATCAGAATACTCACCTCACAACAAAACTTATACCTGTACAAAATAGCTGGTCCAATAAATCACACTCATTATTAACTTATACCTGTACAAAATAGCTGGTCCAATAGATCACACTCATTATTTTATGTTTTAAGAAATAGCTTTTTTATTGCTATATTAGCCAGCTGACAACTGAAACAGAAGATAAATAAAAGACATATTGGTAGGATTACATGTATTTTATTAATGATGTGCAATAGGTATATCTAAAACAAAGTGTATATTTTTTACAAGCTTAATTAAACAAACTGGTATTTGGTATTTACCATTTACAAAATGTCATTATGAAAAATTTGCAATCTCTAAACCTACAGCATATTAAACGACCAGCTTTAAGTAAATTAATACATAGCCTAAGTAAATGTAAATACAAATAAATGTTCCAACTAATAACTTTTTGGATTTGTTCCCTTATTTCTAAAATTAATACTTAACTAACAAAATGCATGTAAATAAATCTTGAAGCTACAAGTTACAATTGAAAAATTACTAAATCTACGATAAATTAAAATATATATACCTGTATACAAATTAAGAAATATCTATATACCTATAAAAATAAAAGTAGCAAAAAAATCAAATTAAAAAATATCAGGATACATATATATAAAAATAAAATAGCAAAAAAATCTTTACACCCCCACAAGTGCTCTCATACTTGTTTGAGTTGTTTCTCAATTTGTTGAACTATTTTCCGCGACTTGTCAAGAGCGATGCCGCGTAATTCAATTTCGGCCAATACCGCACGCTGCTCGGCGATCGTCAATCGCGCATTAGCTATCGCCGCCTCGGCTCCCCGAATGACATCTTCCGCGCAGCGTATGCTAGTATTGGCTTGGTCACGTAAAGCGGCATCGTTTTTACAAGCCGCGGAATTTTCAGCATGTTCGCTCTTATAGGATCCATACACGTTAATAAAATTTTTAATTAAACGCGCATGGTCCTTATGAGCGTAAATCTCCGATTCTGAATCAGAATCCACTGTCACGATGGCGGATTCCTGATTCAGAATCGGACTACTCCGGTCTATTGGCGATGTTGTATTTGCCGAAGTTACGATTGATGACACCGCCGCCTTTGAAGCCGGCCATTTTGCACACCCGCCATCTATTCTTGGAGTTGCAAGATTTTGCACTTCAAGACAGGTGGGAGTGGGCAAAACAGCTGACTTCGTGAGCAACCCCCTTAAAATGGCCCCATCGCCCATAATTTGCACTTTTGCAGATGCACCTTTCGATGTTTTTATAGGACGACGGGCCCTATTTTTAAATTTCCCCGATTTTATAACACGACGTTTTATGGGGCGGCGTGCCTTATATTTTGGCCTCACTGATCGCGATTTCACATTGAGTACCGGAGTAGAAATCACTTGCTGTTGGTTTGTAATGTCGGTGATGGTGAGACACTGCGGCTGACACTCTATTTTATTAGATATACCGACGTCGACTTCACCGTTGATTGCAGTCGACGCGGGTATATCTGATATCTGGGTGCCATGCAACAAGTCAGCGGCGTCGGGGTGAACTTTATCGAAGTCCTGACTCTTCACATGTAACACAGGGATGTCCTCTGTATCAGCCGCAGTTGTACATGGAGAATTGTCATATCCATGGTAGGCGAGCTGTATGCCCATTATGTCGTCGATATCGGCAAGTGTGGCCCCATCTGCATCGGTTACACGTGCACTCGGAACCCCATAATCCACATAATCAGATGCGTGGAGCTCTCTCCGAGGTGGTGTGATGTTTTCATAATAACCAAAAAATTGTGGCACCTCGGGGAGCTGTTTGTCGGTGATATCAATGGACCCCGAGTCTTCAGACATGTCCGACGACGCCTTATAATTGGTAAGAAAATCAATTAAAGCTTGCCTACCATGGTTATGACAATCGTCGTTGTTCTCACCGTCTCTTACCATCTTTACGCTGTATAAACAATAACTGAGAAACAACACAAAACTGAAAAATGCCACACAAAAAAAAAACGGCGGAGCACGAGAGCACTTTAAACTAACCCCGGAGGTTGTGGAGTTGAAAAGAATTGGCGTCGCTTGGCTTGAGCTAACTTAGCTACCCTGTTTTTTCACCCTCTGCTCTTATTGGTCGTAACTTGGCGTTGGTACCCCTTTCATCCCCTTAACAGCAGCCCTATATCATTCTGACCTCGTCTCACATGTTGAAGGTCGCTAGCGTACCTAACTTATTGCTGATCTTGAAGTGAAGGTCGCTGAATTGTTATAGAAATACAATTGCATGGGTAATATATGAAGTGATGACATATTTGACTTTGTCCTTGCATCCTATAGCCTGCCGGCCTCGTTTCACATGTTGAAGGTCGCTGGCTTGTTGATCTTGAATTGAAGGCTGATTATAGAAGTACGATTATATGGGGAATGTTGAGATGATAACATATTAAATCATGTTATATTTATTTGAATCCATCATTTACAAAATTAATACATTAGTATATGCAGATAAGTACTATACTCTAGTAGGTACTTTATATTACAATCATACAATGTCTGGGCCACCTTAAACTTCAACTAATATATATGGTTTTAGAGCATCGTCTTATAAAAATTATTACATTAGTATGGGACCTATATCTGTACTCTCTAGTACTTTAGATTACAATCATACAATATGTGTGATCAATCCTAAACTTCAACTAATATATATATGATTTTAGAGCGTCGTCTTATATAAAATAAAATCTTTTCAGTTATTAGTAATAAGTACGCCATTTATTTCATTGCATAATTTACATCGAATTTCCCCAAAATGATGAGATTTGCTAATTAAAAGTTTACTACCTTTGCGTTATAAAACGCTATGGTTTTAGTTTATATTTTATTGTATTATAGTAAGGTAGTATGGCAGTGGATATTATTTTAAAAAATTAACAATATTATGTAATTGAAGACATGGGAGTTGCGTCATCTTCCACTGAAACGGCTAGCTGTCGCCCTCTCTCTGTCTCTCTGCATCTATGCACGGGATACCAACAAAACAGATTGGCAACTTGATGTTCAGAGATTCAACCTAGGTGGCGCCTTAATAATTCTCATTACAGCGCTATATTTCATAGAATATTTTACACATATAATTTTAAACATATTATTTATTTGAATCCATCATTTACAACATTATTACATACAATATGTAAGTGAAGACGTGGGAGTTGTGTCATCTTCCACTGGAACGGCTAGGTGTCGCCCTCTCTCTGTCTCTCTTAGAGTCCTATATAAAGAGAGTAAAGACATGAGCCGCCATTTTTCCTCCAAATCATGGCGGCAAATTGAAAATTCAATAACGACGTTTGTTCTCTGTGATAACGACCAAATGTGGAAAGGAAAATATTTTTTAAATAAAAACTTAAATAATTTGCGGTGAACGCACCGTAACCTTTTGGTACAAGGCGAAGAGACAGTGATACAGCTGGTGCTGGTACAGAGAAGCAGTTATGTTATAATCTGTCAAGAACGGTTGTTATGTTATATCAGGTAGAGCGTGGGTAGAGCTTAGATATTAACGAAGTAATTATATATATAACATAGGTTGATGACAAAAATTTGGTGCACATTAGTGTCTAATGTTACCGAGGTATACCTTGGTTTACAGAATCAGGTAGGTACTTTATATAACAAGTTTAATTTAATAAGCAATACCAAGTTCCAATACATAACCTAACTAATAGGTAAAAAATAAAAACGTTTAATACACTTTATGTTTTAGCAGCAATACAAACTAAGAGCTAAATGAGACAGATGGCCAATATTTAATATTAATGGAGCTAATAGTTACAAATAGAATATAAGCAAATTTCTACTAGGAGTTAATAATAGAACAAGCAGCAAAATCAGTAAAAAGCCATGCACTTTGATAGTGAAGCAAAGCAAATAATAGCAAACATAGCATGAATAAATAATGTCTCGATACTCTGGGTAGCATGTAATTCAGCAAGGAATCTAATGCACCGATTATTTCTGCAGCGAGTTGGTAAGCAGTGTGTAATTAACTTCTTAAGTTCTAGGCTAGGTGTATGATTAGCTGGGTGCAATTAAATAGAACCCTAAGTAACGATGAAGCCCTAGGTCAACTAGTGGCAGTGAAATATGGTCCTATGTAAGCTAGCCTAAATAGAGAGATACATATCCGTGCAGTTGAACGTAAGTGGCAGAGATAATCGGGATTGGCTTACTTGAGAGTGGTGGTTGACCAGACAATGGTACTTATTTGAGAGGATAGACGGTGACAAAACCTTATTGCTTAATAAAACCTTATATGATCCAGCAAACGCTGTGATATGTAGCACTACTGCCTTATTCAGGTTAATAAACGCGGTTTATGTCATTAATTAAATCAGTTATCACTTCAAGTTCAGACCTTCAGTCTCAAAATTACAAAATGGTTCCTCTCAGCCAGGAAGTATAAAAAAAAACATTTTAAACCTGTGTTTTTCTAATTATGGAAGGTGTATTCTAGAAGTTCTAACAGAAAATTTGTAGGGAATTTATTAAAATATAAATTAGACTTAGACTTTAGATTAAAAAGATTAGATTAGTTAGACTTTAGTCAGGGATGACTAATACCCTTTTTTAATATGGTAACAAGTTTGTATAGAAAACAAGGTTCTATTTAGATTTTAATATGAGGTTAACTGAAAATGAGGAAAACTGTAATGAATTTTAGAATATTTTTAATGTAATAGTAGTTGTGTGTTATAATTAGTTATTGCATATAAATATCCATTCTGCACTTTTCAGCTCACTGCAAACGATGTATCTTCCTTTCGGTTCGCTCGGAGTCTAAACTAATGAGAATTGAAACAGAATTAACCAAAGGTTTTATGGAGGAATCTACTATGTGAATAGGTAAGTTTAAGTTAGATAGGCTTGCACTATCTAGTTCTAATGAATATTTTGTTTTTAGGAAAAATGGTGTTCACCTATGGTCGAGGCGTAGAATGGTTGAGATATGTTATTCTGTTTGATATTAATTTTATTATAATAAATGGATTATTTCTATGTGTTCCCTATTTATCTTACTTTTTAATAATGTTTATGCTTGGCTAAATAATATTTTGAATATACAAATAACAGTATATAATTTAAATTTTCAGTGAATATAACTAAATAAGACGGGTGAAAATAAACCCGTAACAAGATAAAACTCATGACTGACTGATGTAAGGACAGGCACACAGGAATAACTGACAAGTATTAATGAAACAAAATTTTATTAAAAAATAGTTATAAAAAATAAGTAGGAACTAATTTAAAAAGATTATGGCCTCATAATCATTTTCTGAAAGTTGTTGCTGTTTCTCAACTTGAAATTTTATTTCGCTGATGTTATCATTTGCACTTATTTCAACATGTCGTTGATCTGGTGACTGGACCGATGGAACAGTTTCAGAACTGCTCGTAGTAGTAAACGGGGGGGTTAACCGATTTGAGGATGCGCTGGATTTTTGTGGACTACCATACAATATTCCTGATGTTGACGGCATAGGTTAGGAAACAAAGTAGGTACAGCATTTAGTTTCAGTTTCCTTTTACCATCTTCTCGGGTTTTTTCCCACATCTCGGGAGCAAAATGAACCTTAAAAGTAATATGAGAATATATGACAACTTAAAATAATTTAACACCACCTAAGTACCTCACAAATAACAGTACGATCTGTTGGCATCCAACAACCTTGTTTCATATTCATCGTCAACTCTTTACATAGTTTTTCATTTTTTGGGAAGTATTTCATTAAGAAACCATGTTCACTTCTATTTAAACAACCTTTTACCGAACAACCCACCATGCTGACAGTTTAATCTATAATTTAACAAAAATTAAATGTTAAATGTGATGTGATATAACATATGATACATGATTTGAAATTCTATAGAATACAAGAAAATTCCTACCTCACAAGTAGGTAATTAATCAAATGTCTTCGTATTTCGAATAAAACACTTAAATAATCTCTCTGAAATAAAATCACACGAAAAAAAGTAAAAAAACACAGAATTCACACACAAAGCGTCACTCACAGATCCGTCAAAATCTTTGTTTGGAGGATTAATGGCGGACGCAAGCGATTTTCGACCTTATATCCGTTGGACCAATCAAAAACGGTCACCCTCATGTCTTTACTCTCTTTATATAGGACTCTAGTCTCTCTGCATCTATGCACGGGATACCAACAAAACAGATTGGCAACTTGGTGTTCAGAGATTCAACCTAGGAGGCGCCTTAATAATTCTCATTACAACACTATATTTCATAGAATATTTTACACATATGATTTATTTGAATCCATCATTTACAATATTATTACATTAGTATGGGATACAGTATATATACAGATACTTTACTTTACTCTAGCGATTTACATTACAAGTTCTTACATAAAATAAAATATTTTCAATTATTACTATGTACAAAAATGAATTTCCCAGAACTACGAGATTTGCTAATTAAAAGTTTACTGCCTCTGCGTTACATTTCATAGAAGATTTTGTGACTCAAGTTCGGCTATTGCTAAAATTAATGCCTCCAAATTTTCATTTCGTTCATGTCGCTCATGCACAACATCACCCGCCGTCTGTACGCTATCTATCGAAGCCATTCCACATTTTGCTCAGGTTCGGTTTAAAAAAATACAATGTCCGAATGCCCCCATGGTAGAGTCTTTGTTGTATTGGGGATGACAAAACGTTTATCGTCGTAGCATGACAATGCAACCTTATTTTTCATCTCCGTATACATAGTATGTAGGTAACTTCGAAAAGTATTCATTTTTCGAACTATTGAACCCCCCTGTTCTACGATCTGCTTGTAGTAATCTTTTGACAGCTCTTTTGTAATAACAGATTTCTTTACACCTTTCGCCTTTTTCAGTTCATTTGCCACAGATTGTATATAGTAAGCCTTGGCCCCTGTACCATAGAAACTAATTATCGGGTCGGCCGGAAATTCATCCTTCATGTTACCTAAAATTGATACACCCTTGGGAACATTAAAGCTATTTCCCTCTTTGTAATTCGATGTCTCGAAGTATTCGGAGTTTTCAATTATAAAGTCATAAAAATTATCACAAAACACCTTTAAGACCAAAGAATCTGTGTCACTGTACAGCAGAGAGGCCCTCTGACCAATTTACGTTTTATTACGTCATAGAAAAAATTGTACAACACCGTTTTGGATAATTCCAAAACAGTAAACCCTACGTATATGGGCTTGTTGTAAACAGCCTTCAGTTTTCCCATTTCAATCGCTACAAAATCTTCAGAGAAAACTGAACATTTTTTAAAATTAGGTCTAGCTATTAATGCATTCGCACCCACAGCTCTTCTAATACTTTCCCAGTGTGTTGCCAATTTGATCATTTTCCTATTATCGACATTTTCCATTGTCTTGCCGAAAACAGCATTATTCATTAATTTAAATAGGTCTTTTTCAAACTTACTCGCGGCATTATTTCGCATCTTGGTATTCAGATCGATATATGTTTTTAACCAAGGCGATTGATTAAATTTAAGAGCCCTATGTATTTTTGTCACAATTAGGCCATTCTCTATAGCCTTTTTAAGATTTCTATAATGAACAACATAGCGCTTCTTGTCATTTAAATTAGGTATCAATTTTGGAAATTTTGATTTTCCCCTTGGTGGAACAATACTTTCTACTAAAAAGGGTAGATCTGAGTGTAGGTCATGCGTTTCCGGGGGGTAAGATATATCTGCTTCTAGTACGGACCCCTGGGCACTTTCATTTGGAATACTCGTGATGTCTAAATCGGCTATTTCTCTTTCAGACAGCCATGAAAATCCCCCCCGTTGGCAATGGTTGTGACATACTATGTCCATATAAGTTTGTGGCATCAAGATAAGAAATAAACGATGATTGTTCTTCTGGATTATAATTAGGAACAAATTTATTATTAGCGATATGTTTCCTTTCCGAACATTGACTAATACCTCCTCTTATCCCCTTTTTAAAAAAATGGATCATATCTATGTCTGTCAACAACTCTAATTTGACTTTAGTTAATTTTAACATGGCGTCCCAAGATAGCCCCGGCGCCATATAATACTGCACAGGATCCAAGCCATATTTATCTAAACTAAATTTGCGAAAGTTCTCAAATACGTCACACAAAATAAGGACGTCCGATTTTAAATAGAGATCGGAATATTCGCCCAAACTTTGACACTTAAATAAGTTCCACACATTCTTAGCCCTTTCATAGTCTTCCTCTGATAGTTCTTCCTCATTAAGCTTATCATAGAATTGCTCTTTGGATGGTATATTTTTGGTATTTAGCTTCTCTAAACTATCCACGAAACTGTATGGAAAGACACCCTTACGCCGCATTAAACTGAATTTTTCGTTGTCAGGAAAAAAATTTCTCATCGTAGTCATTTGATTATCTGCTAAATCATTGCATAAATTTTGTAGGGATGCTGACATGAATTTAAAGCTATCGATGAATCTTAGTTGAACAATTTTTTTTTTTGATTCGCCATTCTTATTGACATAATCATGCATATATAGATGTTTTGTGAATGATATGTATTTTTCGCTGTTTTGAGGTATTACATCTATTCTATCTTTATGGCGGCATAGCTCTTTCAAGAAGAGGTGGCTGTCGTAGGAAGTCATGTTGTGTAAAATAATTGGTATAAAACCCGGTACTTTGTAATTTAAATTACATATTGAATGTGCGGCACCGAATCTTATTTTTCCCGTTAAGTGGCAATGATCTCTCACTTTCACATCGCCTTCTACGAATGGTTTCTCGCATATGCCGCATGTCGTTGCACTCTGAAAGTCTTTTCTTTCTTGTGCAGTAAGGGTTGCCATTGGAACTATGTCTTTCATATATTTATTGTATATTTCTCTTATATCAACCTCTATACGTGAGACGAACACTTTAGCCGCGTCGTGCCCTCTATATAACTCAAATTTTGAAATAGAATTATCAAAAGAACATTTTATAAAATATGCGAAAGAGTGGGGCTCATGTTTAAACGTTTTATTCGTGTAACAATACCGAGGGTTTGGTTCGCAAGTATTAACCGGTTTCAAAATAGATTCAAAATCTGCATACACCACGAATGGTACCTGCATCTGTTTTTCGAAGTTCTCAAATTTTAATATATTTTCGGGCGCTTCTTTGCCATATTTATCGATCCTAAATTGTGTTGAGGGTGTGGTTGTATAGACATGATTACAATCATTCCTCTGGTGCAACATAAGCTGACGTTCATTACTAAAATATCGGAGGCAGCCATCACAAAAGTATTTTCTATGCTCATGGGATGATATTTGGCTTGAGACTAGCCTAGACAAATCTTTTATCCAACAATAGTGTGTGTTGGCGCAATCGATATTACAATGGTGATCAAAATCACACTCCCCGGAAATTAAGAGCAAATTTACATGTACCCGCAATTTTTTCCCAGAATAACGCAAAGGCCCTACAACTTCATATTTTAGCTTATTTTTTACAAATTTCTTTTCTAACCCATATACATTCACCGAAATATTGTTCATTTCTTCGAATTTTGATAATATGTCTCGTAATTTTACTGGAAAATTCATACCTGTCAAATTCAATACTCTTGAATAATGTGGATATGATGACATCGCAGATGGGTGGCGGTTGATTGCGGGATACAATGCTGAGGTAATGGCCCATGCAAAGCAATAGTTATCCTGGTTCTCAACATTTATTATGGCCATCTTGTCTGCAATGAACTTGGGCAATTTAATGTATGATGAGCCACCTAGAGGACTGTATTTGCAGATGTTAACCTCCACAAATTCTATACGTTCGAGGGCCCATCCTAAAAAAGGATGAATTTAATAGTAAATACTCTATTTCGATCGTAATAAAGTTTACAAACCTGAGTCGCGTTCCTGAAATTCCGTAGTTTGCGTAAGCATCATGTCCACAAATGCATCAAAGGCATCACTCAAATTAGTCGCCTGATCCACGATTTGATTGGAAGTATTAAATGATTTAATATCGGATACTTCTTTTGTTTGCAATATGTACCTAGCAAACGTCTCCATATTTACCTTCATCGTTTTATGAATTTGAAGTGCTTCTTCGAGTAGATGCAAAATTTTATTCTTAATTTCGTTAAAGAAATTAATATAATCTATGTGGCTGATTTCGCTATGTACTCGATAGCTAGCAATCCTTCGTTTAAAGGCATTTCGGACCATTTCAACACCATCAGTGAGAGGAACACACGAATTTGATCTATGTTGCAATGATCTTCTGTGACCTCTCATTTCATTCGCTGTTAGAGTAACATTGCAGCAGTCACATATTTGCATATTCGTAGATGTTGAAGGTCTATTATGGCAGTTACAAACTGGGGCATTTGCAGACGTTGATGCCCTATTATTACATGCACAATTTTGAACATTTGTTTGAACATTTGTAGATGTTTGCTGATTTAAATCCAATTTGGGCTGCTTTGTTGGAGGTCCACCTCGCTCTAGGTTCTTGCATGATTGCCTCTGATGGCGTCGCAAATTATCACCACGTGTAAAAGTTGCACCACAAGCACTGCACTTATACATATTTAACTCTTTATTGTATGATGCCTAACTAACATTGGTTTTCTGTGGCTACTCTGACCTCTTTTATAATTGTGCGGCTGCTACGTCAAGTCACCCTCCCCCCAACTCATACTCACAGATTTACACATCGGTCGCATGGCCAAGGGCGATATCCACAAAGCTTGCTCAAGGTCACGAAAAGAGAGTCGAGAACAACATCATTCAAGGCCAAGATCACCCATCGACCTCGTTCAAGGTCATGGTTACCCACCGACCTTTTTCGAGGTCAAGGCCAAGGTCATCTCAAGGTCACCCGACGTCGAATCGGTAGCGTTCAAGGTCACACGAGTCAAGGCCAAGGTCACCCAACGCCGAATCGGCCGCGTTCAAGGTCACCTCCTCCCCCAAGGTCAGAGGAGGGGTCCAACCGTCTATACTTCTCTACTTATACTCTAGGCAAAACTACTATGCAGTTTTATTCTACAAACTCTCATTTACCTATCACGTATACTCATTTGAATTACCGACAGATTTACATTTACTCAAACAAATCAGAACAAACTTATCTCTGAAAATTGTACTTATCTGGCTTTCCAACTCTGCCAAGTTTGACTACTTCAACATGAAAAAACACTCGTCAACTATCTTGCCAGATTATGACGCCATTTGTCTTCAACTCTTTTCTGCATGTTTCACCTCGAAACATCCACTCCCAAACACCAAATTTTCAGTCCTGGAACTGACATCTTTCTGGCATAACTTCTCTGGGAATTTCAATAAGTTTGTCGACATACGTGTCCGTCCTATACAGATTTTCCTCTAGGTATTGGCAACGTACATTGTGATATATGTACGTTGGTATTGGCCATCACACCACACCACTTTCATATAGGTATGCCCTCACATCAAAAACACTGGTGCGTGTTTTCTGCTTTACAAAACTGAGTTTTTCATAGAAAGAGGAAATCAAATCTTGATTAGGATTACGCTCAATGTCACAAAGTCTTTTAAGTTGAAAGCAACTCCATTATGCACAGGCAATGCGACGTTTAATTCACCGTACCGTATACGTATAAGCACTTAATACGTACTTCAGCTTCGCTGTGTGTCATGGCACTTATCAGTGGCACAATTAAAGCACTTCAAATTACACTAATACAATAAAAATACGGATTAGCATCCCGCTTCTGAAATTGTTAAATCACTTTTTCAATTTTTAACACATTTTATTAAAACAAGAAGAAATACAAAGGTTGGAGATTTCTTTTACATGTATATCGTTCTAAAGCTACCAAATGAATGAATGAATTCGGTCAGTAGGTGCTTACAAGCGGACAACTCATGGTTAATCTAATTTATTACTATTATGACATCTTGTGTAAACTATATTACGCTGGGTGAGTCGATTTTCTTAACAATAAATATAAAATACTTCTAAAACTTAAATAAGTTGTTCTGTAAAATGTTATTAATGAGTATTGTAAAATGGAATAACAGAAAAAGGCGTATTTCTAGTAATATCCTAGATTTCCAGCTGGAAAACTATTTTTTTTTCCTAGATATATTCATAAGTTATAGTAGGCACAAATTATTTATATCACTAGGGCATTTCCTTCGAAATTTAAAGTAGGTACCTACGACATATCTTTCATAACTACTACGCGGTTGTTACAATAATATAATTAAAAAATATTTGATATTTTTCAAATGGTTTATCAACAACAAAACACATGCCTCAGATTAAACATTTAAACAAAAAAATAGAGAAAATAAGTAATGCTCATTCTATATGCCTTCTATTTTGTGTGAGCGGACTTATTTTATGAGTAGACTTTGATAACAGTTTCTAAGTTATTAATAGAAATTCTATAAATCCAAAAAAATTGTAGGCTTCCTTATTTAATTAATTCCAGGTAAGCCATGTTAAAGAAAAAACAGTTTCTGTGAATCCATATTCCATATATATTAAAACGCATCGATTCTGTCTCGCTCTAAATTTCGTCGCCGAATCCACAAAGTTTCAAAGCTATCTCCTTCGAACAGGGATCGCTCTGCGATCCCCGCAGGCGACCAGAGGTCGCCCTCGGCCTTTTTCCAATGGGTAAGGGTATTTTCGTCCCGTTTCTTACGCGTTTTCCCAATTTAAACGCCTTTTCAAAAAACCTCTGCAAAATTTTCGTCGATCGCCGTTCGTCGAGAGAGATGCGGCTAGCACCGGCGTTTGTCCTCGCGCCTAATAGTCCCGTCACGCCCGCCGAAATCCCGACGTTTCGAGGAACTCCCTCGCCTCGCCCCTCTTCTAATTTTTACGACTTCGAGAAGGGCTTCACATGAAAGTTCAGTCTATTCTCTAATCCTTTGAGATTTTTTTTCGAGAGCGTACGTGGACTCCATCTACGTCTATTTCGTCTTCGAAAATCTCGAGTCGCATCTGTCTCAACTTTTCTCATTTTATCTGCCGATGTGAGATTGCACTAACAAGACAAGCACCTCCCACGAAAACTGTCAAATTAATTAATCTTCAGATAGATTATTTTCATTATTTTCCTATGAGAAATATTGCTAACTGAATCGATAGTACCTACTGACTGCCAAACACTTCTGATTACCAAAATACTGAAGCGTAATGCTTTTCCAATTAGAAAATCGGTAAAAATATTTTTTTTAGGATAACACGTACAGTTTACATACTTAAACATCTCAAGGTAAATTTCTGACAACAGTCTCAGTAGCGCAATGGGATAGTTGTAGGATTCCAAAAATCATAATGCTGATTTCGCGAGTTCGAGTCACGCTGGAGGCTAACTTCTTTTTCACTTTTTAATTCCAATTATTTATTAGTATTAGTTTGGAATTAATTCCTTAATTTTGGCAGCCTGTAAAATTCATCATTTTAGCTTACAAAAGTAAATATCTACAATATTAATTTGCTGCTACAATTATGACAGCAATATATATTTGGTAATATTGATAAAATTGATAAAAATGTTTACTGAAAAATAAATTCTACTTTCAGCACTTAAAAAATTATGTTTTACCATCAAGAAAAGAGTACCCTTACAATTCATCAAAATATTGAGATTTTGTATAATTACATCATCATTCCAGATACAAAATTTCTTAATATGTATTTTCTTAAAAATAATATTATTTGTAAACAAACTAGTCGGTCGAATGTATAAAAACTTTAATAAAACCAATTAGATAGAAAATAAGTAAATAACAGTGAATGTCTGCATATGTTACATGCGTGAGGTGATTATATTGAATGCCCCGTATTCCCGCTGATTATCGTTTTCTTATTTCTAATCTGTCCACTCAGCAACCTTGAGCCTGGAAGTCATTCTGCCGATCCCAGCATCAGGGGCCTCTGTTAGAACCCTCGTCCGATTGTTGCTAACATTCGGCCCTTCCTGACATATAGAGTGTCCCCACTCCATTAACGGACCACCCAGTACAATCGGCCTATTAGAAAATAACAAATTAGAAACAATTCAATCAGCGAAGTATTACTTATTTAATTAATTTCCCATTCATTCACTTTTCTATCCATTCATTTTTAATTACTTTATTTGTTTATTGTCTAGACAGTGTTATGGCCAGTTAATCAATAATATGGGATATTCCCGCGCGAAAGAACAAACTGAACCCGGAATAAATCCCACTGCATGCTCTTTCGCCACATTGTTGAGTAAATCTGAGTGCCCTGGATGTCAACTTGCCTCGTCAGAGCACCCTGGGTTTTACACCCTACTCCCGAGAACAAGCCACCCTACTCTACGCAACAATGTCCTTAACCTTACCTCACTATGTGCGTCTAACATTGAATCCAAGGTTTCATATTTTCAACTCCAGCCACCCCTATATAGGGAATCTGTGACCGAGTCATTCCTGGTATCTTCCTGACTTCATATCGATCATTCTTCAATATCTTGGAGACCCTAAAAGGACCCTTCCATTTTTGTAGTAATTTTTTACTACTACCTGTAGCAGGAAACGAAGTGATTTTTAGTAAAATTAGGTCACCTTCATGATACGTATTAGGGTTACATCTTTTTGCGTCAAAATATTTCTTTTGTTATGCTTGGTAAGTTTCGGTTTTATCAATTACTTGTTGTCGAAGGGCCGTGACGTCAATGCTTTCGTCACATTCAGGAGGATTGTACGCTACTTGCGCGTGACTCGAAACCCCAGTAAAACTTCACTGGGCGATGCGTCTAAAGCCTTATTTAAAGTTCCATTTAAGCCTAACTGTATATTATTTATATTTTTGTCCCAACAGTCGTCCTGTCCGTTTGCTCCCATTGTTGATAAGGAGTCAAGAATTGTTCTATTATAGCGTTCCACCTGACCATTTCCACGTGGTAGTCCAACTGCATTCAGGTAGTGAGTTATACCGTGTGACTTACAAAATTTTTCAAATCGATTTGAACAATAAGATTTGCCCCTATCACTAATTATTCTACAGGGGGCTCCGAAAACCTTAATAACCTCTGTTGTAGCATTAATGACATATTTGGTTTTGGTATTTTGTTCCGGGTAAATTAATATAAATTTTGTAAATGCATCTATAATAACTAATATTTGAGTATTTCCATTTTTACTTTTTATAAAAGGGCCTAGGTGGTCAATATGTATAGTGTGAAAAGGGCGTGCTATTTTTTTTATTGGTTTAAGGTACCCTGGTTTTTTATTACCAGTGGTTTTAAAATACAAACAATTTAAACACTGTTTTACATATTTTATTATGAATCGACGCATATGTGGAAACCAGTATTTTTTTGCAACTAACTCAAACGTTTTATCTGCCGCAAAATGTCCTATGTCGTCATGATTTAGCCGCACTATTTGAAATCTAGCCTTCCTCGGGACAACCCAACGGGAACCATAAGGTGTGATTTTATAAACCTTACCACCCTTAAGTTTATATTGGTCAAGAATATGTTTTTGTTCTAAACGAGCACCTGACTCTAGTATTATTTTAATTTTCTGTATCTCTTTATCGTAGCTTTGAGCAACCATTAACCAATCTCCTTCTGTTATTATAATAGTGTTTACATGTTGGACATTATTTTCATTATTTCTAACAGGGTTGCGACTTAGAGCATCAACATGACGCATTTGTTGACCTGAACGATGTTTAATTTCGTATTGATATTCACTTAATTGTAGTATCCAACGCCCAATTTTTGCATTTAATTTCGATTTTCTGAATGTGCTAACTACTGCATTGCAATCAGTAATTATTATAAAAGGTCTACCCAGTAAATATTGTTGGAATCTTTTCACAGATTCCACTATTGCCAACGTTTCTAATATAAACGAATGATAGTTCTGCTCTACCGGAGAAGTTTGTTAACTGTAATACGCAATAGCATGTTCCTTATTATTTTCTACCTGCATCAAACATCCCGCAATACCTAGTCGACTGGCATCAGTATATAATCGACATTCTAAATTTTGATTGAAAATTTTGAGAACTGGTTTTGTTAATAGAAATTGTTTAAGCATCTCGAATGACTCTTGCTGACTCTTTCCCCATTCCCAATTAACATTTTTATGTAAAAGTTGGGTTAAGGGCTTTGATTTTTCCGCATAATGTGGAATAAATTTACGGAAATATCCAGTAAGTCCAAGATATTGCCGCACTTGGTGGACATTCGCAGTACTAGGAAATTTCTCTACCGCTATAATTTTATCATCTGTTGGTCTGATAACAGAGTCTGAAATTTCATAACCCAAAAATTGTATTTTGGTTTGTAAGAAAGAGTAGTAGTATAGCTGGCGGGGTTCTGTGACACTTCGATGGCATGTCCATCCGAAGGTGTCCAAAGATCGAGGGGGTTCTCTCAAGGTCGCCGAAGAGTTCTTGGAATGGATCTGAAGAAGTGGTCGTCAATGACCAGAGGGTGTAGTTCGGGTTTTTGCCGCGCGCCAGATATAGACGTCGCTGTACGAGATATCTAGATGAAGAGATAAGCGATATGCAGAATCTGAAGAAGTGGTCGTCGCCAATGACCAGAAGGTGTAGTTCGGATTTCTGCCGCGCGTCAGATATAGACGTCGCTGTACGAGATGAAGAGATAAGCGGTCACCTGGTCGAGGTTGGTGACATTTTTACCTTTGCTTACCTGTTAGTTTAGCCTGAAGGTGTCCTTTTGTACCTGTTGGTGACACACATGATGGAAGTGATGATGCATTTTTGTGGTATTTTCAAGTAATGTATTTAAATCTTCCATCTTAGTGTGTATATTTTTAATCAGCATGATAACCTTTGCCCTTGTTATTTTGTTATTCTCGGTTTTAATGACGTAATTGATTTTTATAAAGATGTATGTGTAACTTCTCTAATTAAGCGTTGTAAACATTAGCAGATAATTATTGATCTCTGACCTTGTTATTTTATTAGGTTTTAATGGCGTAATTGATTTAAATAAGATGTAACTTCTTTTAGTGTTTCGTTGTAAAAAACAGATTCAGATTATTTAAATTATAAAATGTTCAAGATTTAAGATCAGCTATTGAGTATGTTATGGAAAGATTCTATAATTTAACCTTGGATCGATTGTATATGGGGGGTTTTTCATGAAAATGGAGAATATTTAATATCATGCTCGTTTCACAAGAGGATATTATGTAGAAATTCTTTAGAAAATAACATAATTATATAGTGGACTAAAGGAGTTGGATTTTAAGTCACATTTTTACACACTTTATCACCTTTTATTTCTAATGAAAACTTAGTGTGGAGGAGGAGGAAGAGGAACTGGATGCAGATGATACCTGTTAGTTTAGATGAAATAAAATGTTATATACTTATTTTATTGTTAAAATAAAAAAAGATGTAGAAAATTATTTTTAAGTTTTATTAACGTGTCGTATACATTAGTGTTCAAGCAGATATCTAAAAAACAGTTCTGCTTTTAAAGAGGATACCTGTTAGTTTAGATGAAATAAAATGTTATATACTTATTTTATTGTTAAAATAAAAAAAGATGTAGAAAATTATTTTTAAGTTTTATTAACGTGTAGTATACATTAGTGTTCAAGCGGATATCTAAAAACAGTTCTGCTTTTAAAGAGATAGCAGTTCTGCTTTTCAAGATTCAATGATGGTTATCCATATACCAATTATATAATAAGTGAACATTTTGTTGAGCACAATTTAAGCTATTATTTTCATGTGAATTACAATGGTACTTAGAATTATTACAAGTTTTTAGTGTTTTCAAAGACGGACAGTTCCATTCATCTAAATTAAATATGTAATTATTAATTATTTTACCTAAAACTTGTTTTTTATTTAATCCTTTAACTAGTACTGCCTCACTTTGAACAATATTTTTTAAAAAATTTTGCACTTTATTAAAATTTAAATATAAAAAACAATCACTGTCTTGAAATGATAAACCATGTATGTTAAATGTGGTCTAATCAATGTGTTGACAAATCTCCTTGGATGTCATCCATTCAGGTATATATGGCAAATTAACAAAATTGTGATGCACTGATCCAGTTTGGACATTCAGGATGGCTATTTCCCGTATGTAGAAATTACTGTTTTTATATTGAAAACCTTGGATGTCAATGATAAACATTTCTGCAAAATAGTTGAAATTAACTAACTGCAACTACACAATTTTTACAAAGTCAGTTTTAGGTCTGTATTTTACTAGATTTGAAAAAAACACTTTTGGTTGCTTTATATTCAAGTTACTGATGATGTCAGTTTTAAAAAGCATGATTCTAAATCTTGTCAAATTAAATCTCTTTTCCCTAACGTTGAAGACAGCAATGATTTTTTCCCTCTTTTTAAGTTTTCCTTATAGTGTTTCAAAAGACCCCAATTTTATTCTAATTTTGAGAAATTTATAACACAATCTGATTTATTTTTTATACATTTTTTACACAAATAAGCAATTCTGTTTAAAATTTTAATCAATCTACAATACTCCTCTTTTGTTTTAACTAAACTAGATGCCCTTCCAACTTTTTTTAATACAACATCAAGCATACAGTCAATAGTTTTCTTTGAGTGCATATTTCTGTTAAATAAAATATTTTAATTCAATAAAATAAAAGTAATAATAATAATAATTGTAACTTACAGTATTATAGGTGTAGGGCACACGCACAGCTAACGGTTATTCTTACTGCAATGGTAGTGATGCACTTTTAAAATAACATCAAATGTCATGCACACATACGTGCTATCATTGAGGCAAAGGTTATCATGCATATTGACGCAAATGCATATTGATTAATTAATTATTATAAAACTATGCAAATGTTGTTATGCTGTTTATTGCACTGTGATAATTCAATAACATGCATACACAATAAATGTCTATCACGTTCTTAAAACATGAGGATATTTATTTTAAAATTAGTATTCTAGACGTTCGAGATAAATCGTTGGATATTCTCACATCACCTATTTCGGGTAACCTGAAGTAGAAATCGTAAACAACTATTTTATGATGAATTCTAGCATCTCCAATCAGAGAATATACCTATAAACTTTAAATTCCTATATTGATACTCAAATACTTATTATGAAAACTTAGTTAAAGCAATACTTATATATAAGAAACCACTAGATGAGTCTCGACAAGCAAAAAGTTCCAAGGTTAAATGAATTGAATGCTTCGTTTGAAGATAAGAAGATGAGAAATCTAATGAATGTATCAATTATTAAATGTTAACAAATATGTTAAACGCTCAAAAGTCACGTATGCGCTTCTCTGATGTTACCCCGCTGCAATTTCTAAGAAATAAGAAATAGTGATTTCTAGATCAACTAACTGTACCCTGTTCATATTTATATGTTTGAAGTCTATGTATTTTTTCAATCCTTAGCTTTTTAGTAAATAGGTATATCATTCAACCCAAATCTTGTATGTTTTAAAAATAATTTTCAGAGTTCTCTTTTAACAAGACACCAATTTTTCTAAAGCTGTACTAATAAAAATATTTCACTTACGACATACTTTAATTGTGCTTCCTATATTATTCCTTTTCGATTTGCTATAAGTGCTTAATACCATGTACTATAGAATCGATAGCATCCAAAGTTAAATAATCACTCATAATTTCAAAGTTAAATAATCACATTTATAATTTAAATAATCTGAATTTGTTA
Organism: Pogonocherus hispidulus; assembly: GCA_963924545.1. Lineage (NCBI taxonomy): Eukaryota > Metazoa > Arthropoda > Insecta > Coleoptera > Cerambycidae > Pogonocherus > Pogonocherus hispidulus. The sequence continues at coordinate 24,287,018 of OZ004698.1, read as the reverse complement.
ATGTTTACAACGCTTGAGACACTAAATTATAGAAGTTACATAAATCTTATTTTATAAAAAATCAATTACGTCAATTATTAAATAAAACCGAGAATAATAAAATAACAAGGTCAGAGATCAATAATTATCTGTTAATGTTTTACAACGCTTGAGATACTAAATTAGAGAAGTTACATACATCTTATTTTATAAAAATCAAATACGTCATTTATTAAATCAAACTGAGAATAACAAAATAACAAGGGCAAGTTTTGAAGTTTCATTTGTGGTAAAGGAAACATATCCCTTCATTAATGTAGTTATACCTGGATTTCGAACACGATCTATGACAACCCCTCCTAATTCAAATTTCATCAAACAGGAAGGCGAATAAATTTCTATAGGATAATCTACATTAAACAATAGATACATTCCTACTTCTATTTTCCTGAAGATTATTACATTACTCTTTAAGGTATCTTAAGTATGTACTTATAACTATGTTTTATATTTAACTTCATTTATATTTTCTAGTCATAACCTATATTTTTATAATTATACTAATGCTTTTGTATTCAAAGCAATCTAAAATATAATGCATTTCTTTAGCTCCTACTTTAAGTAACCTTCAAAGGTTTCCTAAACTAGTTTAAGAACACATTACTTCTAGATATACTTATAGGAATAATAGTGTAATACAAAGAGTTTATAATTTGATTATTTAAAATGAATTATCCTGTCTTTTATATTCAGTTTAAAACAATTATTATAATAACTTGCATTATTAGATTCGCCGGAGCTCAAGTTTTTTGTTTTCTAACAAACGCTTCTCTTTTAATAATAAGTTAGGCATTTTATCTAAACTTATTGACGTAGGATTAGTTCCTCCTGGAAGTCAGCAACCAACAGCACCTGTGAAAGGATTAATTAAGTTATTTCTTTAATAAACCAATATTGTGATACCAAGGAGTTTTATTGATTTAATATATTTAAAAAAAAAAAACACTAATGAAATATGAAATCTATTAATTAATATCTAATTATTAATATTTTATGTTTTTAATATTATATCTATAAATGAGTAGGAGGGAAATGAGAGTGCAAATGGATTAGAAAGATGGGATGTATGCTATGCTATGCTATACCATGTATAGTAAAGTATGACTCATCGAACACCTGGCGTCTAGACAGTATCCGGTTTCAGAGTATGGTAAAGTATGACTCATCGAACACCTGACGGCTAGAGATCATCCGGTTTCATAGTATGATGCAATATTTAACAATATCTGGCGACGGTATTTTAAAAAAAAAGCTGACGCCGATAAAAATTAATTTAATACTCCGCGTCAGCAATAAAAAAAAAATTAAGTGATAATACATATGAATGACATGCTTCTGTTTAAATAATATCTAATCCTCCTGTTCTCTATAAGAAGCAATATACATAGTAATAATATACCACTTATTCCCCACACAAGTCATCTAGAATCAAATATATCATAATATAAACAGTAGTAATATACTCTTGAGCATGATGTAATAACTAAAAAAAAACTGACTTGTTGATAAGGGGATAAGAGGGGAGCTACCCGTAGCTCCCAGGAGTTGCAAACACGCGTCAAGAGGTTAACGAACGCTACAAACAGACAGGTCTAAAATTGTTTGAATGATCTTGAATGCTTGGTCCATTATTGATTATTAAAGGGTATAGTATAAGGTACAGAGCATGTAAAACACATATTGAACTCAAGACTAATATATTCCACATGTTTTATTTTACTCAACAGTATCAGCAATAAAAAAATAATAAGAGATATGAATGACATGCTTCTGTTTTAAATAATATCTAATCCTATGTTCTATAAGAAGCAATATGCATAGTAATAATATACCACACAAGTCACCTATCATCAAATATATGCACAGTAGTAATATACCGCCCCGTCCCCACACAATGGTGGGGGGTTACTCTATATAAACCACAAAAATTCTCAGAGAGTGTTAGTATTCAACATGTCTTCAAAGTTTTGCTTTACCCAATATCAGCCTCAAGCTGATTTGCCAACTGATGTTAAAAGTGAAGAAGTAATTGTTAGTGCACGAAAGTATGAGCTAAATAAATCAAAGTGTAAGTTTGTTAGTGTAGGCCTGGCATTCCATTCTGGTTTGGAACCCTGTGTAAGGCTATCAGGAAATAAAAGCGATGCAGTTATGTTCGATGAAGGCGAATGGAAGATCTTTTTAAACTATCAGGGAATAATAACAAATTATCTATATTCTTTTGAAAAAACCGATAATATTGATACCAGTCAATTTTCTATACACTTCGAGCAGTTTTCTCATACAAGAGTGGTGAAGATAATAAAAAATGATTATTATATTTATTTGGGATTTGAATCAGTATGCAAGCTCTGGGAGCTATTGCCTTTGATCAAGTTCAGACTGGATATATTAAAAAGCCAGCAATTTAAGAATTACTTCAAGATATTAAAAAAAGGGCTACAGCAAGGAGATGGTAATGTTTTTCTAAATGCCTTAAACATACTTCATCCAGAGGATAATCCACACTCTGAAAACGTCGGCACATGTTTGGAGCTTATTTATTTGTATCCAGAAGTATTTGAAAATCATTGTAACAACATACATGGAGACAGAGAAGAAGAAAGTTGCATTCAACGAGAAGCAGAACCAAGTTCATCATATAATAACTTGGAGTTTTACTTAGAACGCCGCTAGGAGGATATATTGGGAATTTGTTGCTCTCGACCGACACCGGCTCCATCAGAGGATTGAAAGGACTTCAAAACTTCTTAATCCTATATTAGAAAAAGAACATAGATGTGTAATATACAATATGAGGTTCATAGATAATTTACTGAAATAAAAATGCATAACAATAATAAAGTGTTTTATTTAAAAAACAAGTATCTGTATTATATTATTTTGACTAATCCATGATTTATGAGATTTATCGACACCGAGTCATTTAAAGTTGTAATATATACAGTGTTCCTAAACAGTAGGTACCTATATAGTTTTAATTCTCGTTATTCACAGAGGAGTGATATACTGGTGATATACGGTACTTAAAGGAATACGCGGTATACCATAAATAAATAGACAGACAGAGAGCTATATCTAGTAGGGGTTTATGGGAGGGTGTTCTACCAAGAAACAATAATATTTTAACCCAACAGAATTCAGCTGTAGAGGTGAGCTTAATGAGGTAATATCTAAATATAGCACCTGATTAATTGAATAGCTAATAATTTCATCAATAAAAGTAAACTAGAAGGTACTTCAACTCTATCGGTGAGAGGTAAAGCCAAAAATTATCAGCGTCATCTATCGCTAATATTTTCGACAAGCCTTCAATAAATACTATCATAAAACAGCACCAACAGTGAAAGGTTAAGAAAATTATCATGTCTTCTCTTGTTAATATTAAATTATGGAGAATATGTTTAATATCTAACTAACACGCAGTATAATACAAATTAATATTACCGGAAGCGTACTAAAAGGTCTTCAATAAATTCCCAAGCAAATGAAAACGCTACCAAAAAATTGTCACCAGAACAGCCACATTGTTACATGGTCTCCGAGCTCCGAGCATAGCTTTAATTATGCAGCAATCAACTAACGTATTTCCCTAAAACATTATTTACCCAAGTCGGGCTATTAAATCGATACACCGTTTACAGAAGCCATAGTGCAGATGCTGTAACTAGTACAATATTTTTATTATACAGGGATTCTACGCTGAATCTTCTCGTAAATAGCAATATATCGCCCCTTCGACCACATATACCTCCCACATCAGTAATCAAAGAAAAAAAAACACTTATTACATACTAAAGACAATACATATGTGTAAAATGATTGTTCTTTTACATAATTGCATAATAATAATATACAGCTCCTTCCTCCACATAGATCATCCGAGTCAGCAATGCAATAAAAACACTTATTACGTGCTAAAAGCGATAAATATACTTATATAAATGCTTCACTTTAAATAATGCCTAATCCTCTTATTCTTGCACCAATGGCTAGAAGTAATACTGCTGTAGTAATATACCGCCCTCATCCTCCACACAGACCTCCCACATCAGTAATGCAAGAAAAACACTTTAATCTTCTCATCAATAGTAATATACCATCCCATCCCCCACACAGACCTATCACATCAGTTATGCAAGAAAACACATTAATCTTGTCGTCAATAACAATATATCGACCCATTAATCCACATAGACCTCTTATATCAGTTATGCAAGAGATTCACTTTAATCTTCTCATCAATAGCAATATACCGTCCCTTCCTCCACACAGACCTATCACATCAGTTATGCAAGAAAAACACATTAATCTCCTCGTCAATAATAATATATCGCCCCTTCCTCCACACAAACCTCTTACATCAGTTATGCAAGAAAAAACATATTAACTTCTCGTCAATAACAATATATCGCCCCTTCCTCCACATAGACCTCCCACATCAGTAATACAAGAAAAACACCTTAATTAATCTTCTCGTAAATAGCAATATACCGCCCCTTCGACCACATATACCTCCCACATCAGTAATCCAAGAAAAAAAAGAACTTATTACATACTAAAGACAATACATACGTGTAAAATGATTGTTCTTTTACATAATCACATAATAATAATATACAGCTCCTTCCTCCACATAGACCATCCTAGTCAGCAATGCAATAAAATCTTCAATAAATTCCCAAGCAAATGAAAACGTTACCAAAATTGTCACCAGAACCGCCACGTTGTTACATGGTGTATATGCGAAAGGAGTTAATGGTCTACACATATTTGTGGAGGCGGGATACAGTATAAGGTGTAGAAAAAGATGTAAAACACTCAGTATATAAATATATTACATAATTTCATCCTCTCTTTAAAAAACAGAGGAGCAAACCAAAATTCAAACAAAACAGACAGAATAAACTATATATTGGTTGACGGAGGCCATAAAGCAACACATGCTGAAATCAATTTCAATTCAACTAACGTATTTCCCTAAAACATTATTTACCTAAGTCGGGCTATTAAACCAATACGCTCGTTACAAAAGCCCTAGTGTAGATCCTACCAACTTTTTAACTATGAATTTATTTTTTTCCACCTTGATAATGGATTCTACGCTGAATCTTCTCGTAAATAGCAATATAACACCCTTCGTCCACATATACCTCCCACATCAGTAATGCAAGAAAGACACATTAATCTTCTCGTCAATAACAATATACAGCTCCTTCTTCCACATAGACCACCCGAGTCAGCAATGCAATAAAAAAACACTTATTACGTTCTGAAGGCGATAAATATACTTATATAAATGCTTCTCTTTAAATAATACCTAACCCCCTTACTCTCACACCAAAGCGATAGGCTAGAAGTAATACTGCTGGTAGTAATATACCGCTCTCTTCCTCCACATAGGTCTCGCGAGTTAGTAATATAACAAAACAATACGTATTAAGGCGCTATAAATACACGTAAATGATAATAATGTCACCCTAAATCCCTTATTCTTACACCAAAGCGATAGGGTAGAAGGAATATTGCTGTAACAATATAATAATACATAACCCACATAACATTCGCACATCCATAGTAGTCAAGGAGTAATATGTATAGTAATAAGATACCGCCCCATCCTACATATAAGGCGCAAACATCTAAGAAGTTATAAATGTTATTTTTAGCCACATAAGAAAATCGTTGCATCGAAAAGCCTCGGGGAATATAAAAAAATCATAGGTCTAGATGTGGTCAGATTTCACACTATCTATTGACTTAAAATACCTACACGTGTATTTAGGAGATAACGCTCGCGAACTACGAGTTAAAACAAATTTTAAGGGAATGTTTAGGTATAAGAATAATCGTTTCAGAATTTCTAAAACATCAGTGCACTTGTTTATATGTGTATCTAAACTAGTAATTTAAACTATAAATCACAAAAATTACTACAGAACCACACGTCGCGAGATTCGATCACCCCGGGACAGCTATACGGCCTCGACAAACTGTAAATGTTATGATTATCAGAAAAATCAAACCCCATTCAAGAACTATATGAATAAAGTATGGTTTTATATCGCCCAGTATATACAAAATATAAAACGCAAGTAACATTAAGAAAAAATGAGAGCATACCCCACATATCGCAAAATAAAACATACCTAGTGTTATTAAAATCTGGCGTAACTAAATATTAATTCCGCAGATCCCCGACATGTAAAATTTCGTGTCTTATCTGTTTATAAGAAGGCCCCCACTATATTTCTATCGAGTAAGGATTTTCCAGAGTATCTTGCAAAAAAGCAAAGGGATATTTGATTAGGTTATCAGTGCATCTATCATTTAATCAGATCTGTACAAATTATTGACATTGCATGAATTAGATATTTCACGTATTTAGCATTAAGAACATGCTAATGAATTTACAGGACTTTATCAAAATAAAAAGATAGCTGTCAGCAAATATTATAAAAAAATTGTCGTCAAGATTAACCAGATAGTAAACCGATCTGAATCGTGTGTACATCCGGTTGCGCAGTGTCACAAGGGTATATATTACTGCAGGTCAACACCTTGTATAGCGATTGTCTATAGAAAACAGATAGGTATTATAATAGAAAGCAGATATTATAACGCAAATAGCTGCCAATGCAGATTCTGGTCAACACCCAGTACAACACATTTAAGACTAAATAAACAAGTGAGAATAATATCATAATGTATCCGTATAAGGAAGTATTAATTAACTGACTCTGTAAATATGTTATTCTAATACGAAAAACCTGGTAGGTCCCAAGTACATTTGCAAATTCAGATTATGTAGAAACATGTGATATGCTTTCGCAATGTCACAAGGGTATATATTACTGCAGGTCAACACCCTGTATCGCGATTGTCTATAGAAAACAGATAGGTATTATAATAGAAAGCAGATATTATAACGCAAACAGCTGCCAGTGCAGATTCTGGTCAACACCCAGTACAACATATTTAAGATTAAATAAACAAGTGAGAATATTATCATAATGTACCCGTATAAGGAAGTATTAATTAACTGACTCGGTAAATATGTTATTCTAATACGAAAAAAACCTGGTAGGTCCCAAGTACATTTGCAAATTCAGATTATGTAGAAACATGTTATACACAGGGGTTTTTATAAATACAGCTATATAGAAATTATACCAACCGAATTTAACAATTTACCGAGTTTATCTACATTAATCTAAAATATAAAAGTGCAGTATAAAGTTATTGAAAGTGTTTGATCTTCATGAGATTTCATAGTATAAAAATATATGTATAATGTCTAACCTACAAAATAGAGATAACTAACCAACAAATCTAAAAGGTATACCTTCTAACGAAATTGGGGTAGATATTAGATAACAGGTGAAATAAATTGGGATAAATAAAAGAGTACAAGCATACTACGAATTTATCATTTGCTGTAACTTATCTAAAGGGCAAGCATAACACATACCTGCAAATTTTGTAACAAAACATTTTCTTAGATTAACAGTCTAAGTCGTCATAATAATATACATAGACAAATCTTTGAAATGAAATTTATGCCATAGCAAGATGGATACTCATTGATTTGCAATCATTATACATGGGATTCTAGGGTATTCTTTAAATAATCCTTACCACTTAGATGAACCGGCTACCAGTAGATGTGTCTCCATCTTGCTGTAATTGGCTGCTTTTAATTGCATTCACGAGTCACCAAATCCATAACCACTCGGATTTTATCATTAATTCTTATCCCCACCCTAGAGAAATGGATAATTTTCTTCATCAGCTTCATCGCACTCACAATCTCGTGACATGTAGAAACTAAAATTCGTTTACATTTTCTTTCTCCTCAATTTTGGTAAATCGATTATGTCTCTGGTACCGGTACCGGTATACCGGTCATACCGTACTTATAACTTTCTATGTCCCTTCTCCCAATAACCTCATTGTTTTGACAAAAACTTTAACATTATGTAACAAGAATAACCCATTACTGTTTCCTTTTAGTAGTAGTTCGAGCTATAATTTCAATATGTCGACGTCATTATATGTATATGTATATGTAAAGTATTCAATAGTCATTGGAGTTCGTTCAAGAGTTTATCTTTAATAATTTTACCATCTTTATCAGGCAGTCTAACACGTACTTCCATAGTTAATATACTCAATTAAATGAGGAACTATTAACTATAACAATATCTCTGCTTTGTAGGCACTATCCTCATCACTTAGATACCCGGCTACCAGTAGATGTGTCTCCATCTGGCTGTAATTGGTCGCATTTAATTGTATTCACGTGCCACCAAATCCATTACCACTCGGATTTTTCTAATGAATTCTTATCCCCCACCCTAGAGATGATTTGATTTTAATAAATAAAACAGAATATATTTAATTTGGTTTTTATTTCATCATAAAGCTAGGACATTATAAAATGTCCATACAGATAATACACATTAGATAAAGCACACATACATATATTCTTTGAATGATATAAACATTTAGGTGGAGAATGCTTCAAGCGGGAGTTCTTCTTCAAATTCTATAATAATTGGTTTTGACGAAAAACGCCGAAGATATTCAGCCTTCTCTCTTCCTTTAACATAAATCTGTTCTGCTTTTGAAGTCAAATACTCAATAATGTTGTTAAATTTGTGTAGTTGTGTAAAACCCTCTTCCCACTGAATGCAGTGATGATGTTTAGTTACCCAATTAGCTTCTTCTTGAAATTCTGATGGAAGTACGTCAAATGAAAAAGGTGGTTTAAAAATATAATGACATATACGTTCACCATCAAATAACTTGAAACAAAAAAACCTTGAAGCCTTGTACATCTAAGATTATTGGCATATTTTCAAATTTGTTAGCTTCTTCAGTACAACACTTTTCAAACTATACAATTCTATTGCTTTTCTTAATTGTTTCAATTTTTTCCTGTGTTCTTGCAGGGTCTTTCTATATTCAGATATCATTATCAACTGAATTTATTATTTATGTTACTGAGTTTATGTATACTAGACCTGTCTAACAATTTTTACCGTTGGATTATATCGAAACGGTACTTATAAGTATCGGTACCTATATGGTACCGGTATACCGGTCTACCGGTTACACTGGTACCGGTATACCGGTCTACCAGTTACACTGGCACCGGTATACCGGTTACACTGGTACCGGTATACCGGTCTACCGGTTAGACTGGTACCGGTATACCGGTAACACGGTACCGCTATACCGGTCATACCGGTATTAGTATCGGTACCTACACTAGTAAAAGCAGGATAGGCCATACAGGTTCAACTATCATATGATGTCATAAAATAAATAAGGCCCCAGTTAGGTCAGGTTAGGTGTTTCGGAAAGATCTAACCTGACCTAACTGGGGCCGTTATTTATTTTATGACATCATATGATAGCTGAACCTGTATGGCCTATCCTGCTGTTACTAGTGTAGGTACCGATACTAATACCGGTATGACCGGTATAGCGGTACCGTGTTACCGGTATACCGGTACCAGTCTAACCGGTAGACCGGTATACCGGTACCAGTGTAACCGGTATACCGGTGCCAGTGTAACTGGTAGACCGGTATACCGGTACCAGTGTAACCGGTAGACCGGTATACCGGTACCATATAGGTACCGATACTTATAAGTACCGTTTCGATATAATCCAACGGTAAAAATTGTTAGACAGGTCTAGTATACATAAACTCAGTAACATAAATAATAAATTCAGTTGATAATGATATCTGAATATAGAAAGACCCTGCAAGAACACAGGAAAAAATTGAAACAATTAAGAAAAGCAATAGAATTGTATAGTTTGAAAAGTGTTGTACTGAAGAAGCTAACAAATTTGAAAATATGCCAATAATCTTAGATGTACAAGGCTTCAAGGTTTTTTTTGTTTCAAGTCATTTGATGGTGAACGTATATGTCATTATATTTTTAAACCACCTTTTTCATTTGACGTACTTCCATCAGAATTTCAAGAAGAAGCTAATTGGGTAACTAAACATCATCACTGCATTCAGTGGGAAGAGGGTTTTACACAACTACACAAATTTAACAACATTATTGAGTATTTGACTTCAAAAGCAGAACAGATTTATGTTAAAGGAAGAGAGAAGGCTGAATATCTTCGGCGTTTTTCGTCAAAACCAATTATTATAGAATTTGAAGAAGAACCCCCGCTTGAAGCATTCTCCACCTAAATGTTTATATCATTCAAAGAATATATGTATGTGTGCTTTATCTAATGTGTATTATCTGTATGGACATTTTATAATGTCCTAGCTTTATGATGAAATAAAAACCAAATTAAATATATTCTGTTTTATTTATTAAAATCAAATCATCTCTAGGGTGGGGGATAAGAATTCATTAGAAAAATCCGAGTGGTAATGGATTTGGTGGCACGTGAATACAATTAAATGCGACCAATTACAGCCAGATGGAGACACATCTACTGGTAGCCGGGTATCTAAGTGATGAGGATAGTGCCTACAAAGCAGAGATATTGTTATAGTTAATAGTTCCTCATTTAATTGAGTATATTAACTATGGAAGTACGTGTTAGACTGCCTGATAAAGATGGTAAAATTATTAAAGATAAACTCTTGAACGAACTCCAATGACTATTGAATACTTTACATATACATATACATATAATGACGTCGACATATTGAAATTATAGCTCGAACTACTACTAAAAGCAAACAGTAATGGGTTATTCTTGTTACATAATGTTAAAGTTTTTGTCAAAACAATGAGGTTATTGGGAGAAGGGACATAGAAAGTTATAAGTACGGTATGACCGGTATACCGGTACCGGTACCAGAGACATAATCGATTTACCAAAATTGAGGAGAAAGAAAATGTAAACGAATTTTAGTTTCTACATGTCACGAGATTGTGAGTGCGATGAAGCTGATGAAGAAAATTATCCATTTCTCTAGGGTGGGGATAAGAATTAATGATAAAATCCGAGTGGTTATGGATTTGGTGACTCGTGAATGCAATTAAAAGCAGCCAATTACAGCAAGATGGAGACACATCTACTGGTAGCCGGTTCATCTAAGTGGTAAGGATTATTTAAAGAATACCCTAGAATCCCATGTATAATGATTGCAAATCAATGAGTATCCATCTTGCTATGGCATAAATTTCATTTCAAAGATTTGTCTATGTATATTATTATGACAACTTAGACTGTTAATCTAAGAAAATGTTTTGTTACAAAATTTGCAGGTATGTGTTATGCTTGCCCTTTAGATAAGTTACAGCAAATGATAAATTCGTAGTATGCTTGTACTCTTTTATTTATCCCAATTTATTTCACCTGTTATCTAATATCTACCCCAATTTCGTTAGAAGGTATACCTTTTAGATTTGTTGGTTAGTTATCTCTATTTTGTAGGTTAGACATTATACATATATTTTTATACTATGAAATCTCATGAAGATCAAACACTTTCAATAACTTTATACTGCACTTTTATATCTTAGATTAATGTAGATAAACTCGGTAAATTGTTAAATTCGGTTGGTATAATTTCTATATAGCTGTATTTATAAAAACCCCTGTGTATAACATGTTTCTACATAATCTGAATTTGCAAATGTACTTGGGACCTACCAGGTTTTTTTCGTATTAGAATAACATATTTACCGAGTCAGTTAATTAATACTTCCTTATACGGGTACATTATGATAATATTCTCACTTGTTTATTTAATCTTAAATATAATAATAATAATAATAAAAATGTCTTTATTTTTCTTTAGCAAAATTCACAATTTAAACATATTTATAAAACATTGGTTGGCGCCATTCGGCTGAAGCCGCTCTTCCATGTAACCAACCTAGCAAAAATACATATAGAGTAGGTAGATATAGTAAACAAGGATTTGAACACAAAAAACAAATGCATATTGAAATATAATGACATGAATACTAACGATTCTGACGGTCAAGTAAGTAGTTCTTAATTTGTTTTCGGAATGACAGAATTGTGGAAGTAGATTTAATATTTGTGGGTATGGCATTATATAATTTTGTAGCATTGTAGGTGAAGCCTCTCTCAAATTCGGTCGTAGAATGTTTAGGCACACTGTACAGATCCCGGTTACGCGTTGGGCATTCATGAATATCACTAGTTTTTATTAGTTTATTATAAAGATAAGTGGGCAACTTTACATTACTTATTTTATAAATTAAGCATAACAGATGAAATGTATATCTTTCCTGTAGTTTTAGCCAACCTGTACGCGGAAACACTGCAGATATATGATCAAATTTACGCAAATTAAGGGAATACCGTAAGCAATTATTTTGTATTTTTTGAAGGGTGTTCTTATCTTTTACGCGCATTGCAGGCCAATATATCACATCGCAATATGCGAGATGTGACAAAATAAGTGAGTCACAGAGAAGTAATTTTGTCTCAGTGTTTAAAAATTCTCTTTGCATATACAAAATTTTAAGTTTGTGAAATGACTTTTGAACCAACATATTTACATGAGAAGTGAATCTAAGATCAGTGTCTATGAAAAGTCCCAGGTTTTTGCATCCATTAACTGGCTTTAGTACTAGGTCGTTTATTTTTACAGCAAAATTTTGTGGATTTTCTAAAAAATTCAGCCTATTTTTCCCGAAAATGAGAAACTGAGTTTTAGATTCATTTAAAATCAATTTATGGGCATTAGCAAAATTAACTATAGCTTCCAAATCTAAGTTAATGAAATCGGCAGCAGCAGCATATTTATCTGGGTGAAAAGAAAAATACAGTTGGGTATCATCTGCGTACTGATGAATACTGCAATATTTTAAACAAGAGTAGCAATCCGCTGTATAAATAGAAAAAAGAATAGGACCAAGTATACTCCCTTGAGGAACACCTTGCTTGATATTATGGAAAAAAGAAGTCTTACTGTGTGAGACAACTCTTTGCCTGCGATTTGCCAAATAGTTGATAAAGAATAAATACGCGAGTTCACCAATACCGAAGAAGTGTAATTTATTTAACAAAATGTTATGATCTAAGGTATCGAAGGCTTTACTAAAATCAAGTAGTATTAAAGAAGTACACAAACTTTTATCATTTGCCCGAAATATATCATCTGTTACCTGAAGTAAGGCTGTGGTAGTGCTATGCATTTCTCTAAATCCCGACTGAACTGATGGAATGATTTGATTTTTAATTAAATGATCATTCAGTTGTTCCCGCACAATTGTTTCTAATACCTTCGACATTGCTGGCAGAATACTAATTGGTCGATAATCTGACATAGCTGTTGGGTTTGTCTTTTTTGGAACTGGTATAACATTAGAATCTTTCCAGACCACAGGAAAGGCACCTGTTGAGAGACATTTATTCAATATAAAAGTAAAATGATCAATTAGACAAGGAAATATGTACATTAACATTTTTTTATTAATTCCATCTGAACCCTTTGCCTGTGTAGTAATTTTATTGATTATTTTTCCTACTTTTTCTGAGGTAACCAACTTAAAATAATTAATTTTTTTTAAAAAGGGGGCTGTCTCATCGTACTTCCGCAAGATTGCATTATAATCGCTGCCATGTCTAGGTTGAGGTATTTCATTGGATAGAAAGTCATTAAATGATTGGGGATCGACATCAGTAGTATTATTTCTGCTCTCGGTGACATTAAGATATTTCAATGTTCTCCAAAATGCTTTTGGATCGCTTTTAAATTTATATTGCAAAAACGCCCTTTTTTCTGCCTTAACTGAACGGTTGACTAAATTCCGTAAAGATTTATAATAATTATTACAGGATTCAGTTTTGTGTTTTTTAAATTTATTATATGCCTCGTTTTTTAGTTTAATCATTAATTTAAGATTAGGCGTAAGCCAGGGCGCAGGCTTTTTGGTAACTCTTACAGTTTTTTGCGGAGCATGTGTGTCAAAAACTAGCAATATATTGGAGTTCCAAAATTCCAACATCTCGTCCACAGAATCAAGTAAATGTAAAGTCTCCCAGCTCATCAGTTTAAGATCATTAATAAACGCTTCATAATCGAAATTTGAAAAATCTCTATATGTTACAAACTTACATTCCTGTTTAGTTTTTTGCACTTTTAAGTCACATTTGACAATAGAGTGGTGAGAAATTGGTTCCATATCAATAACATGAGTATCATTAACTATGTTAGAATCAGAAACAATTAACAAGTCAATTAACGATTGAGAGTTACGTGTTTTGTGTGTATATTGAGTAATTATCTGCTTAAAATCAAATTTTTTTAATAAACAATCAAGTTTACGGAAGTTTATACTATTTCTATCCAAATAATTAACGTTTAAGTCACCACCAACTATAACATAATCATACTCGGGAATAAAATTAACTAAAACATTTTCTAAGTGCTCTAAACCAACAGGAAGATTTGTGGAAGGTGGTCTATACAGAGTACCCAAACAAAACCTCTTACCAGATATCTTCACCGAGATCCAAATACTTTCTAAAGGACTATCAACGAAATTAGGAACATCCAGTACCTTGAATTTGATATTATTTTTTATATAGAAAGCCACGCCTCCACCTCTGCTACAGCGGTCATTACGTACTAAGTTATACCCACAAATTTTTACACCATAATCCGGGAAGGATGTATTCAACCAAGTTTCTGAAACTCCAACTATATCCAAAGAGTTTCCTAAAACAAATTCCGAAAACAAATCAAAACCAGTAAAAATGGATCCGATATTAAAATGTGAAAAATTTAAGTTTGTGTTCTTATGTTGCATAACAAAAATAATCATATTTCGTGTCTAAGAGGTCTCCTTAACTAAGTTAATACAGCCTCGTACAGAAGAAATTATTATACAGTTTTACAGTTATACAGTTTTTTTTATATACCTACTTAGTTAAACTCAGCGAAACATTGTAGCATAAAATTTGTAACTACAGCAGATCAATGAGCATATTCAAAACCAAAAATTGTAAATATACTTGCGTTTGTATCCTATATTCAAAGTGAAATAATGTGCACACTAATACGTAAATTAAATGAATCATCCATTACAATTTATTGCTAAATTAGTAGGAATAATATTATTTTTAAATACTTAAATAGGAAATCAATAAATAACCATATAAAAAATTAAAGATAGCTATCAGTGACAAAAAATTCTCACTTCACAAAGAAAATATCAATATAAAAAGAGAGTAAACAGTGAATTCAAATAAGTACACCAAGTTAAAAGGTATTATAGCACTACCACTTCAATAAAGGTTCAGATCTTCTTCTGACGACACTCTGCAACGCTTCTTTTCATTTTCATTCCAAACAAAAATGTTTCCATTAGTTGACCACGCCTTTTTTGGCCCCAATTTCTTCTTTGCAGTTTTGAGTAAGTTAAAACGTGATTTGGTGAGGTCTTCGAAAATGGATATGTTCATATTTTTTAACAACTTTTTCACTTTAAGGACTTCAGAGCGTCTTGAGTGACTTACAAAACTAGCAAGCACAGTGCGCGGTGAGTTTCTGTTTCCATTAGAGTTGCCGATACGGTAAACACTATTAAAATCTTCAGCAGTACAGGCAATACCCAATGTCGCGGAAAAAAGATTCAATACATTATTGACAACAAGTTCGCCGTCCAGTTCCTCTGCCAGCCCATTAATTCTTAATATATTCTGTTTGCTGGATTGCTCCAAAACATCCACCCTTTCATGTAATAAAGCAATGTTTTTTTCATTGGATTTTATGCAGTTATTTATCTGCGAAAACGATTTATTGAGTTCATTAAATTTTTCATAAATACCAGAAAACTTATTTTCCATAGACTTTTCTATCCTCTCAGCAAATTCCATACATACTTTGTGAATTATATCTTCGGTAGTAGATTCTGATGGCGTCTTGCCTTTATTTCTAGTAGAAGCCATGCTCACTATTTTATCAAGGTGATACGGCTACACTACGATACTCCAACTTTTAATATTAAAAGACTTAATTAATTAAATAAGTTTCAAGCTACAATATTAGGTACAAATTCACTCATATACTTGCAATAGTTATGATATACACTGATAGTGAAAAGCAGATTTTTTAAAGCTATCTGTACCAATTAAAATTCACTTTTAACGGAGCACAACTTATCCACGTCTACCCATGAATACACAATCCCACTGAATATGTTGTACTGGGTGTTGACCAGAATCTGCACTGGCAGCTGTTTGCGTTATAATATCTGCTTTCTATTATAATACCTATCTGTTTTCTATAGACAATCGCGATACAGGGTGTTGACCTGCAGTAATATATACCCTTGTGACATTGCGAAAGCATATCACATGTTTCTACATAATCTGAATTTGCAAATGTACTTGGGACCTACCAGGTTTTTCGTATTAGAATAACATATTTACAGAGTCAGTTAATTAATACTTCCTTATACGGATACATTATGATATTATTCTCACTTGTTTATTTAGTCTTAAATGTGTTGTACTGGGTGTTGACCAGAATCTGCATTGGCAGCTATTTGCGTTATAATATCTGCTTTCTATTATAATACCTATCTGTTTTCTATAGACAATCGCTATACAAGGTGTTGACCTGCAGTAATATATACCCTTGTGACACTGCGCAACCGGATGTACACACGATTCAGATCGGTTTACTATCTGGTTAATCTTGACGACAATTTTTTTATAATATTTGCTGACAGCTATCTTTTTATTTTGATAAAGTCCTGTAAATTCATTAGCATGTTCTTAATGCTAAATACGTGAAATATCTAATTCATGCAATGTCAATAATTTGTACAGATCTGATTAAATGATAGATGCACTGATAACCTAATCAAATATCCCTTTGCTTTTTTGCAAGATACTCTGGAAAATCCTTACTCGATAGAAATATAGTGGGGGCCTTCTTATAAACAGATAAGACACGAAATTTTACATGTCGGGGATCTGCGGAATTAATATTTAGTTACGCCAGATTTTAATAACACTAGGTATGTTTTATTTTGCGATATGTGGGGTATGCTCTCATTTTTTCTTAATGTTACTTGCGTTTTATATTTTGTATATACTGGGCGATATAAAACCATACTTTATTCATATAGTTCTTGAATGGGGTTTGATTTTTCTGATAATCATAACATTTACAGTTTGTCGAGGCCGTATAGCTGTCCCGGGGTGATCGAATCTCGCGACGTGTGGTTCTGTAGTAATTTTTGTGATTTATAGTTTAAATTACTAGTTTAGATACACATATAAACAAGTGCACTGATGTTTTAGAAATTCTGAAACGATTATTCTTATACCTAAACATTCCCTTAAAATTTGTTTTAACTCGTAGTTCGCGAGCGTTATCTCCTAAATACACGTGTAGGTATTTTAAGTCAATAGATAGTGTGAAATCTGACCACATCTAGACCTATGATTTTTTTATATTCCCCGAGGCTTTTCGATGCAACGATTTTCTCATGTGGCTAAAAATAACATTTATAACTTCTTAGATGTTTGCGCCTTATATGTAGGATGGGGCGGTATCTTATTACTATACATATTACTCCTTGACTACTATGGATGTGCGAATGTTATGTGGGTTATGTATTATTATATTGTTACAGCAATATTCCTTCTACCCTATCGCTTTGGTGTAAGAATAAGGGATTTAGGGTGACATTATTATCATTTACGTGTATTTATAGCGCCTTAATACGTATTGTTTTGTTATATTACTAACTCGCGAGACCTATGTGGAGGAAGAGAGCGGTATATTACTACCAGCAGTATTACTTCTAGCCTATCGCTTTGGTGTGAGAGTAAGGGGGTTAGGTATTATTTAAAGAGAAGCATTTATATAAGTATATTTATCGCCTTCAGAACGTAATAAGTGTTTTTTTATTGCATTGCTGACTCGGGTGGTCTATGTGGAAGAAGGAGCTGTATATTGTCATTGACGAGAAGATTAATGTGTCTTTCTTGCATTACTGATGTGGGAGGTATATGTGGACGAAGGGTGTTATATTGCTATTTACGAGAAGATTCAGCGTAGAATCCATTATCAAGGTGGAAAAAAATAAATTCATAGTTAAAAAGTTGGTAGGATCTACACTAGGGCTTTTGTAACGAGCGTATTGGTTTAATAGCCCGACTTAGGTAAATAATGTTTTAGGGAAATACGTTAGTTGAATTGAAATTGATTTCAGCATGTGTTGCTTTATGGCCTCCGTCAACCAATATATAGTTTATTCTGTCTGTTTTGTTTGAATTTTGGTTTGCTCCTCTGTTTTTTAAAGAGAGGATGAAATTATGTAATATATTTATATACTGAGTGTTTTACATCTTTTTCTACACCTTATACTGTATCCCGCCTCCACAAATATGTGTAGACCATTAACTCCTTTCGCATATACACCATGTAACAACGTGGCGGTTCTGGTGACAATTTTGGTAACGTTTTCATTTGCTTGGGAATTTATTGAAGATTTTATTGCATTGCTGACTAGGATGGTCTATGTGGAGGAAGGAGCTGTATATTATTATTATGTGATTATGTAAAAGAACAATCATTTTACACGTATGTATTGTCTTTAGTATGTAATAAGTTCTTTTTTTTCTTGGATTACTGATGTGGGAGGTATATGTGGTCGAAGGGGCGGTATATTGCTATTTACGAGAAGATTAATTGAGGTGTTTTTCTTGTATTACTGATGTGGGAGGTCTATGTGGAGGAAGGGGCGATATATTGTTATTGACGAGAAGATTAATATGTTTTTTCTTGCATAACTGATGTAAGAGGTTTGTGTGGAGGAAGGGGCGATATATTATTATTGACGAGGAGATTAATGTGTTTTTCTTGCATAACTGATGTGATAGGTCTGTGTGGAGGAAGGGACGGTATATTGCTATTGATGAGAAGATTAAAGTGAATCTCTTGCATAACTGATATAAGAGGTCTATGTGGATTAATGGGTCGATATATTGTTATTGACGACAAGATTAATGTGTTTTCTTGCATAACTGATGTGATAGGTCTGTGTGGGGGATGGGATGGTATATTACTATTGATGAGAAGATTAAAGCGTTTTTCTTGCATTACTGATGTGGGAGGTCTGTGTGGAGGATGAGGGCGGTATATTACTACAGCAGTATTACTTCTAGCCATTGGTGCAAGAATAAGAGGATTAGGCATTATTTAAAGTGAAGCATTTATATAAGTATATTTATCGCTTTTAGCACGTAATAAGTGTTTTTATTGCATTGCTGACTCGGATGATCTATGTGGAGGAAGGAGCTGTATATTATTATTATGCAATTATGTAAAAGAACAATCATTTTACACATATGTATTGTCTTTAGTATGTAATAAGTGTTTTTTTTCTTGGATTACTGATGTGGGAGGTATATGTGGTCGAAGGGGCGATATATTGCTATTTACGAGAAGATTCAGCGTAGAATCCCTGTATAATAAAAATATTGTACTAGTTACAGCATCTGCACTATGGCTTCTGTAAACGGTGTATCGATTTAATAGCCCGACTTGGGTAAATAATGTTTTAGGGAAATACGTTAGTCTTGATTGCTGCATAATTAAAGCTATGCTCGGAGCTCGGAGACCATGTAACAATGTGGCTGTTCTGGTGACAATTTTTTGGTAGCGTTTTCATTTGCTTGGGAATTTATTGAAGACCTTTTAGTACGTTTCGGGTAATATTAATTTGTATTATACTGCGTGTTAGTTAGATATTAAACATATTCTCCATAATTTAATATTAACAAGAGAAGACATGATAATTTTCTTAACTTTTCACTGTTGATGCTGTTTTATGATAGTATTTATTGAAGGCTTGTCGAAAATATTAGCGATAGATGACGCTGATAATTTTTGGCTTTACCTCTCACCGATAGAGTTGAAGTACCTTCTAGTTTACTTTTATTGAGGAAATTATTAGCTATTCAATTAATCAGGTGCTATATTTAGATATTACCTCATTAAGCTCACCTCTACAGCTGAATTCTGTTGGGTTAAAATATTATTGTTTCTTGGTAGAACACCCTCCCATAAACCCCTACTAGATATAGCTCTCTGTCTGTCTATTTATTTATGGTATACCGCGTATTCCTTTAAGTACCGTATATCACCAGTATATCACTCCTCTGTGAATAACGAGAATTAAAACTATATAGGTACCTACTGTTTAGGAACACTGTATATATTACAACTTTAAATGACTCGGTGTCGATAAATCTCATAAATCATGGATTAGTCAAAATAATATAATACAGATACTTGTTTTTTAAATAAAACACTTTATTATTGTTATGCATTTTTATTTCAGTAAATTATCTATGAACCTCATATTGTATATTACACATCTATGTTCTTTTTCTAATATAGGATTAAGAAGTTTTGAAGTCCTTTCAATCCTCTGATGGAGCCGGTGTCGGTCGAGAGCAACAAATTCCCAATATATCCTCCTAGCGGCGTTCTAAGTAAAACTCCAAGTTATTATATGATGAACTTGGTTCTGCTTCTCGTTGAATGCAACTTTCTTCTTCTCTGTCTCCATGTATGTTGTTACAATGATTTTCAAATACTTCTGGATACAAATAAATAAGCTCCAAACATGTGCCGACGTTTTCAGAGTGTGGATTATCCTCTGGATGAAGTATGTTTAAGGCATTTAGAAAAACATTACCATCTCCTTGCTGTAGCCCTTTTTTTAATATCTTGAAGTAATTCTTAAATTGCTGGCTTTTTAATATATCCAGTCTGAACTTGATCAAAGGCAATAGCTCCCAGAGCTTGCATACTGATTCAAATCCCAAATAAATATAATAATCATTTTTTATTATCTTCACCACTCTTGTATGAGAAAACTGCTCGAAGTGTATAGAAAATTGACTGGTATCAATATTATCGGTTTTTTCAAAAGAATATAGATAATTTGTTATTATTCCCTGATAGTTTAAAAAGATCTTCCATTCGCCTTCATCGAACATAACTGCATCGCTTTTATTTCCTGATAGCCTTACACAGGGTTCCAAACCAGAATGGAATGCCAGGCCTACACTAACAAACTTACACTTTGATTTATTTAGCTCATACTTTCGTGCACTAACAATTACTTCTTCACTTTTAACATCAGTTGGCAAATCAGCTTGAGGCTGATATTGGGTAAAGCAAAACTTTGAAGACATGTTGAATACTAACACTCTCTGAGAATTTTTGTGGTTTATATAGAGTAACCCCCCACCATTGTGTGGGGACGGGGCGGTATATTACTACTGTGCATATATTTGATGATAGGTGACTTGTGTGGTATATTATTACTATGCATATTGCTTCTTATAGAACATAGGATTAGATATTATTTAAAACAGAAGCATGTCATTCATATCTCTTATTATTTTTTTATTGCTGATACTGTTGAGTAAAATAAAACATGTGGAATATATTAGTCTTGAGTTCAATATGTGTTTTACATGCTCTGTACCTTATACTATACCCTTTAATAATCAATAATGGACCAAGCATTCAAGATCATTCAAACAATTTTAGACCTGTCTGTTTGTAGCGTTCGTTAACCTCTTGACGCGTGTTTGCAACTCCTGGGAGCTACGGGTAGCTCCCCTCTTATCCCCTTATCAACAAGTCAGTTTTTTTTTAGTTATTACATCATGCTCAAGAGTATATTACTACTGTTTATATTATGATATATTTGATTCTAGATGACTTGTGTGGGGAATAAGTGGTATATTATTACTATGTATATTGCTTCTTATAGAGAACAGGAGGATTAGATATTATTTAAACAGAAGCATGTCATTCATATGTATTATCACTTAATTTTTTTTTTATTGCTGACGCGGAGTATTAAATTAATTTTTATCGGCGTCAGCTTTTTTTTTAAAATACCGTCGCCAGATATTGTTAAATATTGCATCATACTATGAAACCGGATGATCTCTAGCCGTCAGGTGTTCGATGAGTCATACTTTACCATACTCTGAAACCGGATACTGTCTAGACGCCAGGTGTTCGATGAGTCATACTTTACTATACATGGTATAGCATAGCATAGCATACATCCCATCTTTCTAATCCATTTGCACTCTCATTTCCCTCCTACTTAAATGTATTTAAAATAATATATTTACATTTAGTATTTTGAAAAGCCTCTATTAAAATCCTCTCCCTTAACGTCTAATATATTTAAAAAATCTTTGATTAGGTATTTTCCTTAATTATTAGCCTTTTGTTATCATTATTTGCTTACTTTCATCCTTGTACTATTAAAATTTAAAATGATATGTCATTAAGATTTAGAGAAATTAATATGGAAGTATCTCTACCTTACGATAAACTATGTCATATTACTAAAAAGTACTATTTTTCTTAATTGGTTGAATATAAATATGAATATCTATTCTTCTAATATACTGTACAAGATAATAAACTGATATATAGAAGTGTTTTAGTTGAATATTATATATTAGAACTTACCTTCTTTTGCTATACTCAGGATATACATCACTTCATTTATTATTAGTTTAATTTATTTTAATAACCTTATTAGATATTTATTAAATAACCAAACAAGTAGACAAGGTTTCATATTATTATTTTATTTTTAATCTATTTGATTCAAACAAATAATATTATTTAAAACAATATGTTAAAATATTCCATAGATCCAATCCATCAAAATGTAGTAGAATAATATGAAAAGAGAAAAAAAATATAGCTTCTATATTTTTATAGTTTATGAATTACTTACCCAACCATAAAGTCGCCCATGATTCTTCTTCTTCTATAGTTAAATATGTATATATTTTTTGCCCCCCGGGCAGCTCCACTTCCCCTATTAGGGAAGCTGTCTGAGGTGGCGGATGGTTTGCCACTATTATATCCATGTCCTACAATTAAAAAAAATCTAATTTAAAATGTAAAACCAAAATATTTTAACTTACACATATTTCAGGGCGAACCATCCTCGCTGCTGATACTATAACTTTAATCACCTCTACAAATAAAGAAAAATTATTAAATAAACACTCACTATGAATTAATATATGTATTACCTTCTGGTATGCAGTTCATTTTGAAAATGATGGGAAGATTTCTAACTGCGTTAAATGTTTATATGACAAAATGCATGCTTCACAAATTTTTGAACTTTCAACTATAAAAATGAGCTTGGTAAAAATCTTTATCTCTTATATCTGTTTATGTTAATAAAATTATGCTGACCGTATTGAAAATAAATCCTACTATACTATATGGAGTCCCTATAGATTTATTAGAAATTGTTAAATAAGAATGATTTTTATTATGATATAATGTTAAAAACAACTCATGAGTCTAGAAAACTTATTGAACTAAAATATCTTCTAATTTTCTTATAGCTAGTAAAGTAATTGTAGTTCTTTATAGTAATAACAATATTTTATGTAATACTTTATTGTTATAGTTCTTTAACTAAATATTAGTAGCTTTTGTTCACATGTTAATATTTGGTGTGCTATCCAGCTG